>OY757907.1:101025076-101030076 GCA_963585895.1 Sepioteuthis lessoniana | reverse complement strand
TCTGGCAGGTCTTCTGGACTACATCCCGTAACCTCACATAGTTGCTGAATATATGTTCGTGCTGGTAGTCCTGATTTTGCTCGGCCATATGAGGGGGTCCATAGTAGTACGTCACTTACGAGCTCGTTTTTGCTTCTCCAGCAGTGTCCGGCGTGTCTGGCTCGTCTGACCTGTATAGTTTTCGTGATGGAAGGCAGGTGGCCGTACAGTTGGCGTCTCGTGGGGTGTTGTCGCCAGGACTTGTTCAATATTGCTCTCAACATTCTTGTGTAGTTGCCGTCAAGTTTCTTCTCCAGCCGTTTGGTTAGCGTCCATGTAGTGCATCCATATAGCAGTATCGATACAACCGCTGCCTGGAAGAAACTGCGCTTCATTTCATCTGTCAGGTCTGATTTCCATATTATTGAGAGCCTATCTATAGCCGTCCATGCTTTCGTCAGCCGTGTGTCGATGTCGTTTTCTGTTGATGAGACGCTACTTCCTAGGTAGGTGAATTTGTCCACTAGCCTCAGAGAGGCTCCGTCTAGAGTGGTAATGTTGCCCGTTTGGTTGTAACACATATATTCAGTTTTGTGCGCATTGACATGGAGGCCAATGCCTGCTGCAGCTCGTTCCAAACTATGCAGTAGCGTCTCTGCTTGATTAGGTGTATTCGCCAGTAGCGCTAAGTCATCAGCGTAGTCGGTGTCTGTGATTGTTTTTGCGGGGTACCTTTTGCTTTTTTTCTTAGCTCGAAGCCATTTTCTCTGATTTTGTCGATCGAAGTTCTAAGCACGTAGTCTAGACAGATGATAAAGAGGTATGGGGCTAGCGTGTCTTTTTGTAGTACTCCTGCAACAATGTCGAAGTATTCCGTGTCTCCATCTGGTGAACGTACTTTCACTTTTGTGTTTTTGTAGAGGATCGTTATTGCTGCTACGGTTTCTTTAGGTAGGCCGTATGCTAGTAGGATTAGTTCCATTTTCCCTCTGTGGATGGAATCGAAGGCCTTGGTAAAGTCGACAAATAGTAATGTCGCCTGAAGGTTTTTTACCCGGACGCCTTCAAGGATTCTACGGATGGTCAATATTTGTGAGGTTGTGGATCTATTTCTCCGGAAGCCATTTTGGTTTTTCCTAAGGATGTTGTCTATTTTGGGTTCTATGCGGTTTCGTAGTAGGGCATTGTAGATTTTGGCTGCTATGGATGTAAGTGTTATCCCTCGGTAGTTCTTGGCTAATCCGAGGTCGACTTTTTTAGGGAAAGGAAGGATGCATCCCTTCATCCATCTTTCTATCCTATTTTGACTATAGACAGGGTTGCATTGCCGGAGCAGTATATCGTCGAATTGTCTAGTCTTCCACACTTCTGGGGGGATCTCGTCTAGCCCTGCAGCTTTCCTATTTTTAATTTTTTTAAGAACCGCGTCGAGTTCTTCTTTGGAGAAAGGCCCTAGTTTAATGTCTAATTGCTACTGATAATTCTGATGATCGGTTCATCCGTTATTTTCGGTGGGCTTCCTAGTAGATTTTTGAAATGCTGTTCCCACAGTTTTACTCTTTCTTGTTGGCTTGCAGCTTTCAATTTTGCTTTGGCTGTGCTCTTCCTTCTACTTACTTCGTTTATTGTTTGCCAGGCTATCCTGGATTGTCTATCTTCCACCGAGTCTCTAATCTTATCTATCTGATTTTGTATGTATTCTGCTTGTTCTTTTAGATATATTCCTGCTAATTGATATTGTGCTTTTTCTAGTTTTCGGGCATTTGTGTTTGTTGGGTTCTTCCGATAGCTTTTGGAGGCAGTTTTCACGAGTGCACGTTTTTCTCTAACCTCTGACGTTTTCCAAGGGACTCTATATTTAGTTCTAGGTTTTGTTGGGATACACTTTGATACCGCCTCTAGGTGTGCTTCAACAAAGTTTTCATATTCGTCATTTGGGGTAACTTTTTCTGTCTTCTCTTGTAGTGTTTCGAATCTGTTTCTTAATTCTAATGCATATTTGTCTCTAATGTCTCTGTTGTTAAGTAGGGCCCAGTCATAGCGCCTAGTTGTCACTGTTCGTGTGGCGTTTTTTCGTAGGCTTAGACGTATTTTGGCCGTGACTATTCGATGATCGGAGGACACACCCTCGAAAGTGGAGTATGCCTCGCAATTCATCGCACTATTTTTCCATTTTCTGTTTATAAAGAGGTAGTCTATCTGTGCTTTACTCTTGTTCGCGTATGTGTGGGTCCATAATTTTCCGTCCCTTTTTTGAAATTTTGTATTGAGGCATGTTAATCTATTTTCTATCATGAAATCAATTAGATGTTGTCCATTCCTGTTTGACGTGTTGTGTAGGCTGTATTTGTTGTTTCTGCTTTTCCCGATTTGTGCATTCATATCTTCGCCAATGACTAGCAGGCTGTGTTTCGGAATGCTACGTACTAGGGAGGATAGCTCCTCGTAGAAGGTGACTAGTTCGGTTTCTTTGCTAACATTGGTAGGGCTGTAGCAGGAGATGATCGTTACTTTGGGGTTGCCATTAAACGTTGCGGCCATCATCCTAGGTTGTATTCTCTCAATGCTATTAAGTGTTTTTAACGCTCTTGGTCCTATAAGCATTCTCACCCCTCCTACCGATGCATTGACAGAGTTATTCCATGCCGATACAGTCACCAGCATCCATCCATTACCAGTTTCGTGATATTTGATATCTTCGGTGTGCGTGTATCGGTGCTCTTATATGCAAATTATGTCTATCTTATGTTCTACGGCTGATGCAGTTAGCTCTGATAGTTGACCTATTCTATTTAGGGTTCTAACGTTAAATGTCAATATATATATATATATATATATATGTGTGCGTGTGTGTATCTAAGTATAAACAGGATTTGGCATTGAATAGCCAACAATTGTTTATTTCCCATTAAAACCAATCAACCAACCAATGAATAATTCTTAGTTCTGTTGTCTTCCTTTTATATAACATGAATAGTTACTACTTTACCTTTTGGTGTGAGTAGTTACGTCTTTCCTGATTGTTCAACTTTACAACTGTGCGGCATTGTGATTTGCGGGGAAATAATGCAACAGACGAATAAGAGATAATGCTTTAAATTGAAATGTTCAATTTTTTCTCTCTCTCACTCTCTCTCACACACACACTCTCTCTCTCCCTCTCACTCTCTCTCTCTCTATTAATATATATATATATATATATATATATTTCTTTGTAGTTACTTTTTTTATTAATTGTTTTCTTTTTAAAGGATCTCGACGGTTTTTGTTACACTAGCACCTGCCATACGAGGACCGACAATTTGACCTCTCTTTAAATCTGATAGACCTCGCATTATGATGAATCTTGATTAATTTCTTCTAATGATATTTGTAAAAAGCATTTCTTCTCTTGAACTGTGGTGATAATTTTTCTGGTCTGCCAATTGGTTTTATTGTTCCATACTTATTTGGGCTTTTCAAGTAATTGCAGATAACTGTTTTACTGCGTCCTAAGGCCTTCGAAATTTCTTTCTGACATTTTCCGACTCCTTTTAGTAATGTTATTTTGCCTTTCTCTAATTAAAATAATCCAGTATAACTTTTATATTACGTAGACAATATATGATAAATTTTTCTATTAAATTAAGTCCTTTTTTCTTTAGTTTTTAAGATGTTCTTATATTTATGTCAAAAATAAGTTTTACAATTTAACATAAATACTAATATACACATAAAAATGAATTGAAATTTCTTCTTATTTTAAATTTAAATGTCTCCAAACCTTATCATCCATATGCCTGATTTGCATAATTTAAAAATTGTAAACAGTATTTTTTTCCTTTTTGAGGGAGGTCTTATAGTTTGGTCCTGAAATATATATATATATATATATATTGGCTGTGTAACACATGGATTAAAACTACGGGTTGCTATTAATCATTTCATGTTTTAACGATACTATCAGTAAGACAAATTCAACACATTTCTGAAATCAAAATTCAGGATATAGCTTTTGGTATTTTTGAATGTAAACCCTACTGAAAAGAAAAAGTTAACGGGTCAGCGGAGTCATTATGGTATAGCTGGTAGCATGTCATTATAAAAGCGAGTTCGAACTCATGTGGCGTTTTTAGGATCACTTTTGGATTAATAGCCTCGTGAAAATTAGGAATCCCTTTCTCTTAAATAGTACCACCGGTGTCATTCTGAAAGGTTAGAATTGGCATTAGATAACCCACGATGATTGATATGCTATTAAATACAGAAACCAAAAGAAACTGCTAAAAATGCATATATATATATATATATATATATATAGGTTTCAGTGACTTTTGATAAATCATTAAAACTAGTGAGAAGAATTAACATTTAAAATTCAACCTTAATATTCAAGAAATTTTGAACATTTTCGCAAACAATAAAAAAACCCGACTTATGTTGGATATTTAAGATCTTTAAGACTATTTTCCTACATGTGTCCCTGGAAGCAGAACGTAGGAAGAGGACCAAGGGAACCGATTTCAAATAAGGGTCGATCCTTTTTTTTTTTTATTTTACATAGCACTAATATCTTTTGGAAAAGCATGACTCTGTTATATAATTGCGGAATGATTTTTCTTATTTTTTTCGTTGGTTATATATTATCTTTCGATTTAGTTAGGCTTAGTACTGTTCGGCTTAGTGCACGGGTAGGGGCACACATTGAGCGCAGGTGTTCACGCTCGCGCGGGGAGGATGTGACAATCACAGATGTCATAATAAAAATCCCGAATAGGAAATGGGACTGGAGATGTGAATGACGTCATGCCCGGAAGCGATGGGCTGAGGATTTTGGGTGATTTTTGTAAAAGAAACAGTTAGCTGAGATTCGGACCTCGGCGAAGCGAGTTGATTTTTTGCACCTGGGCGAGGCCAGGCCAGTTGGGTCTACGAGATGCGCCGCGTGTGGTGCGGGCAGATGGAACAGTCAGCATAGTAAAAATTGTGTCTCTCTCTCCTCGTGTTCAAAACCTAAAAGTCAAGAAAGTAATAAAAGTTTC
>OY757907.1:100960076-101020076 GCA_963585895.1 Sepioteuthis lessoniana | reverse complement strand
ACATAATCTGAAGAGGTAGTCCAACGTTTCCCATCTTTAACTGAATTGTTGGCTTGTCATACTTATTATACGTCATGATCAAGAGGAAAGTTAATTATATATATATATATATATATATATATATATATATATATATATGTGTGTGTGTGTGTGTGTGTGTGTGTGTGTGTGTGTGTGTATGTGTGTGTGTGTGTGTATTAGAAGATCGTAGTCATAGAGTGAACAGTTCATCGTAACTGGAGGTGCCCGTGGTGTAATGGTTATCGTCGCATTAGATGAGGACTCGGCGATACGAGTTCAAATCCTGGACGAGACTGATTGCATTTCACATAGTACTAATACCCTTGGGAAAGGTATGAATCCAAATATTCTCCCTCCAGCTATGTGTAAATAGTAGGACAGACTAGGTTCTTCAGCTTTGGTGAGGCGACTAGTCTAGGAGAAGGAAAACTCTGAATTCAAACCTGTTAAACTCCGCTTAAAAATTGACCTTGTGTCATATCCTGCCCGAGCGGAGGGGTTGGTAAATAGGGTAACTGTCAGTTGTGTGCTTATGGTCTGATAATTGCATAGGCGAGAAACTGATAGTTGCAAAATGCCGTTGACTTCATATTCAAATAATCTTAGTTATATATAATCTAATACTGATACTGAGAACTCTTTATTTATAATTCTAGTAAACTATTTAATCAATATATATATATATATATATATATATATATATATATATATATAATACAGTAGTCTATATTTATAAATGAAAGTGCCCAATATCACTGAAAATAGAAAAGCATGGACACGGGGAACGGCAATTGGTAACTCTCAGTTTCCCACTTACGTGATCAATGAACTGAGTACTTCCCACGTGGTGGGTATCAATTTGTATAACAATAATGATAATAAAAGTGCAGAGAACAAAATGAAAGCAATAACTAGGATACAGAAATAGGAAGGAAAACAACTGCATGGATATTTCAAGAGACAAATAAGCAAAATCTCACACGCGTGGACTTGAACATGGATAATAAAAGGAAACCTTAAAAGAGACACTGAGTATCCACAAATAGTAGCCCGAAGCAACGCCATAAAGATTATATTAAAGCAAAAATAGATTAGATGGAACAGATAGAAACCATTTTTCACATAATAAATGTATGTAGCAAAGTAGCATAAAAAAGAGTACAAGAGTAAACACATCTGCGTGGGGAAGGTCACTCAAAAATTGTGCGAGAAATTTAGATTTGATCGTTCGAACAAGTGGTATATGTATAACCCAGAACCCGTCCAGCAGAATGAGATTCAGTAAGTTATCTGGGATTTGGAGATATAAACAGATCACATAATCTTGTCCAGACGACGACACCGGGTGATAGTCAACGAAAGAAAAAAAAAGAGAACCTGTCGAATTGTGAACTTTTCCCTCCCGGTAGACCAGAGAGTAAAAATAAAAGTAAGCAAAAAGAGTGATAGGTAACAAGACCTTGCAAGAGATCTAAAAAACAATGGAATATAAATGTAACGGTGATACCTATACTAACCGGTGCGCACGAAACAATCCCCAAAGACTAAGGAAGGGAACGAGAAAAATTGGAAATAAGAGGACTAATAAAGACCATCCAGACTACAGCGTTATTAAGATCAGCCAGAATGCTTAGAAGAGTCTTGGGCATTTGAGAAGATTTGCTGTCACTCAAAATACAGAAAAAAAAACATCAGGTAACGCTGGTGTGAAAAACCCTCAAAGAGTAAAATCTCGTAATAATATAAAACACAAGCGTTCAGCGTGTACATTTGTGAGTCTGTACACATAATATTCAAAAGAGAAAAAAGAAAAGAAAGAATGAATGAAAGGAAAAAAGAAAGAACGGAAGGTGAGATCTCTGAGGTTATGTGTTGTAATCCTTAAAGAAGGAAAAATTAAAGAAAGTGATTTGTAGCTTGCCACATCGAAAGATTAAAGAAAAGAAAGTAGACCAAGTGTCAAGTCAGCAGTCTTAACAGCAGGCTGACGTGGGAACTAAGAAAGAAAGAAAGAAAGAAGATTAAAAGTTATGTAAGCTAATATTGTAATGTCGTTTAAACAGTTATGTGTCTGAGCGGAAAAAATATTCCCCAAACTGGAAAATGTTTCTCTTAAAAAGAAATTTAATAATTTTTTTTAGTTTAAAAAATCCTGAATTCGTTCTTTTTTAATAAGAAAAGAAGTTTCTTGGGGATATTTTTTAGTTATATTTTTTGCGTTTAATATCGATTTTTGCTCATGATATCATGAGATACCTATTTATAGAATAATCAGTTTATATTGAAAAAAAAATTGCGCTTCTTTGTTCTTAATTCTTTTAGTTATTTTGATATACACCGATATTTTATGTAAATTTCAACCGTCATTATTGATGGGTGCATTCTAGATAAAGATAAGTAGTAAGTAAAGTTGACGAATATAGTCATAGGCGACCAGAAGGCTCCCTTTTCAATAGCTACTACACCGAGGTGTAGGGAAAGGCGCTACTCCTTTCCTTGGATTGCACCACTTGGATGCACTACATGGACGCTAACTAAACGGCTGGAGAAGAAACTTGACGGCAACTACACAAGAATTTTGAGAGCAATATTGAACAAGTCCTGGCGACAACACCCCACGAGACATCAACTGTACTGCCACTTGCCTCCCATCACGAGAACTATACAGGTTAGACTAGCCAGACACGCCGGACACTGCTGGAGAAGCAAGGACGAGCTCGTAAATGACGTACTCCTATAGACCCCCACATATGGCCAAGCAAAAGCAGAACGGCCTGCCTGAACTTACATACAGCAGCTATGTGAGGACACGGGATGTAACCCAGAAGACCTACCGGAGGCGATGAATGATAGGGAGAAGTGGCGAGAGACGGTCAGAGATATCCGTGCAGGCGGCACGACATGATGATGATGATGATGATTAAACAAAGAGATATCAAGTATCATTTTTTTGAGTTTTTGGTCTGACTCGACCTGTGCTTGGGTTGAGTCTTTGGTATGACTCAACTTGTGTTTGGGTAGAAGGTTCGCCAATGGCACGGGTGACCACCCAGGCCATTGGCGAACACACTACCTAAGCCTGAGAAAATGTTAAATTAATCGTAATAAAGTTAAAGAAGTAATAGATCACAAAATTTACACAATATATCCATGTATATAACCCCACAACATATACTAGAGCACCTTCCCTTGTACCCCTCACAGACTAGATCATCCTTCCCATTTTACCTCGCTCAACATTATATAAAGGATCTACTTAGTTCAATGATCTTATACACGAGGAACTGAATAAATAAGTGCCACTGATTCTGTGTCTACATTATACTAACATAAATAGTATCATGATGTTACCCGGTGAGTATGGATTCCCTGGCTTTCGTTATTCATCCCTATGATCGATCATTCCTGGTGAGTCTTCTTGACTGCATTTTGTATCTACACAGAGCTGATGTAAGTTACTGCTGGTCTTCTAACACGGGGAACATCCATATGTGTCCAAAAGAAAACGTCGCTATTGAGTTCGTTCTTGCTTCTCCAGTAGTACTCCACATGTCTTGTTAGTCTTACTTGAACAGTTTATGCGATGGAAAGCCAGTGGCCGTACATCAGCTCTTTTGTGGGGTGTTGCTTCCAAGATTTGTTCAAGACAGCGTGCAGCACTTTTTGAAGTTACCATGTTTCTTCTTCTTCTTCTTCTTCTTCTTCTTCTTCTTCTTCTTCTTCTTCTTCTTCTTCTTATTATTATTATTATTATTATTATTATTATTATTATATATCCTGGAAGTAAGACCCCACATAACAGCAGCTGTGCAGTTACTTACCATTTATCTTTACAAACCATCCAGGTATGTATTTACCAACCACTTCGCATGGCTAGGATGTGAGACAAGGTCAAAGTTCAAGCGGAATTTGACAGGTTTGAATTTAGAAATTTTCCTTCTCCGATACATGTTGCCTAACCAAAGTTCAAGAACCCAGTCTTCCCTCCTATTTACCCATAGCTGGGAAAGAATTATTGGATTCATATCTTTCCCAAGGGTATTAGTGATATTCTTAAATGCAATCAGCCTCGTTTAGGATTAGAACCCATGTTGCCGTAACTATTTCCTACGAGGATAACCATCACACCTCGGGCACATTCCAACAAAGATGAACAAGACAAGCTGAACACTACCGGAGAAGTAAAGACGAAGACATAAGTGACATTCTTTTTTAAACTCCCTTTTATACGGATGCACAAGGTATGACTGACCAACAAGGGCTTACATATATCGACTCTGTGCAAAAATCGGATGCTGTTTAGAGGACTTGTCAGGAGTATTGAGATAGATGACAAGAAAGAGATCGATAGAGAGAGAGAGAGAGAGAGAGAGAGAGAGAGAGATAGAGAGAGAGATAGAGATAGAGGGAGAGAGAGAGAGACGGGGTTACGTCGTGCCATTAGCATGCCTTGATGATGAAGATGACGCTTATACATATTATATTCGATAGCAATTTGTGAAACCTTTGGTTAAGGTAAGCTTGAAAAATATGTATACGTATCTGTTGCTCTGCAGGCATACTGATATGTGTGTGAGAGGGATTTTTTTCTGCGTCTTTGCAAGAGACTATTGGATATATCCACTTGTCCACTTAGATGTACGATAGGTAAACATATTTTTGCCTGTGTCTGTTGTTCTGCTGTTATACTAGTTTATGTGTGAGAGTGATTTCTTTAATGCGTCTTTGCAAGAGACGATTCGAGATATTCACTTGTCCACTTTGATGTATACATGTTTGTGCCCGTGTCTGTTGTTCTTCTGGCATACTGGTATGTGTGTGAGAGTGATTTCTTTTGTGCGTCTTTGCCAGAGATGATTCGAGATATTCACTTGTCCGCTTTGACGAATACGTATAAATTTGTACATGGATAAATCCAGTTTCTAAAGAAATCTATGAGATATGCGAACATAAGTATCGACTATTTTTTAAATCTTTTTTAGTTATATAGTATATTTATATATACGTGTAAAGCGTTTAGTATATATATATATATATATATATATATATATATATATATATATATATATGCGAATTTTCATTAATATTTGTATCTATTTCGAGGTTCATCTCTGATAACCTTTTCTTATCTTGGTTTGCGTGTTTACCTTGTTTGAAGAAAGTGGTTAGAGATTTCTTTTTTTCTTTTCTTTTTCTTTTTTTTTTCTTTTTTTTTTTGCAAAATCTCTTTTGGGTTTTAAATGTCCATAATGATTATCTGAATGTACGCTCAGTTTATAACATATTGCCACAGCAAATACCAAATCACCTTCCATCAATATCACATTCGTCACAAACGTCTACATCATCATCTTACCGTTCAAGTTAGTTTTTTATATTCTTTCCCCTCTGATTCTTATCTCTTTCCTTAACATTTTTGTATCCACCTCATTTGTTTTATTTATTTATTCAACTATTGCTTTTTTCACCATTATTATTTTCCCTGATATTTTCCTAGTTTTTTTGTGTGTTTTTTCTACTTATTTCTTTGTCATTCTCTATGGTATTAAACTTTCTAATACTGTTCTTTATTCTTATAATATTTGTTGGCAAGAATTATTTTATTTCTTCACGCTTAGTCGAAATGTATCTTCACAGACATGCCATCTCTTACTCTCGCCCTTTCTTTCTTTCTTTCTTTCTTTCTTTCTTTCTTTCTCATCTATTTATCTATCTATGTTTGTCTACATATCTATATATGTGTACCATAGCCATGATACGGATATGGGAAACGTACATAGAATGTTCGTAACATATATACATAGAACATAGGAATCCCGAAACACGAAAAACACTTACGACTACTTAGTTCAGGTACGAAACTTTTTATTACCTTTGTGTTTAAAGGTTTTTCGACATAAGTAGAGAGGCACAATCTTTCTATGCTGGCTTTTCCATCTGCCCCCGCCCCCAACATATGTGGCACCTGCCACAAGGCCACAAGCTAGCGAAAGTCACCCTTCTTCTTCGGACCGCAAGACTCAACTGAGTTTTTTCAAAATCCCCCTAATCCTCCGCGCTCGCTTCCGGTGCATGACGTCATTCACATCCACTGGTCAATCTTTCTATCTGGGATTTTTATTTTGACATCTGTGAACGACACATTCTCTCCGCACGCGTGTCAACACTTGTGCTCAAGTTTGCACCTAACAAACCCATGTGCTGAGTCGAAAGGTTCTTAGCCTAACTAAACTCAAAGGCAAGATATATAAAACGAAATCCCTCGGCCATTATATTACATATGCAACGATATACAAAGGCTCATAAATAAGTACATCACTACCCTTATTCTTTTATAAAACTTAATTTTCTTCTAAACCAAAGAAATCAGTGGGGTGGAGTAATTATTTCTAGTGGAACGCTGTACGATCTAAAAAGATATTATTAAGTATCATGTAATATCAAGGACTACACAATTGAAATGTCCGTATCCCACACCAAACTGTGAGTTAAATAGTATCTCTACTGTTCTTGTACAAGAACACTTTGGGATATAATAACCCACGGAATCATATAAGCTATTACATGAAGAAACCAATAATTCAAATTCATTAACCTATCATATGTATATGTTGCAATCCAAATATAAGTACACTTCTACACCCAATCACTATATACAAAGTAAATTTTGAAAACAAACTTTTTTTTGTTGCTTGCATAATTTCAATGTTGTCTAGTTATTGATAAAGAACGGCCAACGATATCTGTTTCGAGAATCTCATGTTCCATTTAACATACTAAAACCCAGGTACATTTATCTGAGGAAGAAATATTATCGATAGTGGAGTATTTTATAACGGTTGGTACGGTATACATAAATATGTGTATGTGTGTTTGTTTTTGTGTAAGTGTTCGGGTATATATATATATGTGTGTGTGTGTGTACTAGTGTTGCCTCGTAGTCTTTGCAGGAAATCATGTGAAACCAATTTTTTCAATACTCCAATATTCTATTTAGGATTCAAAATATCATTGTGAATAATGTTGTCGTTTTATTGATTTCCGTTCTTTCAAGGATTTTCAGTTCTACCAATGTCTTTTGTAAAGCTCTTTCGGACTGTTCCAACATTTCCACTAATGACACAAAAGCATTCCTTCTTTAAAAAAAAATCCTCAAAATTCCTTCTGTTTTACTTGTGACTCGACCACATGAACGTGCAGATTTTTTCCCTTTCCAAATTTATGATCTTGTCTGAATATTACGGTATACATAAAAAAATATTATTTTCGAATTATTTCTTTTTATTATTATTATTATTATTATTATAAGTAGTAGTAGTAGTAGTGCCAGTACAGGTAGTAGTGTTGTTGTTGTTGTTATCATTTTTGTTGATGCTGTGGTTGTTGTTGTCGTTCCAATTTTAAATGATGTTTTTTCGTTGAAATCTGAGTGACAGTACCTCTCATCGCTTATCATCTTAGTATTCCTGCTGATTGTAAATGTTCTATGGTTTGGATTGTCTCAGTTCAATCTTATGATGTCCAGTTCTCCAAGTCTCTTTTCCAGACTTTTGGGGACAGTTCCCTGTGCGCCAACTACGATTAGTTACACAGTCATATTTATGTTCCGATACCTTTTTTCACTTCTTTGACAAGATCAAAGTATTTTTCTGTCTTTAGGTTTTGCTTTTTATTTTTTATTTTCCCTCAAAATTTTTAAGATTGCTCTTTCCTTTCTTTTTGTAATAATTAAACTCTGTTCTTTTTGTCGGAATTGAGTGCCCGGTGCTTATCTCCAAGTCCTAGAGTATTTTAAACGTCTCATTTTCTGAGGCAGATTCTGGTTTGTGCATATACCGTTTGTTAAGATAGTCAAATTTTAATTTCTTGCACAATTCCCAGCGGATCATCTTTCCCACCTAGTCGTGCAAGATTTTGTATTCCATTTGCGCTAGTTATTTTGTCTTTTCTTATTGTGTGATTAACTGTTTCATCCTTGTCACTATATAACTTACACTTGCAGTATTATCAATTTTTGCTTCGAGATTATTGTTTTTTTTATGACATTATATACTTTGCTCTTATTAAAATAGATCCTATTTCTTTTATTTGATTTCCCCTTATTGGCTATATCCAAGTCACTTTGTATGCAAATTTTTTTAGAATTCTCTGACGTGAGTTATTTGCGGTCAAGAACACTTTCTCAGACATCACTTTCTAATAGTCCTTCCGTCATCGTCACAAATATTACGGTTATTCTTAAGGTGTGTCATTCTTCAGCTTTTTGTTTCTAACTTTTATTATCGTTATCATCATTTAGTTTTTCAGGATTTCACAAGCAGGAAAAAAAAAACAAAAAAACAACGCTTTCAAGGACTCGCGGAATTATGCAATAACTGGTCCAAGTAATTCGGGATCAAGAAATAAATATAAAACAGTAAAAATTGTTCAATTCCAGCAGCCACTACATTTATATCTTGGATATATAAGTTATATTAACTCTGTTTTTATCTTTACCTCTGACTTTAATATGATTCTAACATAGCTTTTGGTCTATTTTAGTCATTTTTTTTGTATTAAAAAAGGTCGAAAACTTTTTAGCAGAAGCGAACAACATGATTATTTTGAACGTAATTTTGCAAAGGTTTTAAACTAAAATTTCTTTCAGTAAATGGCGTTACTAACTCTAAATCTCGTGTAGTCACGAAGAAAGTTTTTTTTTCAATTAACAGGAATCAATGCAGATAAAACTGACAGACGAAACTTCTAATGTGTAGATGCAAATCCATTGCTTGGAACTCTCCCCTAGGAGTGAATTCAGATTGTCTTTTTACGGGAAAGAAAGAAACGAAGTGAAAAAAAAAGTCAATTAACAAAATGAATGTATGAAAGTAGGAAAAAAAAAGGAAGCGAAAAATAAAATTCTTTAATACTTTTTTGTAAATTGTACTTGGATATGTTTAAGTAATTAATGTTATTTTTACAACTTTTGTACAAGGGACAGCAAAAAAGTTCCAAGGCTGACCAAGATACTACCATGGAATATGACTAAATGAGGTTTATAGTCCCTCTTGCGTTCCATAAGCTTCTTCCATCAGAGTTATAGTGCTTGGATCCCATTGGTTAAAACATAATCACCTGCAGATATGACATCATGATATGAAATTTTCAGCCTATTAGCATCTTAGTCCCCTTTCCAAAACTTACTTAATATTAAGAATAATGTCTCTTATTTGAACAGATTTAGCTGTAACTCAAACGTTAAAATACACAGATTATATGTTGGGGGAGTAGTGGCGAACGTAGTAAGCGAGTTCGAATTCATTTCATGCTATTGCGTTCATTTTGGGGAAAGTTATAACCTCCCGTATCCCCCAGTTGTGGGTTCAATAGTTCTTCTTTAGGGGTGAATTTGGCAGAGAATAACCCAGGAACGTTGATATTCCATTAAAACAGAAACGAAACTAAACCAAACCAAACCAGATCATAAATGATTATATGTTATGTCAAATTTTAATTTAGTTTCGATTTTATACATGACTAATTTGGGAGCGTTGAATACAAAGTTGATAATATTCTAGATGTTAATTTAAAAATCCCTACTGATTCAATTAAATCAATTGTACACTTTTCAATCAAATTTAGCAGATACTGAAATGTAAATTTGATGTTAGACACTGCATGCAATGTATTTGTCGAGTAAGTTGCACCCAATGTACTTATCTCAACTTTGTAATGAAGCAGAACTCATGTAATTATGTATGTATTCTGAGGAATTTTCACAAGTCCTGCAACTATATTTGGTTCTGCTATTAACGTTTCATTTTATAGTCTATTCCATATTTTATTAGCAGTATATTCCTTTTGAATGTGTCCTCTGATTACATAATCTCTTTTGACAAACGAGAATGGCAACTCAATTTTTACTATTTCCACAATATTTAATGACATAACAGTTGAAGTATTCGGAGGCCTAGTCAGCTGGGGCTGTAGAATATTACGACTACATCTCTACAGAGGGTAGGGTCTTCCCCAACGTGTGTCCTAGATATGACACTAAATAATCTGATGGTGAGACTTTAGTTATGCTGGAGCTTTGGAAAATGTGGAGTACTCCTTCGTTGCTATTGCTCCCAAATTCAATCTGATCCGGAGTGGTAGCACCTGATAGGGTCCTATCTATGAGTCAAATAGAATTGTTTGACATTTAAACTGTGTACTTAGGCTCAACTGAGTTGTTTCGGGTTGAACTGTTTTTACATTTAACTGTGTATAAACAAAAAACTGTGTACTTAAGCTAAACTAATATTTTTGAAATAAAACTGTTTGGTCATTTAACTGTGTGTGAACAAATGACTGATGTTTAATTGAATTGTTAGAGATACATAACAATACTTGGAACAATTTAACCTTGTTGACATGCTAAACTGAATCGTTTGAAATAGAAATGTTGGGATTTAAACTTTACGTATGCTAAACGGGATTGTTTGAAATAGAACTGTTTTTACATTTAACTGCGCGTAAAAAAATGTATTTAAACAATTTTGAGATGAGGCTTCTTAATCTGAGAATTAATTTTTATTTTTGCGGACGTTTTGTCCTCATCTCGGTAGTTTTTGTGTTGTTTCTTCTTTCACTACGTTTCGGCCAAATTTCACCTCAAGACTCAGCATTCCTATCCGAGGTTGCGGTAAATCACCTGAAGAAGGCCAGAGGTGAAATTTGGCCGAAACCTAGTGAAAGAAGAAACAACACAAAATCTACCGAGATGAGGACAAAAAGTCCGCAATAAATAAAAATTAATTCTCAGATTAAGAAGCCCCATCTCAAAATGATTCCAATTAAAGACAAGTACAAAAATTCGGCACGGACCTGACTCTGGAAGACCAGATAAGGATTTATAAAACCAAAAGAATCCATCCTTGCTCGCCCTTCGGGGCCCGTAGCGAAGCGGATAGAGGCGTTGAGTCTCTACGGTTCCAGGTGAGCATGGTCAGACGATAGCGGTTTCAGATCCTACCCAAGCCGGCCAGAGGTTTACTTGGTCAAAAACGTGGTGCGGTAGACAACAACTATGGAAGACAGTAAATACTGAGGATACGGTTACAAGACTCAGCATTCCTATCCGAGGTCGCGGTAAATCACCTGAAGAAGGCCAGAGGTGAAATTTGGCCGAAACCTAGTGAAAGAAGAAACAACTCAAAAACTACCAAGATGAGGACAAAAAGTCTGCAATAAATAAAAATTAATTCTCGTATTTAAACAAATAGCTAAATGTATAGTCCTATGCTAGTTGCGGAGCCCAATGTGGTGTGACTACAAGTCACAGTACCTGCTGTGGCTGTTGTGTTCGTGACTACCACATTCGACAGTTTGTTTTGTCAAGTTCTACCGTGCCCACGCGGTGCTTGAAAGATCTACGAAGGGAGATCGACACAATTCAGCCGATCTTCTGACGGTCAGGTAATTTGAGTTGTTAGATTGCCTAGCAACTCAAAGACTAGAAAAACCCGTTGTTAACAAATGAGGATTTTTTAAAAAAATTGAAACACGTTTGTGAAAGTTTTGGCATTAAATGACTTACAGTGTTTCATAGGCCATTAAAAAAAAAGCGAACCAAAATACTGAATTATCCGTCTACACTGCGTAAGTATTCACTTTTGGTTTGAGTTCAGGGCTTTTCTTCTGCTACACCAGTTACGATACCAAGTTTAAAGAGTCGGTCTCTCCTGTTATTTACTCATAACTCGAGGTAGAACAGCTGAATTCATATCTTTCTCAAGGGTAAAAGTGGTCTGTGAAACGTAAAAAGCATTTCCTAGGATTCGAATTCGTGTAGCTGTGTCTATTTCCTACGAGGTTAACGGTTACGACACGGGTACTTCTGCAATGGAGAAATCAACAAGAATAAAAAAAAAAACTTCAGTGTTCAAAATCATGTAATTGTAGAATATTTATTTTGATACTGTCTATATAACTCTTGGCGTGTTATTAACTGTTAATATTATTTTTGTAGAATGGGACGATTGGAGTTCGATCTCACTACAATGCCGGAGTCCAGCACGTTTTCCTTGACGCCACGGGTACTTATTCTTCATAGGCGTTTCAGTCAATGAATAATTTCTACTGAACAGTTACCATAAACGATAAATCGATATTACAAAAAACTTTTACTAATTATATCATCTTGACCTAAGAAGATGATATTATTCTATATATAATTTCACAGAATTTTGTAGAGAATTATTTTTAATTTAATTGAGTGATACTTAAGATATTTATCGATAAAAAATATATTTCCCGATTGTTAATCCAATGAAATAAAATTTGATAAGTTAACGTATTTGGCCCGAAGGAGCCATAAACATATGATCATTGCACAAGCCAACAATTAAATTGCTCCATAAATATTTATGAATGTTTAAACTAATTTTAAATCACTGGTTTCCAAAATGCAGTCCATTTTTATCCCTTATAAATCCCTTTTGTGTAACGGAAAGGCTGTATATCTGGTAAAAGAAGAGCCATGATGAAATTCTGTTCTGGCACATGGCATTGTTCCTACCGGATTATGTAACCAAATGAAATGGAATGTCATTGTCTGAATTGTAGAAGGAAAAAGGGGCTTTTTTTATCTGAAAGATTTTCTATTTCTGTTTTGATATGATGCTTCATTGTGTTTTACAGAATCGGATATTTTTTCACTGGTTGAAGGATATTTGAGATCTTTCAATGAGTTTTAGTATTGCGGTAACCGTTGTTGGAGTAAGACAATGTTAAACCTTTTAATTCAGTTTGTCAACGGAAAAAAAGACATTAGATATAGTTCGAGTTTTATTAAAATTTAGGAATTTTTTAAAGAAGTTTCTCAAACTTCTTGTAAAATTTCAACATTTTCTTCTTATTTCAATGTTACAGTCTCTTTTATTTCAGAGAAATAAATACTTATTTTATTTTTTTGATAAATTTTATGAGCCATTAGAAATTTTTAAAAAAGTTATTGAGTTGATTTTACTGAATGAATCATATAGAGAGATGTCTTCCGAATTTTTTTTTTCTACTATATACTGTAGCAAAATTTGTTATCGAAGAAGATAAAATCACAGAACATTTTTACCATAGAAAATGAATCCGAACTCTGTAAGTCTTTGTCAAGAGTATTACAACTTTGTTTTCGCAAAATTAAGTTTTAATTATTCATGATTTTATATTTTGTGTTTCTATAAGCAGATACTATCTGAGTTTAATTCAGCAGCATAAATAGCGTTCTTTTCAATATTTTTCAATTTCTGTGGCATAATATCCAGACAATCAGGATAAAAATTGTTAGAAAACACTTAAAATATCTCTTGGGTCATGACTTTTTTTTCTCCCTTTTGGCAATTGTAATTAGTAATACTCAATTAAATGAATAGTTATTTTAGTAACACAATTTGTTAATTCTAATTGTGAAGTCTAGCTTTAAAAATTCTGTTCGATTAGTGAAGTTTTGCATCAGTAAAGATTCTTTCGGATTGCTTATTGTCAGAGAAGAAGAGATAAACAACCACCTACTACAAGATGATGACATGATATATAATTATTTTATTTACTGATAAAAATCTAAAACATCGGGTTGTTCATTTCAAAACTTTTTTCTTCTATCATAGAACTCGTTGTTATATTTCTAAATTTGATGGTTTGGTTTCTTTGTTTCATGGTATATCAACCTTTGTAGGTTATTTAATGCCAAAGCTATTCTCATAGAAGAACGGTTGTGGTACTATCTAACCCATAGCTGGGAGGATAAGGGGGTTCATACCTTTCCCAAGAGTATTTGCCCGAAAGTGAACGTAATAACGCGACTGGAGTACGAACTCGCTTACTACGATTCCGCAGTCCATCGCTTTAACCATTATACCCCTTTAAATTTGAATAATCTAATCAGTCATGTTTTTATTACTCGCTTTACAAATAATTTATTTATATGATCTCTGGAATTTCGAAATTTGCAAATAGTCATTGATTTTCAGATCAACATATTTTCTTCTTTAGTCTACGTTTAATTTTCGAAGAAAGTAACAATGCCCTATGTGATATATCCCCCGATTACATTCTCAAAGTTTCTATAATTTCTTCACTCTTTCTCACCAGTATGAGATTTCAGTCAAATATTCTTACAGACTGGGAATGTGACATTAGTCACATTAGTAGCAGAGTTCGGTTTTATCTAATTAAAATTGAGTAAAACCTTAGCTTAAATTTTCTTGTCGGGTGACTGCGAATAACGTGGGATATCCACTTTTAAATGCCTTGTTTTTCTCTCACTTTGCGTTGGTGCTAAGAGTTTTACCTTCTTTTGTCCATGTTAACAAGGTGGTCAAATTTTATCCTTGAGATATTTTATAAAAATTCATTCATTTATCAAGACAAAACTTACATCAAGAACAAAATATGTTTCCAAATAGGAATCAGTATTAAAAGACGTTTAATGTATCTTCATTATATTGGTAATGAACTGGGAAAACAGATTGTAACATTTGTTATGCAATAAATGTCTCCAGTCAAAAGAATCTAATTATAATATACAATATAACTTGCTACACACACACAAACACACGCTCGCACGCACGCACGCACGCCCCCCCATATATATATATATATATATATATATATATATATATATATATATATATATTGGAAAAAAATAATGGAGAGGAATCCGACAGTTTGAGATGAAAAATTGACAACAAGTAATCCAAATAGAAAGTGGGGATTTATTGAGAATATTAGGACTATGAGGGGTTCCGTTTAGAGTTTTCCGTCAGTTTGATATCATTCTTTGATTAATCGCATTTCAACCTTCGTGGTTTAATTAATGTCGAAGCCATTTTTGTAAAAGAGCTGACATTATTATCATGTCACGCTGCGAGCACATATTTCCCTGACACTCTCTAACCATCTATCTTTATCGTCCATCTATCCCGGTTGGTCTTCCAGGCTACATTCTCTATCGGCACAGAACTGTTGTATATAGGTTCTGGCTGGTTGTTCTCCTTTTGCTCGTTCATGGGAAGTACTCTACTGGAGTATGTCACTTATGCGATCGTCCTTACTTCTCCAGCTGTGTCCTGCATGTCCAGTTCGTCTAGTTAGGATAGTTTTCGTGATGGGTGGTAGATGGGCACACAGCTGCTATTTTTTTGGGTGTTGCCTCCAGGACTTGCTCAATATGGGTCACAGTATTCTTGTATAATTGGCGTCAAGCTTTTTCTCCATACGGTTAGTTGGCGTCCATGTAGTGCCTCTATATAGCAGTATCGATGCAACCGCTGCGTGGAAAAATCTGCTTTTTATTCTCTCGGTCCGATCTGACTTCCATATGACTGATTGCTTATCGATAGCTATCTATGCCTTCCTTGTGACGTTTTGATGTCTTTCTCGGCTGATGAGACACTGCCTCCTACGTAGGTGAACTTGTCCACTAGTTTCAAAGGACCACTTTTTAGTGTGGAGATATCGCCTCTTTGATTAAAGCACATGTATTCTGTCTTGTCTGCGTTGACATGGAGACCTATACCATCTGCTGCTCGTTCTAGACTATGCTGCAGGGTTTCGACTTGGGCGGGAGTATTTGCTAGATGTGCCCTGTCAGTGGCGTAGTCCGCATAGTAGTCGTACTATTTAACCAACAACTGTGGGATAAGGGGGTTTATACCTTTCCAAAGTTTGAACTTGCTAACAGCAATATCCCAGTTCACTATGTAAGCCACAACATCCTGCAGACTCTATAGTCTGTGCATTAGGTGTTGGAAACGGTGTGTCATATAGCATTAATATGGCGTAGTTTGTTTTATCTTTTTATCATTTTGTGTTAATCTCTATGTTACCCAGTTAAATTACTCAAGAAATATGAGATGAAGAGGAAAATGTTTGTGGCAGTTTGCTGGAGTTGCAGAAAGTTACATATTGATTACTAGGAGTATTGTTCCAGTGGTTGACCATAATCATCAGCATCAGCATCATGTGGTGCTATGAGCACGGATATTTATGACCCTCTCTTGCCACTCCCCTCTATCGTCCATTGCTTTTGACAGGTCCTCAGGCTACATCCAGTATCAGCACAAAGCTGTTGTATGTAGGTTCGAGCTGGACGTCCTGCCTTAGATCGTCCATGTTTAGGGGTCCACAGGAGTACATCACTTACAAGCTCGTCCCTACTTCTCCAGCAATGTCCCGCATCTCTGGTTCATCTAATTTTGACGGTTTTCGTGATGAGTGGTTGGTGGCCGCACTGCTGCTCTTTTGTGGGGTGTTGTCTCCAGGTCTTGGGCAATATTGCTCGCAGGATTCTTGTGTAATTGCCGTCAAGTTTTTTCTCCAGTGTATAAAACATTTTTCTACGCTCGTTAAGCTGTTGACACCTTTGCTTCTTTTCCATCATATGACAAGGTAATTAGTATTTTCAATTGATATAATTACCTCCAAGTCTCTTTAAATTTCACGATGGAGAAATAATATTCTTGACGTTTTAGTCAAGAATACACCGATATCTTTCTATCTCAGTCGACTTGGGCTGTAGAATATAGCGATTGCATCACTGCAGAGGGGTAAGATCCCTCAATTAAGAGTGTCTTGAATATGACATTAAAAAAATCTGATTGCGAGGCTCCAGTAATACTAGAGCTCAGGGTATATTGAGTACCCCTCCATTGCCATTGGTCCCAGGTCAACTCTAGCCCGGAGTGGTAGTACCTGATAGAGTCCTATCTATGGGTCAAATAGAACTAACCCGTGTACTTATGCTAAACTGGGATTTTTAAATAGAACTATTTTTGAAATTTAAACTGTATATTTTTGCTAAACTGAACTGTTTGAAATAGAACTGTCTTTGATTTTTGAAATGTGTACTTATGCAAAAGTGAATTGTTTGATATATGACTGTTTATATGTATAAAAATTGGTTTAGCATTAAATAACCTAAAATGGTTGATGTGCCATAAAACCAAACTAAACCAAACTAATTTATTTTGCATTGAGCGAAGATTAAGCACCATTTTAATATTCATGATGCTGTTGAAATCAATAAGTAGCGCTAGACTCAATACAGCCCGAGAGAACAGAAACATAGTCTTGAATTGATGAAGAACTCGACCGTCTAATTCCAAAGTTTCCCTTCGAAATTTTTTCCCTTTTCAATATTTTTTCACTGTTACCAGTCAATCTGCTTTAATTACAGACGAAAAACAGTCAGTCGATAAGTAACTCAAGTTTAATCGTATCTCTTATTTTAATCGAATTTAACAGGTTTCATCAAAATCACGTCTTTGTACACACACACACACACACACACACATATATATATATATATATATATATATATATATATATATATATATATATATGCGTTCGTGGTATAATATTTATCATTGAAAGAGATGGAGTTCAAAACCTAGTCTTGGATTTTTGCCTTTTCCATAGCGCTAATAGCCTTAGGGAATATTCTCTCTCCAAGAAGGTGTAAATAGAAAGACAAACTAGGCTCTTTTATCTTGGTATGGCAACCACTTTTGACGAAAGAAAGCTTTGAATATAAACCTATTAAACTACGCTTTAAACTGACCTTGTGTCGCATCTTGCTCGTTGTGGAGGGGTTGGTATATATATATATATACGTATGTATGTATGTATATTTATGTATGTATGTATATATATGTATGTATGTATATATATATATATATGTAAATATATATATATATATGTAAATATATATATATATATATATGTGTGTGTGTGTGTTAGTAGCGTCAATGATAAAAGAACTTCAAACAAGAGTAGCTTTTTCATATAAAATACACGATGCTAAAACGGCAGCCCACGGATAGAATTTAAAATGATCAACTTTAGAAGTTCATTACTTGCGGATTCTTGAGGTGTGCACAATTCTCAGGATCGCCACACTTTACCCTTCCTACGTACCCCATAATACTGAGTTTTAAGCAAATAGGTGTCATGTACCATTTGTTGAGTCTTTGGTATGACTAAACCCGGTACTGGAACCGAGTCTCTCGTGCCAAAGGACCAACCATCCATCAAAGACGAAGAAAACACGCGGGAACCTGCTGGAGAAACAAGAATGAACTCCTAATTAACGTTCTTCCATGGACCCCAACGCATGGACGCACCAGTATTGGTAGAACTTACTCTATAATCCCTGTACTGTGACGGCAAATTAGAATAAAAAGGATTCCCGGATGATCAAACATTTAAAAGCGTATGGGAACTGGTGCATTTAAATATTGTTATCACCAAACGGGGAGTTTATTTTTTCGCTCGTGTGAAGACGGGGCGGTTTGGCACTTGATCCCTCGTAGAATAAGTGCTTGTTTGGAGTCCTTTCTTTGGCATATAGGAACTGGCATATTATGTGGGGGTTAATTTATGGCTAGACTGACCGCCGTTGGCAAGGTGTTTCCAAATTTCACACTATTCACACACGCACCAAGGCCACTAGTTTTTCCTCCCCTAGAACAATGGAAGATAAGGACCTCTAGGTTTAGATGTAATATTAATTATAGCAGTCGACAACTCCGGTTTCCCATGTAATATTTTTAAAGGAATTGATATAGGACAATTTAAGCAAGAATAACATAAGGCGAATAGAAGCTGAAAAAGAAACATGGAATAGCAACTTTTGATAGTAGACGATACAAATGAACAACTTCAACACGTGGGAACATTAAAATATATCAATCTTTTTACTATACACGTGGATACACATATTCAACGCGTCGGCTATATTATCAACGGATAGTACATAAACATAAATGTCTTTCTTCTATTCTTTTCTTTCTTCTTTAGTCTTTCTTCAAATTGAGAGAGAGAGAGAGTATATAATTGTGTATAGGGAGACACAGTCTTAAAGTTTACTTATCTTTACGACGTGTTCCCTTTCGAGAATATTTTTCTTTTTTACGGGTCGATGGAAATTATGTTATTTTTAGTTCTGGCTTGAAGGTATGGCTTCTTCTTCTTCTTCTTCTACTTGTCCAAGATCCTTTCCGCTTTCTTTACCCGGAGTCTTGGCATGGGACTCGCATCCTCTCACGACGACCTCTGTCCCAAAACTGATTTTTCTTATTTCCCATTTCCGCTGACGGAAGAAGGGGGCTATTTCCGCTTTGGGGTCCTAGCCAATCATTTCACTTTTAACTTCTTCCTTTCCCCGTCAGGTTATTTGTTAGGGCTACTATATGTCCCTGTACTCCATTCTTCACCCATCCGATCACAAAGTAAAAACATCTGTTGGTTTCCATTCTGACCTGGATTTGTTACTTCGGGATTGACCTCTCTTAACGGTCATTCTTTGACGGCTTGCTAATTCAAACACGAGGGATAGTAGAAATTCCTTATTTCTCTTCTCTCAGTGGGAGACCAGGTAACAGTACAGACACTTGGTGTAGTTTGGATGACCAGTCGGAAGTGATGGGTGAGAGAGATAGATTGAGAGAGTGAGGGAAATCCATGCTGGTGGCATGACTTGATAGTGATAAATGTATATCCTTTAGACAAAGAACTCTTGAAAAAGTCGAGGGAGCTACAATGATAATCGTCAGAAATTTTGGTTAGGGACACTTTGATCCCTGGAGAAAATATACTCCGTTGCTAGTTAATGGTACTGATCCGTACGAAAGTAATCCCATTTATAAATGGAACTTTGTAAGTACTAGTCTTGATAATGATTAGATAATACTTTAGCTCGTGATATCATTTTGCAATCTAAAACTTTTACATACAGAAATGCTTCATTTTAAACATTTGATTTTTTTTCAGTGAGAAGTTTGCACGAAATTGTTGGTTATCAAGTGAATGTCGCAATTAAATCTAATTCATTTTTTTAAAATTTGCTAACCTTAGTTTAGTACAACACTCAACCTAATAGATCAAGGGATATTCTTTAATACCAATATTTAAATTAGGTTGACTCAACTTGCTTTGAAAATCAGGATTCGAAATCTTATTTTTAAACTGGACTCAGTAATCTTTGACACAGGTTGAAAATACTTTAGTATTTCGGCCATGAAGCAGATTACAAGGAATTCGCTATTGATTTTATTTCATTTTTTCTCCGTCTGAATGTTTCGCTACTGAGAATTTAAAGTATTCAAACTATTCATTCCAGTTGAAAGACTTAATTACCGGCTTATTTAAGAAGGTTCATATTTATTTGATTCCTCCCGATCTTTGTAAATTGAAATTTGTTCGTGCTTTTTCTTCGTTTCTTCAGCGGAACCAGAGAAAGAAGGGAAATGAAGAAAGCCAGAACGAACTGTCGAATGAGCTTTCCCGGAGTTTAAGTAAAAATAACTTTTCATAAAATTTTAACGCATCTTACTGACATTAGATTCATGTTTCTTAGCTGAAGCGAAGAATGGGTGGCGACAGAGATTACTTATTTTGTTTTACGGCACGTCAAACCTCGCAGGTCATTTAATGTCAAAATACGTTTTCGGTAAGCGATTTTATAGCCTATAGTCATTAATCACTTTATATGTACTTACAAAATCTCATCGCTACGGATAGGATTTATCACAAGCTCACTTCTTCGGGGGAGAATTGCTTATAAGAATTTGAGTTTTCTTTTCCCTACATATGGGATCAGCAACCTTTTTTGAGAAATAGGCAGCATGGAATGAGTCTCATCATTAGGCAAAGGACTCTACTGAATAAGATCAACGTGATTTTTCGTTGAAATTATCTCAACCCTCTTAATTATGGAAGATCATATCTGAAAGCATTTGATTTTTTCTCTTCGATAAAAAGATCTTTCTATGAAAAATTGAATTCTTTTTATAATGTAACGGATATTAATATGATTATCATACACGTCTCCTCTTATAGAGCATAATCAAAATAAAAATGAACACGAAATAAAATCAATGTATTCAATATAAATATGGTTTGTGTATCGAAGCCAAAAGGGAATGTTTTTATAATTCATGGATCAAATTTTTTGTTAGAATCATTTTTTTAACAATCCAACAAATAATTTTATTTGTCACTTTTAAGCTGAAAAGTAAAATTAGTATACATATATATAATGAAAATTGACATAAAAGCAGTTCGATTGTTTTCTAATTTATACATTTAACTATAAGAAAAAAATGAAGAAAAACGTGTCTTTTTCCAGAGAAAAAAAAATGAACTTTTCTGGCTTTTAAAACAAAAGATGTGAAAATTCACCAATATTTTAAAATGCTGAAAACGTTACTCTCGAGAAGATGTTAAAAAAATCAAGAAACATCATAATAAATCATTATGTATGCGATTTAGATGAACTGTTTCTTGTGGGTGCAAATGATTCAAAAAATGTCCATAAACAATTAAAGAAATGACCAAGCGAGATGTAAACTGTGAATTTAACATTGACCGTTATTAATGATTGAAGAGACTACAACCGCCAAAAATAAAAGAAATTGAAAAACAAACTAACGTGACCTGAATGATATCAACCGAAATCATATGTCAAAAAAGAGTAGTAAGGAGAAAGAAAAAGTCTGACTAAACTACATTCATTGACTCAAACACTACTAAACAAAATATAGAAAAAAACATCGTATCTATCGTCCATTTTTTAAAGATAAAAATAAAATAATTTACTTGCAAATTTTAGTTGGAAATTTGTTGATGTTGTCTATTTCTCAATATTTGCGATGTCACTACACGTAAATTGTCTTCCAGATGAAGATATGTATCTCTTAACTTAGTTTTTATGTTCATTATTTTCATTCTAGAGAAAAAAAAGGTTATACATATTTAGACGTATTACTAAATATGCTTGCATATCTTCCAGTAAATCGCTATATTTTTTTCGGGAAGGCTTCTATAAAGATTACTCTTTAACTTTTTAACCAAATATATTCATCACACTGAAGCTTAACTATTTCTTTGTACAATTCCTCTTGAACTATTTTTTAAAGATCGTCACTAAAGTGATTTACAAAAAGATTAAAATCATCTTCTCTTTGAAGTTATTAAATCTGGTTTTACGTTTTCGTTTTCTTTGCTCTTATATCTCCTTAGTTAAACCATCACATCCAGTCTTGTGTGAGAAAATTGAAATCGTCACCAAACCTGAGTTGATTCTTCTAAATTTGAAGTTTTCTTGAAAAGCTTTGAAATAAGTATACATCTCATGAACAAATTTTATATTTGCAATTTTAAACTTAGATTATTTAAATGAGCTGTGATATCCATATTTAGCTTTCATTCTTCAGCTCGGGAACGAATTTAACACATTTTAGACCTGAACATTGTTCATACCAGGTCAGTTGCAATACCCGCAAAAAGCAAAAACATTCAAACAGGAGATCCAAACTCAATGCTACTTTCTTCTCTTCTTTATTAACTTTACATTCTGTTACTGTGTTTTTTTAATAGTCTAAATAGTAAGATATTCTTCGGTGATATTAGATGATTTATCAATACAACGTATAAAATTTTCTAGTTGGGCTGAATCTGATTTCGACAATAGCCTGTGAGAAAGACCAAAATTCTTTTTTTTTCTTTTCTGTCAGCGTCGCCTCAGTATTTCCTGCAATTTTTTCAACCGGTCTTGTTATTTTCCTACAAGACAAACAAATCTATTTTTCCGGAGACAAAATTTCAGTTGCTACCAAAAGATATTCTTTTTCAAACTCACCGTCGAAATATTTTTTTTTTGTTTTTTGTTTTTACAAAAGAGAATATTTATACTGCCGATCTGGGTTTTTTGTTTTTGTTTTTTTTAAGAGCTTCAAAATTTTGATTTCTAAAATCTCCTTTAAATTTTTCGCATCTCAAATGTTTCTAAGTGTAATCTTGTTTTATATTAAAATCTTTAAAAACGGAAAGAGATTCATAACATATTAAACACATTGTTTTTTTTTGGGGGGGGTTCAGCAAATAGATTATTGTCTACTTTTCTCTAAGAAGTTTATCATCTTTAAGGTGGAGATTTGTGATCAATTTTTTTGTTTTAATCCTGAACTTTGTACATTTACACCTTGACGATGGCTAATATTTTTCTTTTTCCGACTAGGATAACCACAATGCAACAGGACTTAATAAGTAAAGGAGGTAAGTCGATCATTTAATTGTTATTCACCTTTGATAAATTATCTTATCATTTTCTGAGAGAGAAAGAGAGAGAGAGAGAGAGAGTGAGAGAGAGGGAGAGAGGAGTAGAAATGAGAAAGAAACGGGACAAATAAAAAGTTGCTAAAGAACATTTTCCATTTGAACCCAGTGAAGCCAATCAATAAACTTTATGGGTTGCACTTTGCTTATGACTGTTCTAGGTCATTACTCTTTGTTTAGAACCAATAACTTTTCATTTCGCCAACGATCCGGAAGACCAGGGTTCAATCCTAGGTCGAGTCATACCAAAAACTCAAAAAATGGTATATAATGCCGCCTTGTTTCAAGGATTAAGTGGAGCAATTCAAGGATAGAATTAACGCTTTCTCCTACGCCTTGATGTTGTAACTATTGAAAAGGGAGCCTTTGGGTCACCATTGACTACGGTGACCAATTTTACTTATATATATATATATATATATATATCAGCAGCATTAAACCATGCTTATAGAATGGAGCATATATATATATATATATATATATATATATATATATATATATGTATGTACGTTTAATCACAGACAGTACATTAATGGAAAAATCTCAACTATTTATGTACATAGATATTTGTAAGTTGCTTTTTTCATCTTACTTGATGTATTTACAATTTTGAGGATTGTTTAATAAAAAGATATGTTTTCATAGATTATTTGCGGATAGCAGATAATCTAGATATTCAACGTTTTTACAATCATGAACGTTTTAATCACATAAGTTCATACATGAATAAAAATATACATTCCCGTGAACACATAGGTTCTGAATATCAATAGGAATTTGCGTCTCAGTGATCTAGCATATATGTAAGAAAGTAAAAATGTTTAATGAGAAAATAGCTTATTGGTCAGTAAGAAATTTTATAAGACGGATTATTCACAATATACATAAAATTATGTTCAATATATATAAACCTACTCCGATGTATATACATACCCGTACTACGCCACTTTCATACATAGGACACACACACGTGTGTGTGTGTGTGTGTCCGAGGTATGAAAGTGGTGTAGTATGGGGGTGCCCGTGGTGCAATGGTTATCGTCGCAGATTATGAAGACGGCGACACGAGTTTAAACCTTGGACCTGACCGACTGCATTTCACATAAGACTAATACCCTTGGGGAAAGGTATGAATCCAAATATTCTCCCTCCAGCTATGGGTAAATAGTAAGGCAGACTAGGTTCTTCAGCCTTGGTGAGGCAACTAGTCTAGGAGAACGGAAACTCTGAATTCAAACCTATCAAACTCCGCTTAAAAATTGACCTTGTGTCATATGCTTTCTGAGCGGAGGGGTTGGTAAATATGATTTACATCGAAGTACGTTTATATATATTGAACATAATTTTATGTATATAGTGAATAATAAGTCTTACACACACACACGCATACACGCACAGAGAATAGTATATATATATATATATATATATATATATATATATATATATATTTGTTTGTTTTTATTGTGTATCTGTGTGTATGTGTCTCTGTGTGTGTGTCTTTGGTGTGAAAGTGGCATAGTAGTTTACGTGCTGGACAATGATTACATCGTGAGTTGCTATGTTGACATTATACTAAAGAGGTAGTACGTGTCCTAGCTCTGAGTTACAAAGAACAATTTGAGGTACTGTTTAAATTGAGTTCTCTCTCAATATATATATATATATATATATATATATATATATATATAAGTGAATAATAGAAATGAATCTGACACTATGAAGACAATTTAAAAACAAAGTTATCCAAAAATGATGAATTTGTTATTAAGGAAAATCAGCGTTAAAACGTTTCAGTTTTCGTAAACCTTCATCTGGAGTTTAACTTGGTGAAAGAAGTGCTGCTCGAACTACGATGGAAGTTTTAATTTTAAAAAATCCATCGTTTTAACGTTGACTTTTCTTTACAATAAGTTCATCACTTTTGGATAACTTTTTTCTATTTTTTGCATATATATTTTTTGCGGGGGTGGGGGGTTGTTGTTTCTTACTTTCTCGCTGACTTTGAGTTGTATGTGTGTGAAAACGCAGTTGATTACACAGATATGTATATTCTAATATATTCTCTGTGTGTATGTGTTTGCGTTTGTGAATGTGTGCCTGATATTCAGTTGTGTGTATGTGTGCGTGCGTGTGTGTATGTGTGTGTGTGTGTGTGAATAAGTTAGACTTTGTTTAATGTTGGGTTAATGTAAATTTAAATCTATCAATGGAGTTTTTCCTTTCATTTGGAGTGACGAGTATTGTGTGAGGATGTGTGTATATCTGTTAACGTACGTGGTTATACAGATGAACTTCCAGGAGACTACTGAGGAATTCTACGTGCTGTTTTGAACAAATCTTGGAAGCGACACCCCATAAACATCAGCCATATGCTTACTTACCTCCTATGTCATAAACTATCTAATTAAGACGAACAACACATGCTAGAGAATTAAGAAAAAAGTCATGAACGGTGTTCTCTAATGGACTCTTACATGCGCCAGGGTTGGTCAACCAGCAGGGTCTAACATAGATCAGTTCACTGCGGACACTTGATGTCATCTAGAAGACATACAATGAGTGATGGACGATAGGGACAGATGATGAGAAAGAGAAAGATAAGTCAAGAAACTTCAAGCTCTCAGCACCATTTGAAAAGATCAAAGATCTAAAACTCGCAATTACAAATAACATTTTCAGCACCAAAAGAATTATCCTTCCAAAATCGGATTAAATAGAATAGTTATAACGATGCAAGATTCTCTATTCAGAGCCAATCCCTATATATTCTTATGTTTCATGAGTCAATTTTGTCACTGTCGGACAAAGTTTTTCATCATAACAATTCTGTTTAAAGAATTGGGAGATCAGTATTTTTTGGCCTTCACACACACATATATGTGTGTGTGCGGGTGTGTGTATAATCTGAGGAAAATTGTGTAATGTATGGATGTTCTTTTTGTAATCCAAGGTGAATTGGAATCTCCTTTGGGTGGTCCATGACGACGGCTCTGGGGTATATAATTAATTTCAGATTAGAAATATATCAAAACTCACATGCAGATAGAAAACCCTTTTTATAAATTTGACAAACAAACAAACTTTGAGTTTTTTTCATTATAAATATATTTCAGGTCGTTATGAACTTCTTCAGATGGATTTTAATACATTAGGTCGGGAAGTCTACCCCATATCCTACACACTATTATATTAAACTCCATCTGAAGAAGTTCATAACGACCTGAAATAAATTCATGATGGAAACACTGAATTGAAGATTGTTGTTCAAATTTATAATACACACACACATATGTTTGTGGCGGGGTCTGAGAGTGTGTTTGTTCTATACTCCTCACCAACGTATATATACGTATATATTTTTTTCCAAACCATCTAGACGAGTAGGATGTGACACAAGGTCAGTTCTAAAACAGAGCTTAACAGATTTGAATTTTGAAATTTCCTTCTATACTGATCGTCATACCATGGATGAAGGGTCCAGTCAGCACTATTTTTTCCATGGTTTGAGGGAGAATGAGAGGATTGGTACCATTCTCCTGGGTATTAGCGCAGTGGGAAGTACAATCAGACACATCCAGGGTCCGGACTTAGGTAGCCGAATATATATATATATATATATATATATATATATATTGCCCTCAATATTTACTTGTATGTATATGGTAGGTCAAATGTTTATGGATCATAGATGGTAAACTTTATTGAACTGAATTCCCACCTTCTTATTGCTCAACCTGTATATTGAAATAAGCATATAGGTAATCATTTGTATGAAAATTGATCAATTTCTTTAGCAAGTGACACACACACACACACACACACACACACACACACACACACACACACACACATATATATATATATGTGTGTGTGTGTGTGTGTGTCACTTGCTAAAGAAATTGATCAATTTTCATACAAATGATTACCTATATATATATATATATGTGTGTGTGTGTGTGTGTGTGTGTGTGTGTGTGTGTGTGTGTGTTTGCTTTAGTGTTTATGTTAAAATAGAACTCCATTTTGCCGACATTTAAGAATGTATAATTAATTTCAAGTAGAATTTATTTCTACTTAATTTCTGTTGATTTTTATTGTAACTTCCACACCGTTATTACACTATCGCTAATTAAGCTATGTGGTTCGAACTAAAAGCCTCCAGCGAGATTTGAATTTCATTTGTATGGAACGTGGATTGGAAATAATTAGCCTTCAGCGAGTGTCGATGTGATCTCCGTACACATTAGTCCATAAAATTTATATATCCGTCATTTAGCTTAAGCTACCAACAAAAGTTAATATTTATTGACAGTGCTTTATTTGTGAAATTCCAACACAATAAAATCTAACACTACCGAGGCAGTAATCTAATTTTAAGAAGAACGGTAATGTTTTTGCTTTTTTTTTTTGTTCTTTTGCGAATGATGAGGCCGGAGTTTTTGATAATAGCAAACCGAATAGTAGAAAGTGTCGATCAAAAGCTTTTGATTCATCTATATATTAATGTTTGGTTTCTTTATTTAATAATATGGCAACCATCGTTGGTTACTTAATATCAAAGCCATCCTTTTAGAAGACAGGTAGCGGTACTATTTAACCTGTAGTTGGAGGGATAAGCGGGATCATGCCTTTCTCAAGAATATCAATCCAAAAGCGAAGTAATAGCGAGACTGGATTTCGAACTCTCTTACAACGATATCACAGACCTGTCTGTTAATCAATACGCCACAATAAATTAAGGGATTACTTAAGTTTACCAGAAAACTGGAACAAAAAAGAAAAAAAATTCCTTGTCTGTAGCCTATACCCTAACACACACACACACACACACACACACACAGCTTGAGTCATGAGTCTGATTATAAAATTCATGTTATTGTGAGGCTCCCGTTCCGGTACAATGAAGAACCCAGAGATATAAATTCATTGCCATTACTTCCAATAACACACTTCTTTGAAGTGGTAGTACCTGTTGCATCTCTAAGTAGAACAAATCTATTGAATATCATTTTAAAAAGTAATTTAAGACTAAATAAATAAAAACATCTCTTAAAGAAAATTGATATTGCAACATTATATGAAGTGTTTAACAGTTTAAAATGTGTGTGAACATAAATTTTTACATCGTGTATAACTGGTGACGATAATTCTTAAACTGACTTCAGCATCAAATAATGGTCGATAGGGCTTAAAACCAACCAATCAAGCAATGAAAGCTAAAAAAAAAAAAAAAAAAATATCGCACATATATATTTACTAATTCCTCTTCCAATTTGGTAAAACCTATACATAGATTGTGATACAGAGTGGACAATAAAAGACTGACTCATAAAAAAAAGAAAAGAAAAACAGCTTTCGCTGCTGCCTCTGTGCAAACGCATTTACAATGACCATTTTGTGGGTGGTCTGTCACTGTGCCACGAGTTTTAAATCTGTACGCTAAGCTCTTAGTCATGTTTGTACTCGGAGGATTCTTCACATTAAAATGGGAGACACATTGTTGTCTCTCGGCTGAAATTATAGATCAGTCAGTTGAATAGTAAAATCTTATTCTTTTAGTTTATTCTTTCACGCTGCAACTGGGCTTTTTTCAATTTACTGAGATTTCTTTTAATATCTGACAATTAATAAAAAGAATTTTATTTACTTAAAAGTTATGATTTGGTAAAACGTGTCAGTCTTCTGCGAGCCACCCAGTACAAAGATAGATAGATAGATAGATAGATAGATAGATACATAATTACTTACAGAGTGATAAATGAATTTATGCATGGCGTATGAGAAAATAGAAAAAAACACATTGATGTTCCTGTGTACATATATGTGTGTGTGCGCATGCGCGTGCGTGTGTGTGTGCGTGTATTGGTCTAATGGGTAAAATGTTTGACAATGGCCCGAGAGACCGGGGTTCAATCGCAGGTCGAGTCATACCAAAGATTCAAGCATGGTATTTGATTCCTCATGGCTTAACACTCAGCATTATAAGGTACGTGTCAAGGGTAAAGTGGAGCCATCCAGGGAAACAACTTAGTTTCTCATGTGATAGGTTGCCACATTGTGGTACGCGAGTTCGAACTCCCCTCATGCTATTTGATTCACTTTCACAATATTTACCAAGGGAAAAGTATAGGACCTATTTATCCTCCATGCTATGGATTCAATAGTACTACTATCTTTATTCAACAAGAACTGAGTTGGCATTAAATAATCAATGAAGTTTGATATGCCATTAAACAAAGAAACCAAACACTTGATCAGATAAGTTTTAAAATTGATCCTCTATATTTGTTTGTTAGTTTGTGTTTATAGCATATCAACCTATGTTGGTTAATTAGTGCCAAATCCATTTTTATACAAATAAACAGTTCTATTTCAAACAATTTAGTTTAGCATAAGTGCACAGTTTAATGGTTCAAAACATTTCTATTTCAAGCTATTCAGTTTAGTCAAACAGTTCTAATTCAATTTAGTATACGTACCGTTTTTGTTTACACAGAGTTAAATGTGAAAACAGAGCTATTTCAAACAATTCAGTTTAGCGTAAGTACAGTTTCAATGTCAAAAACAGTTCAATTTCAGTTTAGCACACAAAAACAATTCCATTTCAAACAATTTAGCTTTGCATAAGTACGCAAAGTAAATCTCCAAACTGTTCTACTTCAAGCAATTCAGTTTAGCATAAGTTCACATTTTAGTTTTTTGGACCAATAGATAGAACCCTATCCGAGTCAGAATGGACCTGAGAATAATGGCAATGAAGGAGTACTCTGCATTCCCCAAAACTCCAGCATTACTGGAACCCCACCACCAGACTGTTTAGTGTCATATACACGACACTTGATGTAGGAGAATCTTACTGCCCTAGCTGACTGGGCTACCTGGATACTCGTCATGGGGGTTTATCTGTATGCAGAGATGCAGTCAGTGTATTCTACGGCCCCAGCCGATTGGGCTATAACAACACTCGTGGGGAATCTTACTCCTCTGCAGAGAAATTGACTCCACGTATTCCACGGCCCAAGCTGACTGAGTTATTAGGACACTCGTTGCGGAGGGGTTAACCCATATACAGAGAAGCAGTCGGTTTATTCTACAGTCCCAGCCGACTAGGCTACCAGGACACTCGTCGCGGGAGTATTTTTAGTCGTAAGATATTCCTGAAGTTTTCTCTGGGGGTTGAAAACGAAGGAAATCAAAACGCATCCACTAATTAAATCTTTTGAAACTCCCTTCATTTGATCACAGCATCGCTTATATACATGCTTTTCTGTCCGTCTAAATATATTCTTAAAAAAATAACTCACACTCATGCCGGAGCGCAGGCACCTCAGCTATCACTTCCCACGCACTACACACAGATGTGTGTAGATGCACCACGTAGTCGCGAAAAAGTGTATTGAGAAAAAGCTATCCAGTAACTGCACAAGAATACTAAGAGCTATATGGAAGAAATTCTGGAAGCAACCCCCAATGAAACAACAGCTGGGCAGCCACTTACCTCCCATCTCAAAAACTATCAAAATAAGACGAAGAAGACATGCAGGACACTGATGGAGCAGCTAGAATGAAGTCATAATTGACGCCCTTCTATGGGTCCCTATTTATGGACGTGCCAGCATTGGCTGATTTTCAACAAATTTAAACCAGCCCTGTGAAGACAGCGGCCTTGTTGGGACTTACAGATGATAGGGAAAGAAGGAGAGACTGAGGCAAACACAAATTTAGGGAAATCCGTGCCAGCACGCGACTTCATGATATATATATATATATATATATATATATATATATATATATATATATATACAATGACTAATATTTAAAAAAAAAGAGTATTGTTAAACGTGTCATTCATCTGGTTAAGGAGCCCTTGTATTACTATTAGTAATATCATTTTCTTTTTTTCTTTTTTTTTGCGGAAGACTATACAGACACTATATCCTATACCAATGAAAAGATCCTTTGTAATTCTCTTTTGAGGTTTCCGTTGAAGACGCATGCTCGCACCATCAGTAAATTCATGTCTACTGTGCCCACCGAGATTTCATTGATTCATTCAGAACGCACTTTTCTGGTTTATCTTTCTCTCTCTGAATACTTAAATCGCAAAAGAAGTGGAAATTTTTTCGCAGACGCCAGAATGGCTCGTTAATATTAAATGAATTTCGCCAGACTTAGTTTCTTGCTCATTGTTTTCACAAATCTTTCAATCAGTTCCTTTCTGGTCTTCTTCAAAGGGAATTCTTTGCTGAGTCTGTCAATTGCGTTGTTTGTTCGTTTACGCTACAGCATTAAATGTCGGGATGATCAAAACTTCCATAAAGATACTAACCAGGTAATTGATAAATAAATAGTAATACAATTCGATTATTGCAAACTAGTTTACAAGTTAGCGTACGTTATTTTCACAGAACCAAAGCCAAAATTAATATACCAATAAACAGCCTTTACACACACACATATATATATATATATATATATATATATATATATATGTGTGTGTGTGTCGATATATATGTGTGCAGATGTGAGGGTAGTTATATAGTTTGTTCTATTAATAATGAATAAATGCTCAATGTAGACCATATGTCTCTCTCTCTCTATTAGTGCTATGTGAAATGCAATCAGTCTCGTCCAGGATTTGAACTCGACACGGCGACATGAGTTCAAATCCTGGACGAGACTGATTGCATTTCACATAGCACTAATACCCTTGGGAAAGGTATGAATCCAATTATTCTCCCTCCAGCAATGGGTGAATAGTAGGGCAGACTATGTTCTTCAGCCTTGGTGAGGCAACTTGTCTAAGAGAAGGAAAAGTCTGAATTCAAACCTGTTAAACTCCGCTTTAAAATTGGCCTTGTGACACATCCTGCCTGAGCGGAGGGGTTGGTAAATATGATATGTCTCTCTCTCTCTCTCTCTCTCTCTATATATATATATATATATATATATAACCCAGGAGGATCAGTAGTCAGTTTTCAACTGATTTTTTTTTTTAGATTTTGTTTGACGTTTAATTAACTGTGGTAATCGAGACTTGTGGGGTAATATCATTGGCCAAAAAGGATTAATTCAAATTGTTCTTCCGGCATTTAATGACCCCTTGTGGTTGATATGCCATAAAACAAAACAAAAACAAAATCAAATTGTTCTTCAATGTCTCAAGTCAAATCATCAACTCAATTTCAAGCTCTGGAAGATTTTGTATTTCGTTTCTCACCGATGCTGCCTTTTGAAAATGCGCGAATCAATCTTTTCAGTTCCAATCTATAAGTAAATAGAAGGTCAGGCTTTTAAACCTCGGTTGGGCAATAAGTCTAGAAGAAGGAAAACTCAGATTTTAAACCATTTTTACCCAGCTTAAAAATTGACCTTGTGCCTCATCAAGCCCATTGTAAAGGAATTAGATAAATACGTATTCTTCTTATCCCAAATCACTTCTAGCTTACTTTTAAAAACTATTATATTAAATGTATAATCTTATTTAATTTTCTTAAGAAAAAGTTCTGACGGGTATTATTTTCTTTACCAGTCTTCTTTTGTTCTTAATCCCGTCATTTTTTATGGTAACACACTAGTCGTCATACAACGACCATTACGTTGAAACATTTCATCGGATACAAGAAGAATATATATATAGATATAAGAAAAATTCGAACTACAAAACTGATTATGTTTCATCTAATGAATAAATGAGTTTTGATCAAAAAATATTCACAGTGATTCATTACCTATTCTTGTTTGATTTTTAAATTTTGAATTTTAAATATCAGTGAGTATATTTAAACTTTAAAAAACTTTTAAAAAACTTTTTTTAAAAATTGACCTTGTGTCATATCCTGCCCGAGCGAAGGGGTTGGTAAATATGCGTATATGTGGATGACTGAGAAATTTATTTGATGAATGGATGATGTCTTGGCGTCTAGCGCTACGTGAAGTTCCCTAAATGCTCTCCGCTGGGAGACTTTTTAAAAATTTCTTTCCTTAATTAAAAGACAAAATATCTCAAGGTTTAGGATTTCAAGAGTGAAGAACATAAAAATATAACATGACACAGTTTCATCCCATACCAAATGACATAAACGAGGTATATCTAAAAAAGTATCTTTACTGGGTGTGCTGTGAATTGTGGGCAAAAGTGGATTGTATTATCATCTAAAAAGATATCTTGGGAGTATATTACTGTTATCTTAGCCTTCTGCAAACAGTTTTATTTTCCCATGTTTTTGTTTACACCTCCACATTTCGGGGTCGTTCTGCTATGAGCACTAAAGAACTAGAAATGAATATCGAGCAACGAATATTCCTAAAATGTTTGGTCTGGTTGGGAAAAGAAAATCTGTAACAAGCACTTGGAATAATACCATTTTATGCTCCAGCATTTTTTGAGCGGCAAATTATGTTCAAATAGGAACAGAAGGAAGTGAAAAATAACTCTAGGAGCGGGAGGCCTTCAACTAGCAGTACTGAGGCCATCGTCAAGGGGATAAGGCGTGTGGTGTGTGCTAATCATCGGTTGACAGTACGAATAATCACAAGTCATTTTGACATGAAAAAGAACAATGTTTGAAAGATTGTCAAAGAAGATTTGGGCTGGCGAAAAGTATGTGTAAAAATAGCGTCAAGACAGCTGAATGATGATTAGAGGGAGCACCGCATACAAATGTGTCAGGGCAACATCAAGCATCTTCAAACTGAGGTAGACTTGCTTCACAGATGATGAGACATAGATCTTTCATTATAATCCAGAAACGAAGCAATATAGAAGCCAGGGGTAGTTTCCGAAGGTCGAAGAAATACTTGACTGTCTAAGACAACAAAATCGTGTTGATCACGTTCTTCAATCAGTCGGGCATCATCCCCGTTGAGTTCTTGTCACAGGATCAGACAATTAAACACCAAGTCTACAAGGAGATCCTACAGTGTATGTTTCACTCATTGCATGAGAAAAGACGAACGTTTTGGAAGGATAAATTGTAGTTGATTTAACTCGAAAAAAAACAAACTGCTCATAACGCTCAAAGTATCTGTCAATTCCTGTTGAGATGTACAACGCAATCCCGGAACAACCTCCCTTTTCACCTAATCTTGCTCCGTGTAACTTTTACCTTTTTCTCAAACATAAGAACATCAACAAGGTGACCCGTTCTACAGGTGTTGTTGTACCATAGCAATGATATGGCTATGTGTAACGTGCATTAGAATGTTCAAAAAGATAGAACATAGAATCTCGAAACACAAAAAACACTTACGGCTTCTTAGTTCAGGTACGCAACTTTTTATTACATTTGAGTTTAAAGGTTCTTCGACATAAGGAGAGAGATACACATTCTTTCTATTCTGGCTTATTCATATGCCCCCCCCTATCTCATGCAACACCTGCCCAAGGCCTCCGCGAGCAAGCGAACGTCAACTGTCTTCTCCCGAGGCAGGACTCAACTCAACTAACTGACTTTTTCAAAATCCCCCGAATTCTCCGCGCGCTTCCGGCGCATGACATCATTCACATCCACTGGTCAACCTTTCTCTGGGATTTTTATTTTGACATCTATGAACGACAAATCCTCCCCGCCCGCGCGTAAACACCCGCACTCAAGTTTGCACCTAACTAACCTATGTGCTGAGCAGAAAGGTTCTCAGCCTAACTAAACCCAAAGGCATAAAACGAAACCCTGCGGCCATCATATTACATTGTGTCCATCAAGCGAGCTGAAATGACGAAGTTGAGAGACATCCCAAATAAGTCCTTCCAATAGTGAATAGTAGTAGCCTGTCTGATAATGCTGGAAAAGTGCATTAGATGTGGAGGGTATATTTGTAGGAGAAACCATGTAGTTTTTTGTTTGGAATTGAAATATATATATATATATATATATATATATATATATATATATATATATATATATATATATATATATAAAGCTTTTCTCATGAATTGAGCACTCTAGTAGCCGATAAGCGAATGTGTAAATGAATATCTACGCAAAATGCTAAATTCCTGCGCTTAGGCTGAGAGAGATGATAGCTTTGAGGTGGGTATCATAGGCTAGTATTGAAACCCAGCGGACGTCAAGTCAGCTTGAAGCATTGTGCGTGTTTAAACAATGAAGAGTTGTGATACTACAAAACAGTCAGTCTGTTGATGACTACATATATATATATATATATATATATATATATATATATATATATATATATATATGTGTGTGTGTGTGTGTGTGTGTGTGTGTGTGTGTGTGTGTGTGTGTGTGTGCAAATGTCCCAATAATTCAGTTTGAAAATTTAATCAGAAGAAATCTAATGTATATCAATAAATGCGATGTGTCAGGTTATTTATAATCGGCAAAGAAGGATATCATGTTGAAAAATAATAATTTCCCTATAAACAAAATCTTTTCCTTTAGGAATGTATTGCTCTATCTTTTATATATATATATATATATATATATATATATATATATTCATTATGAAGTCATGCTTCTTGCACGAATTATATATATATATATATATACATATATATGCATGTATGCAAACATACAGTAACACTAGGTAAATCAGTTTGAGCAAAAAGCAATGAATGTATATATGTATATATATATATATATATATGTGTGTGTGTGTGTGTGTGTGTGTCTGTGTGTGCTGTGTGTGTGTGTGTGTGCATAAATACAAGTACGTATGGTTCATGCAGAAACAATATATATTTAGGGAGAGACATCAGTAATTTTTCATAAAAGAAGTTCTGAGAGTAATTGGACATAGTATTGATTTTTCCTTTCTCCAAAGGGAATTCAGATGTTAGACGTTATTTTTTGGCATCAGCAACAAGAGTTTTATGAGAAAAAAGTGGACACTCGACATCTCTTTACTGCTTCACAAACTAATCTAGTAAAGCCTTGTTTTTCTTTCACTTAACGAAAGATCGCACACCCTCGACAAGTTTTACAACTCTAATTCTTGAATCAAAATACCAGGGTCATTCAATAAATAAGAGGAATTATTTTTAAAGGAGTGAAGTAATTATTTTTTTTATATTTATTTTAAATAACAACGGTATTTTATTCTCAGAAAAAAAATATTTGTTTTGGGGCGATTCAAAATGGTAGCAAATCATCCTGAGTGCTCCAAGCTTGACGAGAGTTATATAGAAAATCTTTGGTGACTGAGAAATGCAAACTCTGAAATTTACAGGAGAAGTGCAAACTGTGAAATTTACGGGAGAAGTGCAAACAATGAAATTTACCGGACAAGTGCCAACCGTGAAATTTACGAGAGAAGTCTAAACAGTGAAATTTACGGGAGAATGCGTCATATGTACAGGGAAGTATGTTTTACTCGTAAAATATTTACAAATAAGTAAACGTTGGTTTGCTCTGTGAGCCAGTGTTAAAATTAAAGTCTCTGGAATTGAATGGAAGTATACTGTCTCTCCGGTAAAAGAAAAGTTTTGGCCACAGTGGCAGCAAAGAATGTCAAGTTAAGAGTTTTCTTGGACATAAAAGGACTCGTTACTATTTATTTCCATGCCACTGTAAATAGCGCTTTACGTTGCCAACTTCTTCGGCAAAATTGATCTTATTCATTGAATAACTCACGTAGCAACGGAGAAAATAAAATGAAACTATAATATAACCAATTAATTTTTTTTTCATTTTTTTTACTCCGGTATATTACCTCGAAAAGACAAAAAACAAAAACAAGTAACGTTTCTGAGATATTAGATTATAAGTGAAACTCATAGGGTAGTTTATTGCTTTCCCTTGTAACTTGGAGATAAGCCAAGAAAGGATACTAGTTTTACAAATCTATAGTATAACATAGACAGCACCCATAAATCTTCCGATGGTATTATCTGCTTTTTACGATACCCTTGAGGTAATATGATTTATCACACAGAATAACAGATTCTGACTGGGAGGAATAAAACATTATATCTTCAACAAAGAAAAATATTTTTATCAGAATATGCTTTTAAGATTATCATAAACGATTCATTTTTCATCACCAGAAAAAAATATGATTTACAACTGGATTTTTATTTTGTTGAAGATGTAGAGTGTAACCAACATCAAAATGACACATATTTTTCTTCTCTAAATTCATATGATATTTAATAATCAAAATTTTTTAAACTTTCCTATTGCAACCAACGGATGAAAGCATAATCAATATCGAATTTTTTTTTAAACGGTTCGATTTAACTGTATTAAAAATTTATAAATGTTTGTTTGTCCCTCCTCTATAAATGGTGAAACGGCTTGAGACACCCAGTTAATGGGGCTTTTAATACGCCGACTCTATCGCCTGCAGTGAAGAAATGGATGATCCGGGTATGACCCTAAACTGTCTCTGATTTTGCAGCTCCAGGTCTGGCGATATGAGTAGTATGAGGTAACCTTTAGTTTCCATTACTTCTGAACCCTCTCTGATCAGGAGTGATTACGCCTCTTAGTATCCTATCTATGGGTCTAATATATCGATTAAAAAATGTTTTATATTCAATAGACCCGTTCGAAAAGAACCCATAAAAATAAATACACTATAAATGCAAATATGAATGCACAACGAATGCTAATCTTTCACATCTGGGCATGAAATATCCCCTGACGACTTGACAAACCGTTAAAATCAATCAATCAATCAAAACGGTTTTATATAGAAACTTCCAAATTTGGTATGCATATTATTTTTCTCAGAGATAAATATTAACAAAAATTCATATCTGTTTCTCATTTGGAAAGATAAGCTCCCAATGAGAGAGCACATCTAGTAATAAACAATAATCTGTGGAAAGCCATATTGTTTCAAGAGGTTGATCGTTCATACAACATTTAAAGTTGCAAATTAAAAAAAAAAACAAATGGACAAAATATTTTTCTAAAATAATTATTCACGTTTAATAAAACATTATACAAACAACACTCCAACCTGACTGGATCATTTTCACGAATATAATCAATTAGGGGATCAGAAGGAATTTAGGGCCCATCGAGGAATATTAGGTTGGAGCTCACCGAGAAGACGCTCACCGAATACCAGGAGCTATTGGAATAAAATAAGAACAATGACTGGCTAATATTATATGATGCAGTAGAAGTGGGTTGTCTAGAATTTTCCGGTTGCTATCTCTACAACGCTTTGACAAAAATATGTCAAACAGGAACTGTTGAAATTCCGAGGATATAAGCACTATCAAGTGGTCTGATGAAAATGCCAATAGGTTGCTTTAGATTAAGAGGGTAAGTATATCGATTGTTGCTGCTGTGAAGCTAACTATGAAGGATTCAGTAATACCAGTGTCGACTGGATAAGGTTGTTTGATGTTGAAAGACACAAGCCTCCGAGTTAAGCCAGAAATTTCTACAAAGATGCATCCCAGTATTCTGTAGGCAGTATACTTAGAAGTTACCTATAACTTATCATTTACATAGGAAATTCTTTGATTTATATTAATAAAATAATAGCATTGCAATATTTTTTAAAGACGAAGAATACAAGCAAATTTTACCATAAATCTGGAGGTCAGGTTTTGTGATATAGTGGTTAACGGGCTGGGCTGTAACATTGTAGAAAGCGAGTTCGAACTCAAGTCACGATATTATCTTCACTTTCGGGTTAATATCCGAGGAAAGGCCACCAACCCCTTTATTACTCTTGCTATGTATTAAACAGAACCACTAGATATCTTCTTCGAGGATTTGCTTTGACAGGGAATAACCTATAAAGGTTTTTATGAGATTGAACAAGGGAACCAAACCAATAGAATTTGTATTAACCAAAAACCTATTTGTGGAGATTCCTGGATATACTTACATTTGTATGTGAAAAATATCGTTTTGTTTTCACCTTCCAATATGTTTGTCTTAGAAATATATGAAAGTTAATTAAAGTTGACGACCTTTGTCGAGGGCGACCCGACGGCTCCCTTTTCAATAGCTACTCCACCGAGGTGTAGGGGAGGGGACAACGCCACTCCCAGGATTGCTCCACTTTACCCTTGATCCACACCTTATAGTGCTGAGTGTAAAGCAAGGCGGCAGCAAATATCATTTTTTGAGTCTTTGGTATGACTCGACCTGGGATTGAACCCCGATCTCCTGAACCAGTGGCGAACACTCTACTTATTAGACCAATGACCGGATAACAACAATAATGTAGAAATATATACAATAACTTATTTGTTGATGTTATATATTATAATAGTTGTACATATAATGATAGTTGATAATATATTATGTAGCACAATAGTTGTTCATGACACAGTGAATATATAAATAATAGTCTTAGATATTTCTTTTTTTATACGGATGGGTTGTCATTAGAAAGATATAACTTCAAACGAGAAACAAGTTATTGCTAAATAATTGAATGATAGGAGCACTAGAAGAAAAAGTGCGATCAGATATCTCTGAATAATAATGATATAAAAACCCCAGAAATCATGAGCAAGATAAGAACAAGCAAAAACAGGCGTTAGGAATGTCACAAAAAAAGATTTCGGTAAAAAAAATAAAAGCGTCATAAGATTTTTTTTAAAAATCGGGTTGACGAACAAGAAAATATTTTTAAAATCTGCTGTTTCGAATGTAAACAAAGAAAAATGATGTAGAATATCGAAAATAATAGGTTTGGTTCGCTGGTTGTTTGATATTTCATGATCCATAAACCCCTGTTGATTATTTAAAGCCAGAACGATCATTGCAGAGAGAGAGAGAGAGAGAGAGAGAGAGAGAGAGAGAGAGAGAGAGAGAGAGAGAGAGTTGTGGTACCATAGTTACGTAATAGATCGGAGAGACCTATTTTTGACATGTAGTGAAAAATTCAAATTGAGTTCTCTTCAGTAGGATGCGTAAGAGAAATACAGCGTGTTAACTTGTATGATAGACAACCTTTGAACTCGAGGTCAATCTGAGATCAGGGCTCTAATTTCATGACCTCAGTCAGGTGACCAAAGCGGTTATTGCGTTAGAATTATGTTATCAAGTTAGTGATAAATTCTCAACGCAAGAGGTTGAACGCCTCATCTTGCTCTCAGTCATACCAAGTTGTGGCCGAACAGATAATGATTGAAAAGTCATAAAAAAACGGAAAACTGAGCAAATGAAATTGTGCTCGCGTTGTCATTTCTCATCAAAGAATCTGGTCAGTGATGGTTATAAAAGAGTTCATACCTTTCTCCAGAGAATTAATCCAAAAGTGAACGTAATCCTATTTACCAACCCCTCCGCTCGGGCAGGATATGACACGAGGTCAATTTTTAAGCGGAGTTTAACAGGTTTGAATTCAGAGTTTTCCTTCTCCTAGACTAGTTGCCTAACCAAGGCTGATGAACCTAGTCTGCCCTACTATTTACCCATAGCTGGAGGGAGAATAATTGGATTCATACCTTTCCCAAGGGTATTAGTGCTATGTGAAATGCAATCAGTCTCGTCCTGGTTTTGAACTCGTGTGGCCGTGTTCATTTCCTACGACGATAACAATTACACCACGGGCACCTCTAAAAGTGAACGTAATAGAGTGACTACAGTTCGAAATCGCTTACAACGATATCGTTGTCCAGTAAAATGGCCACTATGAAAATTATAGGAGGAATTGTTTGTTTCTTATCACTTATTGCTAAATTGAAGCGGGTTCCGATTCTATCTGCTTTTTATTCAATCATAAAGTCATGCAACATAGATCGCCATGCTTGCTCCACATGCAACATGTTTTGAGGGTTAAAAAAAAGGGAAAATATATTATACGAATAATATGAAAAATCAAATACAATTCCAGATAATGCAGATTTACAATAACAACTTAGCCCCTATATGAATATATATAAGAAGAAAACATGCTCGATGCTATTATTATAGCAGAGTAAGTATAAAGCCTGAAATACTCGATTTATAATTTTTTGTAGTTCGTTAGTCGAAGATTCATGTGGAGCAAACCATCATTAGAAAGAAATGTGAGAAAAACGTATCTAATCAACAGTATTTATAGTGTTGACGTATTTGTCACATGGACAGATGTTTTTTCATTTGACACTCACATGGAAAAATTCACATAAATAGAAATTAGAGAAGTCTAAAAACAAGAAAATAAATCATGAAATGAGTTGGGGGTAAATGATATATATATATATATATATGTGTGTGTGTGTGTGTGTGTGTGTTATTTGGGGAAAGAAAACCGAATAATTCACCAAAAAATGATTCACCAAAAAATCTGTTAGAAATTCATTGGTGTAGATTATATGTATATATGTACATATATAGCAGAGCAGAAATTAGTAGGCGCTGGGAACAAAGGACATTGATATTGATACAAGGGGATTGTTTAAATGTTGTATAGTAATCAACCATCGTCATCATCATCATGTCCTACCATCAGCATGGATATCCCTGACCCTCTCTCGCCACTTCTCCCTAACGTTCATCGCTTTTGGCAGGTGCTCAGGGCTACATCCCGTATCCTCACATAGCTGCTATATGTAGGTTCGAGCTGGTCGTTCTGCTTTTGCTCGGCAATAAGTGGGGGACCGTAGGAGTACATCACTTATGAGCTCGCCCCTGCTTCTCCAGCAGTGTCCTGCATGTCTGGTTCGTCTAACTTTGAGAGTTTTCGTGATAGGAGGTAGGCGGCCGTACACTTTGTGCTTTGTGGGATGTTGCCACTAGGACTTGTTCACAATTGCTCACAGCATTCTTGTGTAGTTGCCGTCTAGCTTCTTCTCCATCTGTTTAGTTAGCACCCATGTAGTGCATCCATAAAGCAGTATCGAGACGACCGCTGCTCGGATGAAACTGCGTTTCATTTTATCGGTGAGGTCTGACTTACGTATGACCGATAGCTTAGCGATAGCTGTCCATGCCTTCGTTAGCCGCGTGTCAATGTCTTTTTCGGTAGATAAGACACTGCTTCCAAGGTAGGTGAACTTATCTACTAGTTTCAGATAGTTACCGTCTCGTGTGGAAATGTCACCGCTTTGATTAAAGCACATGTATTCCGTTTTGTGTGCATTGACATGGAGGCCAATTCCTGCAGCCGCTCGTTCCAGAGTATTCAATAGTGTTTTGGCTTGTTTCGGTGTATTTGCCAGAATCGCTATGTCATCGGCATAGTCGGCGTCGGTAATTGTTTTTGCGGGGTACCTTCTACTTCTTTTCTTTGTCAGCTCAAAGCGATTTTCTTTGATTTTATCAATCGATTTTCTAAGCACGTAGTCTAGACAGATGATAAAAGGGCATGGGGCTAGTGTGTCCGCTTGCAGTACTCCTGCTACAATGTCGAAGTAGTATGTGTCTCCATCCGGAGAACCTACTTTCACTTTGGTGTTTCTATAAAGAACCATTATTGCTGCGACGATCTCTTTTGGTATGCTGTATACTAGTAGGATTTGTTCTATCTTCCCTCTGTGAATGGAATCAAAGGCCTTGGTAAAGTCGCCAAATAGTATTATCGCCTGTTGGTCTTTTGGACAATACGCCTTCAAGGATTATACGGATAGTCAATATTTGTGAGGTCGAGGATCTGTTTGTTCGGAAGCCATTTTGTTTTCTTAGAATGTTGTCAATTTTGGGTTCTATGTGGTTTCGTAGTTGGGCATTGTATATTTTGGCTGCTATTGATATAAGTGTTATACCTCGGTAGTTCTTGGCTAATCCGAATTCACCTTTTTTATGGAAAGGGAGGATGCATCTCTTCATCCATTTGTCCATCGGATTTTGATTATAGACTGCGTTACAGTGTCGGAGCAGTATGTCGTCGAATTGTCTGGTCTTCCATACTTCTGGGGGAATTTCATCAAGCCCTGTGGCTTTCCTATTTTTAATTTTTCTAAGTACTGAGTCTAGTTCTTCTTGAGTAAACGGTCCTAGTTTAATGTATAATTGCTAACAAATAATTCTGTTGATTAGTTCATGTGTAACTTTTGGCGGGTTTCCAAGTAGATTCTCGAAATGCAGTTTCCACAGTTTTAATCAAACATAATGAACGAACGAAACACTTCTTTATAAAAATATATCTCTCATTTTATAATCCAAAAGGGCCCACAATTTGTTGTTTGTTGAGAGATAGATGGAGAGACATATACTCAGAGAGGGGACTTCTTGTCCCGTACCTTCTTCCGTGAGTCAGGGAGTACCAATGCTTGCACTCCCTTGCAAGCCGAGACGCCTCTCATCGGCTGCGTATCCCTCGCCCGACTCCCGATTCTCTGCACTTAGTCTAATTCTCCCCGCGTGATTCTCATCTCGTTGTTCCCTTCTGGTTACACAACTGTTGGACCCGACTGTCCGGGCGCGCTGCCCTGTTTACTAATCACAACGTGACAGCTTGTCAAAGCACACGGGGTCACTAGGAACGAACCGAAAATCCATGTCCTGTGTTATATAACAGAACATGTCTCATTATAATCGGGATATGAATTTATTATGTATAATTTATGTGTAATAATTAAGTAACTTTAGAAACTATGGGTCTATGTTTTAACGGAAGGATGACTATTTTGCCTTAATAAATACTTTGCAAATTTCGAGGTCATAGCTTTCTTGGTAAGGATGTAAACTTTTAAACAAAGGCGAGCACACACACACACACACACACACACACAAACACACACACACACACATACACACACACACACACACACACACACACATATATATATATATATAACTCCCTACAGCTGAGTTGTTGAAATATTATTAAGAAATAAAAAACAAATTTTTGAAATAACTTTTCATAAATGCTTTTTCTAGGCAATTTTATCGCAAAGAAAAAATACACTTTCTTTCTCATTTTACAGTGATATTTCTTATGACATTGTTGGATATCTTAATCCACATTACACACACACACACACACACATACACACACACGTATATATATATATATATATATGGTGTATATGGTAAGATAGGTCGATTTTCATCTCATTTACGCAACAATAAGAATACTTACCAAACATACATGAAAATATCTTGAAATGCTATACATTAATATTATTCTAAGAAGTCGCCATTGGCCTCAACAATGACCTCCATATGACTTCAGAATGTCTAGCAAGCCTTTCCGACGGTCTCCTTGTTTAAATTGATAAATTCTCTTGTGATACTAGCTTCTTTTTCTTATTTGGTATTGCACGGAGTTTTGTTGTTCTTTAACTCAACTGCACTTCACACTTGATAATCAAGAGGACATCAATTTGGGGAGTTAGGCGGGAGAAGTTTGGAGTGAAGTGGTCGTAGAATTTTCCTCACAATCAACACTGGGTTCCTCTGCTTGTTCCCCATGGCACAAAGTATTTTTGCCAAGCTTTGGGGTTTCCAGCAGCCAGCCTATCGATTTAGATCAACACTACCTCTTCGAGGAATTTGATGCAGGCCTCTGTGTTGAGGCAGAGGCCATGTTGGAAAATAAATAAAGGCAAAACGTCACCATGACTATTGAACATTACCAAACACTGTTATGTGGACTACGTTTTTGCTTTTCAAGAATATAAATATAGAATATATCTTCAGATTGTTACTCAAACACTCAGAAATCTTAGTATTGTCGCTTCCGGTATAAATATCAACCAGTACTGCATGTCGTTTCCATATTTCTGGCGGAGGTAATAGCATCATCGTGCTACTTTCCCGCCCAGACAGGCCTCTGCTGACTCTAGTTTTATGGCCCACTAAAAAAAAAAACAATTTTAAAAAAGCCAAAAAAGAGAATGAAATAAAACCCACGTGCCAAATTAAAAATTCCTAATGGCTGCATTTTATCAATCACACTATATATATATATATATAAAGACTAAAGTTGGCGATCGTAGTCGAGGGCGAACAGAAGGCTACCTTTTCAATAGCTACTACACCGAGGTGTAAGGGAGGGCGGTACTCTTTGACCAGAATTGCTCCACCTTAGCTTTGATACGTAGCCTATGTTGCTGAGTGTTAAGCAAGGAGGTATCAAGTACCATTTTTAAAGTCTTTTAAAGTCTGGTATGACGCGATATGGAATTGAATCCAGGTCTCCCGGACCATTGGTTAACACTCTACCCACTAGGTCAATGGACCGGTTTATATATATATATATATATATATATATATATATATATATATATATGTGTGTGTGTGTGTGTGTGTGTGTGTAAAACACGTTAATATGAAGTTCAAATTCAGTCTACTCTATTGCTTACCAGTTTGCGGGTGGGGGGTAGAAAATTTGGATGAAATGCAATGTAAACATTTTTGTTATACGTTGACTTCTATTTAGAAGAGAATAAAATGCTGTGCAGATCGTTGGATATTCCTTCTCTGATATAGAAAGGCTTGATAAAAAAAAAGTGCGATTAATTTAATAGCAGAATACGTAAATCATCCATTCTTTCCAATATTATTTTGGTCGATTCGGAGTAAAGCAAATTCTTAACAAATAAAAATTTAAAGACAAATCGACGCTTCACTTAATGATATATGAGCTCAACTAGTGTGTGATTTCAGTTGCGTCTATGCGGGAGCGATTCTATGTATAAATAAATTTGCGTGGATTCATGCATATCAAAGGAGGTACCTTAGGCATCTGATCAGATCAAAGGTTAAGAAAGTTTATATCGCAAGCTTGCAAATATAATCCTTTCTAGATGATGACTGCAGTGATCTAATACTTAGGATAAAGCCGACAATGTATCTCCATTAATTGTTTTCTAAGGTTTCTTTTAGATTCACAGCGACTGAAAGGTAGTGAAATCTTATTATTGCATAGTCTTTTACTAGTTTGCATATCTGCGCCAAATCCAAACGATCTGAAGACTATGTCCTACAAATCAGTGGATAGACGTCTCCCTGAAGAATAAATATTAGCAAACCAGTGATATAATTTTGTAATATAGTGAGCTTGTTTCACACCCAGTGACTTTGGCATTCCTAGGTTCTAAATTAAATTAGCAGGGGTACTCGGCAGTGTTTCGAATAAAACATCAGAGAAAATATTTTATTGAAAACGATCGGATAAAGGCGACATCTCCACACTAAACAGTAGCCATTTGAAACTTGTTGACAAGTTAACCTACCTAGGAAGCAGTGTTTCATCGACTGAGACAGACATCGACACGCGACTAGCAAAGGCATATGGAAGTCAGACCTGACCGATAAAATGCAGCGCAGTATCTTCCAAGAAGCGATCATGTCGATACTGCTATATGGATGCACCACATGGACGCTACCGAAAAGTATGGAGAAAAAGCTTGACGGCAACTACACAAGAATGCTGCGAGCATTATTGAATAAGTCCTGGAGATAGCACCCCTCAAAGCAGCAACTATACGGTCACCTATCACCCATCACGAAAACTATCAAAATTCGACGAACCAGACACGCGGGACATTGGTGGAGAAGTAGGGACGAGATCATAAGTGATGTACTCCTGTGGACCCCTTCACATGGACGAGCAAAGCAGGATGTCCAGCTCTAACGTATATACAGCAGCTCTGTCCCGATACGGGATATAGCCATGAGGATCAGCCGAAAGCAGTGGAAGATAGGGAGGTGTGGCAAGAGAGGGTTAGGAATATCCGTGCTGATAGCGCGACATGATGATGATGATGATGATGATGATGTACATATATATATATATATATATATATTCAAACCTGTTAAATTCCACTTAAAATCGACCTTGTGTCATCTCCTGCCCGAGCGGAGGGGTTGGGTATATATATATATATATATATATATATATATATATATATATATATATATATATATTGTCAGCTATTTTTTTTTTACTGAAGAAGGTTATTTCCTTAATTCCACACAAATCACACGTGGAAACCTATGTCAATTCTTGGGTCAATTTCAACCTTGTTAGCCCTGCCGTATATGGAACCGTCTGATTCTCGTATAAACACACAAACACCAAAAGAATTAGTAACGGTTATCACCGATCTAATTACTGTGATGGTTGATTGTATTAATTATTTCATTATTGAGTTTTTCTATTCGTTGTTAAGTTAGCAAAGATCTTTGTGTTAAAATACAAGTCATATTGAAAAGTTCAAGCGCGTGCATCAGCGATCAGGATAGAAAACAACTGTAAGTTCTACACAGGAAGACCAAATGTAAACAAAATAGATTCATATCGTGTCATAAGTTTGATTGAGGAAATGAAAAACAGTAAAAAATTGGGGGCACGTGTGAGATGATGCAATAATTTAATGAGATCATGTAACACAGACGATATCCTGAATTTAGATATATAAAAAAATAGCGAATTTCGAAAAAGTCAGTTGGAGTTCAGTTGGGACAGTGAGAAGTTGGGAGTCTGTTGTCAGTTGAGTTAAGATCCACAGAGCCCTTGGGTAACTTAGATCAGTGCATTTGATTGCCTGACCAGTCAAATTTTAGGAGAATACGAAATGATCTGTGATTGGTTAGTCAATCAGGAACAGGAGAATCCTCTGTAAAAATAGATATTTTTAGTTTTAGAAGAAATATCCTATCCAATGTCCATACCAGAGACAGAAGAATAAGAAAAGATATCTCTTCAAGAACTCACCAGTAAAAGCCCCACACTCCAAAAAATTCAGTAACATCGAAAGACTACACTTGTTGTCTGTCTCTTAAATGCAACGAAAGTGATTTATTTTCCACATCTATCTATGTGTATGTATATGTGTGTGTGTGTGTGTGTGTGTGTGTTATTTTTAAACCATTGCGTTTCAATAAATAGGTCTTGATAATTAACGAAGATTTGTTCTTGTCTTCGAGTTACCCACGCCTCTGCAACTTGTTCCAACGAACCACCCCAACCGTCAGAAAAAGTTCCAGAACGATTTTGTAATCCTCTATAAGTGGATCTTTCAAACATAACGCGGGCACAGAGGGGGTTTATTAACCAGCATTGCCGGAAACGCATATGGTTGTCCTGGAATTAAGACCACAATTAAGAATGGTGACTTGCATAAAACCATACATGTGTCACATTTTGCCCGTAGCATCGAGGATTAGGTAAATATACTCGCAAAAAATTACACACTGACTTCTACATGGTACAAATTTAGCATATAGCAATTGGAATGAACGAGGAGAATAGTATCAATCTATGTATTTCTAGTTAATACCCGTGGAAAGTCCATTTTATATTATAGACCGCGTCTTCTTTTAGGAGTGAACCCAAGACTCTAGGGTAACAGGCAGTGTTATTTTTACACTCACGAACACGTGACCACAAAAACTTTTACAATAAGTGATTTTGTGTCTATTTACTCGTGTAAGTAGAAAGCATAAGTTTCTGTGACTAGCTAATCTACAGAGTCAAAAAGAATTTCTATTATTTCAACACAAAGACGCACCTAGTTTCACTGAAATATCACAGTGATGTCGTCAATGTAGAAATGTATAGAGATATCGCATTCGTTCTGTTGTTCAATGCAATGCAGTTGGCTTAAATCCAAGTTGAGGATTATTTGCGCATGAGGTTACACAGTTCTTTGCTTCTCAGGATCGGCCTGCTGCGTGCAGACCGGTGTTCTATCTTTTGGATTAAATGAAACATTCAAGTGGATTTAAAGCAAATCAAATATGATTTAACTTTTTTTTAAAAAAAAGAAATGTATATCTGTACGTTTTATCAATATGTATATCTGGTGTGATTCTTGAAGATCAATGGCTGATGATTAATATTTATAAAGTCACTGAGTGAGTTCGATTCTCTGTCTATTCATTGAAAGTTTAAGTTATCAATTGTCTTTATGTCATGAAAAACTTTCTTTTGTTATTTTATGCTGAAGTCAGTCCTTTTTCTTTCTATTTTTTTTTGTTTTGTTTTCGATTTTTTAATTAGCAATTGCTTTCATTTTTGGATTTACCAATAACCTCTGAAACAAGTAGAATACGATAGAATATCAACTTTTAAGTCGAATACAACTGGCTTTCATTCATGGTTTTCTTTCTCTTACATTGGTTGCTTTACCGCGGCCAAAGAAGACACTCAACCCTACTACGTGCCTTTTGTTATCTTTCCCAGGTACATTATCACGAATCAAAATGCATACTGCCTCGTCGAGGAGTTGGACTTAGGTAGTCGATTCCATCGGCTATCTAAGTCCAACTAACTACCCGTTACGCTAAGCGAGCTTCCACAAATAAATTTTCAAAAAACAAATGATAATAATTTTAAAACCATTATAGCTTCAAGTACTAAATCATAATTAAAAAAATGCACTTAGCTTAATACTTTCAAGTATTCGTATCAAATATCGTTAATATGCACACAGATCTATTTGACTCATGAATAAGAACTGAGCAAGTGCTACCACTTTAACCCTGATTGCCCAGTCGGCTGGGGCTGTAGAATACACCGACTGCGCCTCTGCAGACGAGTAAGACCCCCCTCTAATGAGTGTCCTGGATATGACACTAAACAATCTGATGCTGAGGTTCATGTATTGCGGTGGGTTTGGGGGATACGGAGCAACTCTTCATTGTCATTGATCCCAGGTCCACTCTGGCCCAGCATGGTAGCATCTGATTGGGACCTATCTATGGGTTAAATAGAACTAACGACATACTTATGCAAAACTGAATTCTTAGACTGAATAGTTTGAAATAGAAATGTTTTTGACAATTAAACCGTATTTAGATTTAAACTGCGTGCTTATGCTAAACTGAATAGTTTGAAATGGAACTGATTTTGATATTGAAACTGTACCTACACTAAACTGAATTGTTATATAGAGAACTGTTTCGACATTTTACTGTATAAACAAAATCTGTACATACGCTATCCTGAATTAACTGATTTACTAAACTGAATAGTTTGTAATAGAAATGTTTTTGACTATTATACTGTGTACTCATGCTAAACTGAATTGTTTTAAATAGGACTGATTATTTACATAAAAATGGATCTTGCGTTTAATAATCTACAAAGGTTATTTATGCCATGAACTCAACCCCCCCAACCAACCAACCATCAAACCCTGAGTGGAAGCAGAAGTAACTGCTATTAAGAAGTGACTATTCGCTTTCTAGAGCTCAAAAACAAAAGACTTGACACCATTCTAATATCATATCCAGAACAGGTTCGGGTAAAATGCTTAACTTATAATGAAATATGTTAATTAGGTAATACACTATTTCACATACCTAGGTAGCAATATCTTAACTCTTGAAAGTAATATTAGCATAAGGATAGGAAAGCAATGGACTGCTGTTGACACGTTATTGATTATATGGAAATTCTATTTCTCTGATCAAATGAAACGGGAATTCGTCCTTGCTGTAGCCGTATTAGTACTATAATAGGGCTGCTCCACCCGGACATTAACTCATTGCTTGGAGAAAAGGCTTGACAGGAACTACACAAAGATGATACGTGCAGTTTTTTCAAAGCCTGGAAGCTGCATCACGCAAAATGAAAGTTGTACGGTCACCTACCTCCAATGTCATAAACTATTCAAATTAAGTGAACAAGACATGCGGGATACTACCTGAAAAGAAGGAACGGACACAATAAGCAACGTCCTCCTGTAGAGCACACTGTTGTTAGTCTACTCACAAAGACTTACATTCATCAACACTGCGCAGACACTGAATGCAGTCTAGAATACCGGCCAGGAGCAAGGGTCGATACTAACGGATAGCAGAAGCTGGTCGAATAAACCCATGCTATCATCATGATTTTAATAATCATGATCATCATCATTAGTATCATATATTTCATCTGTCAATCTATCTATCTATCTATCTATCTATCTATCTATCTATCTATCTGTCTACGTTTGTTCATATCTGTATGTTCATCTACCCTTGGGGTGTTATCAGTTTATTGATATGAGTGTATTGTCTTAAAATTTTTAATTAACGTATGATATTTAATTGAGGCGCCATATCTAATACATTTTTTTCTTATTAAGATACTTTTAATCATATATAAAGAGTAAATAACTCATTTTTAATCATTGATTTATATATATTTTATTCTAATTTAGGTACGTGAATATAAAGTGAATTTTTTGAAGATAGCACGGCCTAATGAATTAGGTAAACTGCAGTTCTTCTGTTCTTTGTTTCAAACCCAAATTTTAAAATATAGTTTATTTGCGTTATAAGGTTTGCCCTAGTTTCTTATCACAAACTGCATTTATTTCTCCAAGCCTCAATAGCAAATTGAAAAATATTGCAAATAACCTATTTCGATTTATTATTGATAAATAAAGTGTAAAAATGAATTTCTATTGGCCGCCTTAAGCTAATAGACGTAGATGGTCATGGAGAGATATAATTGTTTAGATATAATATTTTAATATTTAAATGATTCTCTGCGAAACCAACTACATTCAAGAAGCATATGAAAATGGTATTTAATTTTATATATAATATATGGAAAAAAAAAAAGGAAAAAAGAAAGCGATAATTGTTATAATGATAATTGGTAAAATGATAAAGCTAATTCATTCCAATTTTCGATTTTTTTCCTGAAAAAAATTGTTTAACCTTCGTTGACTGGGAGGGGACAATGGTTAAAGTGCTGAACTGCGGCCTCAAAGTATATGGGATCGAACTCCAGATAAGATCATTTTCCACAAGGATTGCTTTGGCATTAAATGACCAAAAAATTGATATGCCATTAAACAAAGAAACCGAAACCATTGTTGACTGAATTTAGTGTTAAAACAATACCTAGCCCGTCCAAGGTGGGTTACAGCCTGGGCGGGGGGCGGCCCCCTCAGTCTCGAGGAGGGTCGTCCGTGTGACGTAAATGCTGGGCTTTCCCAGCACACATGTCAGGCCGCTTCGATACCAACTAAGTATATTCTACCCCTCTTACAATGGCGTCCATCGTATTCGTGAGGAATGGTACATACCCATTAGTATTCATAGGTAGGGTATATAACACTAGCCAAAGCACTTTCGACCATTTCTCACACATGCTTTTTGAATTTTTATCTATTCGTCATCTATTTTCCAGTTATTGGGTTTGTTTATATCGTTTTTAATTCTTTCTTTGAGTGGAAATTTTTCATCTTTGTTATAAGTCATAACTATCTATGTAGAAGATATGTATGTTCAGCTGATATTAGATTTTTCTTATCCATATTTGTGCTTCTGTGCCAGTAGTTATTTAATCTAAAGTAAAATAGCCATTCTGCCTTTCCAATATGTTTTTGGCTGCGTGTGTATTCCAGTAAACAAATTATAATTTTGCTCTTACAATTTGATTCGTGGTAAATTTTGAAAGTCTTTGTTTGATTTGAAATCTTTGCAGTATATGTTGTTCTTGACATTGCATAGTTAGCAAAATGTGGATTTTATTGTGGGTTCTTGATTATCTGGTATAGTGAAGATAGTGCACTGTTGAATTTAGTTATGAAGGGGATGAGATTCATTATGATTTTTTTCCTCAGTCTTAGGGTGTCTTGTCATTGAGAGTCGATGTCTTTGGTTGTTCATTTTTTTGTTACCACATGGGGATATCCCCGAGATAAAAACTATTGTTTAAGTGTATTGATTTCATTCTAATTCATTGTTGTCTGTGTAGTCTAATTGCTGTTGAGTAAGGAAGATTTTCTTTGAGATGTTTGGAGTGAGAAGATCTGTAATAGTTGTGAGTATTAGTGTTTTTTGTTGTTTTTTTTTGTTTTTTTTTTTGGTATAATACTGTTTGTAGTTGTCTGTTCGTGTCAGTATATATTAGACTGTCAAAAAATTCAATTGAATGTGTTGACTTTTCGTTGTAGAATTTGATCGAATCATGCATCATATTTAGGTTGGCTAGGAAATTATTCAATTTTGCCTCTCTGCCTGTGCATATCATGAATATTTCGTCCATGTATCTTGCGTAAAAGAAGCTGTTATTCTGAATTTCCGGGTTGATGTTCGTGTTTTCAAAGGAGGCTGTACCAGTTCCCATGTGCATTCTTTTGTTTGCATGAAGTGTCCACAGTTGAAGTTGAAGTTATTTAATATTAGTATGTGTGTCATTTGTGTTCTTATTACTTCTGTCACAGGATTTTTATTATTTCTCTTCTTTAGGTGTTTCCCCTACCCCACCAAAAAATCCTTTGTTGTGTTTGATATAGGAGTTTAGGAATCTGACACCCATCATGATTAGAATCGATCTTTATCATATCATATTTACCAACCCCTCTGCTCGGGCAGGACATGACACAAGGTAAATTTTTAAGCGGAGTTTAACAGGTTTGAATTCAGACTTTTCCTTCTCCTAGACTAGTTGCCTTACTAAGGCTGAAAAACCAGTCTGCCCTACTATTTACCGATTGCTGGAGGGAGAATAATTGGATTCATATCTTTCCCAAGGGTATTAGTGCTATGTGAAATGCAATCAGTCTCGTCCAGGATTTGAACTCGTGTCGCCGTGTCCATTTACTATGACGATAACCATTACACCACGGGCACCTCCATAAACACCAGGGGTGTGATATTATTTTGATGTTGATTTTGTTAAGTAAATTCTTCGTACCACGTATGTAGAATCTTATTTCTTTTGCAAATGTTTGTATGTGATGATCTACGTTTTTTGAGATTCGGTTGTGTGACTGTTAAATGAGAAAATTGGTGATTGTCCAGTGTTGTTCATTCTGTTATTTTGGCTGCAGTTTGAATCTGGTTGGCTCTGCGTTGCAGTGATTTAGTATTTCATATTTCTTTGTGAAGATTTTTTCGAACCACATCATTTATAGTGGTGAATTGATAATCCTCGAATAGGTCATTTGGAATTTCATGGTAGAATTCTTTGTTATTTAATTGGTTCTTGGCTTCTTTTAGATATTCATTAAATCCCAGATGACTGTGTTTTCGGTTTGGCCGGTTTTGTTATGATCAAAAAACTTTTCTAATTATGTGTTAAATTCGAGCTTCACGTTGTACCTTTATTAAGTTGTCAACTAATAAGTGTCGTTTTTTGTAGGTTTTGCTCCCTTCTATGAACTAATTTCTGAGATGTGTAAATTTATTAATTATTTCATTATCTAGTTTGGTACCGCCACGAGTTTTTCAGTTAGCTATTAAATTAGCGAAAATCTTAGACAGGAAATGTCAGTCAAATTGGAAAGTTCATGCCTATTCACCAGCGAATAGGATTGGAGAGACCAAATGTAAACAGAATAGATTCATGTCTTGTCATAAGTTAGATTGCGGAAATGAAAAACACGGTGAAAAATTGGGGACACGTGTGAGATGACACAATAACTTAGCGAGATAACATCACTCTAACGATATTCTGAATTTAGATGTATTAAAAAATTGTAAATTTAGAAAAAAAGAGTTCAGTTGGGGAGGTCGTGCCTTGAGGTTAGACGTCAGTCGGGTTGGGGAGCGTCTCTTAGTGTTTTTGTTCATAGATCCTTATAAGTTCTCACACTCTGTCTCTGTCCCTGTCCCTCTTTCTCTCTCTCTCTCTCTCTCTCTCTCTCTCTCTCTCTCTCTCTCTCTCTCTCTTGTACTTTGATAATAATAAACGTCTTGATATCTGGAGCAACTGACTCGTGTTGTGTTTTACGAAGTAAAACGTCTATTGGTGTTCTATCAGTGACCGCTATTGTGTAACATTTGGTGCCGTTACCAGGATAAGGCCCCAACCATGTACCATTGCAAGAATAGTATCATACATCATTCACTGCCATTTCAGATATTTGCATGATTGTATTTGAATTTTTGGGATTAAATGTATTGTTTTTCTTTGAGTGATTATAAAATGGCCAATTGGGGATCTGATATTCCAAAATAAGTTCTAAGTGGAATTCTGCAGAAAAATGATTTTATGTCGTTTTCCAGTGTGTGATTATAAAAGCGTAATAGACGAAGACAAAATCTGTGACCTTTGTTCAGTAGTTAAAATAGATTTAAGCTGAATTTGTGCTTGCTTAGATTTATTACACGTCCATATGGGTCGTTTTAAATTTGCAAGTTTTTCAAACTTACTTAGAAAAATTTAGAAACCTGTTGTAGCTATCAAAAGATTTTTTATCCACCTTCCCAAGTGCATTAGTTGGGTGTCTCCCCTTTGTTTTGTAGCTGTATGTATTCATTAGGGTCTGAGTGTGTTTACCAAGGCTTGGTTGACTTAGTAGCCTCGTTCTCTTTTGACCAGATTTAGTGTTAGTATGACTATATGGATTAATTTGTATTGAGGACACAGCTCTTATTTTTCGTTAGGTTGAGGATATCTGCACATGTATGTAGTTCGGTTTCAGTTGGTTTCTTCCTTGAAACCCCGGCTTCTTTTGTCGTAATTTTTAGGTGTGGTTGGAGGGGTTGTTTTGCTTTACATTGTTCAGGTTTTTTCTTTGGTTTTAGGAGTAGGCTTTTGCCGTAGTTTTCTCTATTTTTCTGTTTTGACTTCATATTTTTTCCTTTTTGATACCGTAAAATGTAATTGTATCCATGTGCATTCTTTTTTTTTTGTTATCCATGACTTTGGCTTCCGATTTAGCTTCAAAGATATTTGTTTCTTACTCAGAATTTGGCGGTATCCTTCATATATATATATATATATATATATATATATATATATATATATGGAGTAAAATCCGACATTTTCAAATATCTTTCCATGTCCCAGACACGTTCTTATGACTTTTGAATTATGAACGCCATGTGCACATTTGTGTATCTTTTAGTTGTATATTTCTCATTTGCTCCTGTCATCTCAGTAAGTATCCATAGCTATGTGAACTATTCTGATATCCAAGTCCTGATGATGGTTACTGAAACCGAAACGTTAACGTCGTCATTACATCATAATAAATTCACCTATTTGGATTGTTTTTCTGCTACCTTCACACACACACACACTCACACACAAACACACACACACACACACACACACACGCACACACACACATATATATATACATATATATATGTGTGTGTGTGTGTGTGTATATATATATATATATATATATATATATAAGCAGATATGCGTTTTCCTGGTTTTCTTTATTCTTACGCCACTGGACTGTGATAGGGGAGCAAACGAGTTAGGACTCATGTCTCACTAGTATGTTCATTTTCGGACTAATACCCTTGAGAAAGTTATGAACCAACTTATTTACACAGCAGTTGGTTAAATAGTAACACTACTTTCCTTCTCCAAGAATGGATTTAGCATTAGATATTCAATGAGGATTTATATGCCATCAAAAGCAAACCTAAGCTTTGTTGATTACCTGCTATTGTTGCACGATCGCAATGGAAAGCTGAGTAAACTTACAAGTCGTTTCTCTAAGATAGAATAAAAATATTATGTCGGTAACTTTTGAATCCATCAAATGCAAAGAAAATTACAACACACATACACACACACATATATATATATATATATATATGCTGGAGCATGTAAACTTGGTGTACAATAAAATTATAGTTTGTATCAATATCAGTTACTGAAGAAATATATATATTATGCATACATACGAGGTTAGTCTGAAAAGTAAGGGAACTGGTTCTGCTCTGTGAGTTATGGGCGAAAGAGGGATAAGCAAATCGTGTTATCATCTAACATGATTGCTTGGGAGTACATTACTTTAATATTAACTTTCTGGAAACATTGTATTTTTTCACAAGTCCTTGTTTACACCACCTCTTTTTCAGGTCGTTTTGATATGAGCACCGAGGAACGAGTATACCGAAAAATTTTGGTCTGGTCGTAGAAAACTCCATCACAAGTACTTGAATAGCGTCAGCGAATATAGAGATAATACCATGTCATACACACGTATCTTTAAGTGGTACAACTGGATCAAAAAAGTGCATGAATAGGTTAAGGATGACTCCAGGAGCGGACGGCCTTCAACAAACAATAATAAGGTCAACATCAAGCGAGTAAGGCAGGTGATGTGTGATGATCGTCAGTTGATTGTTCGAATGGTCGGAAATCAGGCAGAGTTTAGAAAGAGCAATGTTTGGAAGATTATCACTAAAGATTTGGCTGTGCCTGAAAAGTTACAGGTTTGAGGGTGCTGATATTATTCTTGGCCTGGCAGTTCATGGCCAAGAGTAATATCCCCATACTGGAACAAATTCACTGTTCACCTGATTTCGCTCGGTGGTACTTTTTTTCTTCAAACTCAAGTGGTTCATTAAAGGTACCCATTTTAAAGCAGTGGTTGCCATCACGATGGCCGTAACGACGGAAGTGTTCCTGAAGAATGTTTCAATCAGTGGACATAAGAGTAGAAGAGAAGGAAAGGGGAAGATTATTTGAACAGAGGAGTATTGCTTGGAAGAAGGAGAAAATAGTTTCTTGTTTAGAATTTAAATAAATGGTTTGTGACACTAGTCCCATTACTTTTCAGATACACTTCGTATAACCGGATAATGTTTGAAAAATGCATTTTCGGTGTATATGCCTTCCACAGAAAGAGGTAAATATTTCAAAATGATATTTGTTATAACAATGAAAGACACGTTAATGTCAAATACTAAACTGAACACGATGACATAATATATTGTTATGCTAAATTTCTCATTAATTTTTACTCACGGTTCCAGTTTAAGAACCCATATATATATATATATATATATATATGTGTGTGGACACACAGACATACACACACACACATACACGTATATATATATATATATATATATATATATATATATATATATCCACACACACACATATATATATATATATATATATATATATATATCATGAATCTTCTTCCTCAGGCAGATGTGAAATTACATTCATTGGGTTCGAATTCCCTTTATTTTCCTGCTCTCCTGTAGGACTTGATTCCTGTAACTTTAGTAGGAGAAAGATTGTTTTGAGATATAACATTTAATATTAATTACGTATTACTCTTCTCTGAGACTGTCGATATTTATTTTTGCCTGAATAATTGTATATACTGATTAGCATCAAGTTGTTGATATATATATATATATATATATATATATATATATATATATATATGTGTGTGTGCATGTGTGTTAGTTGATACTGTTGACTTTCAGAAAGAACATATGAGTATGTATATATGTGACATATCTTTCATTTCATATATATATAAATATGTATATATATATATATATATATGTAGGTAAATATATATATATATATACGTATATGGGGTGGGTATGTATATATATATATATATGTATATATAGAGAGAGGGGGGAGAGATAGAAGGAGAGAGAGATAGTGTGTGTCTGAGAGAGATGCACGTGTATTTACGCAAATTACCCCTGCCAAAAGTTACAGACTTAACACACTTTGAAATGTTCATCTAGATTTCTTTTTAATTTTCGCCGTATGCAAACTAATAACAGATGAGACAATTTTATTTTTTATACAACTGAAAATATTTTGTAAACAAATTACATTATTCTTTTTAATGGTAATTGTGGTTATCTTCAAGTCAAAGTGCGAAGGAAAATACTATGGAATATCCCAATGTTTAAGCGTATTATATTCTCTCTCGAAGTCACTCAAATGAAAAAGCTGGTATACACATGGCCAAAAATGTGCACACATACACACACACACAGATACACACACAGGTATACGTGCCCATGAAGACGACGAGCGACACAGTCTTTTAAAAATATATATACCTCTCAATTTATTGAAAGGCTTCGAAAAGTGAAACTCAAGTTTTTACTGTGAGAGGGAGTTGGAGACCGAAGAGAACTGCAACATATTGACCTCCACTTTTATGGCCATCAGCTCTCTGCTGGATGCTGTTCTCTCTACCACATCTCCTCTCTAACTCAACTGATCTCCAACTCACTGACTTCCTGTCTTCACCGAGTTACATAATAGTTCAATCGCCCACTCAATATCTATTCTCCTGGCTAGCCAGGCTGGAATATGCCACTTCCGGTGTCTTTGGACTGGCATGTTTGATCATCATCATGCGGAAATAATTGTCATGCAGTTCAGAGGTCACTCTCTTCCGGTGCATTGGTCTATGAATGTACCATGTGATTTTACCTTGTCCCATTTTGTCAGCCAAGCCCATCTACGCGATTTCTTCTCATAACTGCCATCGGAATGTGTCACTTCCTTCCGGTGCATCACTTTGGAATGGCATGTTTGGCCGGGTCGAAGGTCAATATACAACAAAAGATGCTCTCAAGGAAAAATATTATTTTAGTTGTTTTTTTTTTAACATACTTCACACTGGGTCCGGACTTCTTCAATTCTTGTTGCAGTGCTTGCATTCTATTAGTAAAACATTTTACGAAAATTAGGTACCGTATGATTTTTCTTTTTGTTTAATGGCATATAAACCGTCGTGGGTTATTTACTGCCAAAGTTATGTTTGTAGAATAGCAGTGTTACTATACACCCCATAAATTGGGGAAATAAAGGGGGCATTAGTCCGAAAGTGAACGCAATGACACAATTCGCATTCGAACGATCTTATGACTATATCGCTGTCCAGGACATTAGCCATTGCAACATGAGACTTCTCCAATGATATATATATATATATATATATATATATATATGTGTGTGTGTGTGTGTATTAGACAGTGATGAACCCGTTTAATACTTAAACGCGAAAGTAGCTGCAGGGGATGGAAGCAAAGTGAGACTTATGTGTCATATGTATGCAAAGATTACTAAAAAACATTCGCATTATGTCTGAAATCTAATGATGAACAAAGCATTTATTTTAAAAATACATCTGATTTTCGATATAATTTGATTTTTTTCTTTACTTATGCATTCAATTCAGTGAATAATAATCAAGAATATAAAAAAGAAACCTCTTATAAAAGCCGTCAACGGAAATTTCCACACAGAATTTCGCATCAGACAACAGACACATTGTTCCACACACACACACACAGACACACACATATGCGTGTGTGTGTGTGTGTGTGTATTTGGTTG
>OY757907.1:100900076-100957576 GCA_963585895.1 Sepioteuthis lessoniana | reverse complement strand
AATTCATGTTGGCAGAGGATTTGAATAAAGTGTTGTACAAGAGAACCCAGTTTTCATTAATATACTAATACCGGAGGAGGGGAAATTCATGTCTTTCTCGAAGATATTAACGCGAAGTAAAACGAAAATAGAATTGGCCAGAATTTGGACCCAACTGACCGATTCCATTTTCTGCGTTGATAACCATTAGCACTCACATGGTTTCTTATATATATATATATATATATATATAAGATTTTCTTTACAATATGTACATACAATAATGGTTCTTAGGGAATTGATACACCAACTTAAGATATATATATATATATATATATATATATATATATATATATATATATATATATATATATATATATATGTGCATTCCACAAATTTCAAGACTTTTTGTACAGGCATTTAAAATTGTCGTTGACTCTTGAAAATTCAGTACGTTTATTGCTATACATCTTATGAGATGACTGACCAATTTTTATGATTTCAGGTTCGAATGAACAGCTGCACCAGGAATTGGAATACACCCTACTAAAGCCTGATTATCACGGCTGGTGAATTTCAAAAATGCAATCTGGACGTAAGGACACTTTAGAAGAACGATATGCAATTAATTTGTGTTTTAAACTTTGAAAAATGACACAGAAACGTATGGAATGCTTCAGACTGCTTTTTGACTATGTTGCATGAATCGAGCATCAGTTTTTGAGTGTCATAAGAGATTCAAAGAAGACTGGGAGTCTGTGAGGGATGATGAAAGGTGTGGGAAGAGTAAAGAAGTCAGAACACCAGAGTTGATTGGCCAAAGGGTTAGGGTTATGGTTATTATGTTTAGGCTTTAAGGGAGTTCAGGAAGAGATTCGGTCGGAAGAGGCCAGCTCCCTTCAAATCGGGTCAGTGGCATTTCCATCAGGAAAATGCACCAGTCAACAACTCCATCCTTGTCACAGACTATTTGACCAAGATGGACATCAAGACAGTTCCTCACCCTCTCTATAGTCCAGACCTTCCTCCCTATGACTTTTGATTTTCCCTAAGCTCACAGGCTGTCGTTATGAGACAATTGAGGAGATAAAAGAGGCTGTGAAGAGGGTCATTGACACGCTCAAAGAAGCAGATTTTCATGGGGCTTTCGAGAAGTTGTTGGAACTGTACAAGAAGTGTATTGCAGCTGGAGGAGATTACTTCGAAGGGGACGAGAGTTTCATGTGTGTACTATCAATAAAAGTGCCCATACGAAAAAAATCTGGAATGTTATTTAATGATCCTCTTATATATATGTACACGAGAGTCATTCAATGAATATAAAGACTTTTTTAAAGAGCGTAATAAGCCATTTATGTTAGCATTTTTTTTCGATATATGAAACCCGGCATTGTTTGCTATTGTCTTATATTAAAATCATTATAATTTCTGAAAAATAATGTTCTGTCTATTCAAAATCAGAGTTATCCAGGCTTGAACTGAAAGTTCTCATCAAATATTTTCTGACTGAGAAAAGCAAGGCATGTGAAATTAAAAGAATAATAAGTTATATGTAGGAAGATGCATCGTTTAGTCAAAATAGTGATTAGAAATTGTCTAAATAATTTACAGAAAACTGAAATAGTATTCAAGTTGAAGACAAACCAGGCAATCTATAATGGTGGGCATACCTGAAATGATGGATTTTGATAATGTGCTTAGTTTGTCTTTCAGATGTGTTGCAGTCGAGTATATTTCTGAACAAAAGTGAATTCACAGAACTACAGCACATAAAAGTATGCAAGAAAACCTTGCTTTTTCTATGGTCAGTTCTCATTGTCAGGGACAATGCAAGGCCTTACACTGAAACAAGGAACCATTTGCAAGTTTTTGAGAGCAGCTATTATATCATAATTAGTCTCCAGATCTAGTTTCATCTGATTTCCACGTGTTTCCTTTCCTTCGATATTTTCTGCGTTGAACATATTTTTCAAACGATGATCAAATGCAGAGCCCCTGGAGGAACTGGATAAAATGTAATATATATAGGTCCAAATATACGACCAACATATCATAGAATGTTCATACTCATATAGGAATCTGAAAAACACGAAATTGGTTCAGGTGCGAAATTTTTATTTACCTTTTTGAGTTTAATGTTTTTCGACATGAGGAGAGAAAAACACAATTCCTTCACCAAACGAACGGCACATTTCGTAGACCCCAATTGGTCTCGCATCGGCGAGACCAAAAATCGACTACCTTCCTGTAAACTCGAATCTCAACTTACTGCTTTTTTTCAAATCCCAATATTCTCAGCTCGTTGCTTCCGAGCATGACGTCATTCATGTCTCCGGTCCCATTTCGTATCTGGGGTTTCTATTCTGACATCTCTTATTGTCACATCCGCCCTGCGCGCGCGTGAACACCTGCACTCAGTGTGTGCACCTAACTAACCCATGCACTAAGCCGAAAGGTTCTCAGCGTAACTAAACCGAAAGGCAAGATATATAAAACGAAAAGTGATAAAAAACATCCCTCCGCAAATATATTACAAAAACCCTAAGATTTCTTTGCTGAGGAAATACAAAAGCTGGTTTTTCGAGTGGAAATGAGTTTTAAAGAAAGGGATTACATTCGTATCCTGCTTGAAATCGAGAGAATTCCCAGAACGTCTTTCGAAGGAATCGCTCAACAACCTCACAGATTCTGACAATCTGGCCCGACAAAATCACCCAACAAAAGGGCATCTGAACGGCCACTTACCTCTCATCTCACAAATCATTCAAATAAGACGAACGAGACACGAGGGACACTGATGAGAAGCAATGGCATACTCATAAACGACGTTCTCTCGTGGAAATCTGTAAAAAGACGTGCTAGCGTTAGTCGATCAGTCAAAACTTACATCAGCTCTGTGCAAACACAAGATGGAGCTTAGGAGACTTGCCAGGAGAAATGGGTGACAGGGCGGGTAGCAAGAGAGTGTCAGGAAACTCCATGCTACCAACTCGAGTTGATGATTATGATAATGATAAGAATATATATATATATATATATATATATATATATATATATATATATATGTATATATATAAGAATAAGTTTGTATGTCTACGTGTATAAGAATATAAATAGATGGCTATGTATATGAATAAATATATATGCATATGTATATAAAGGGTCGACGAACTCCTAAGCGATCTACTCCTGTGGACCCCTTCACATGGACGAACAAAATTTGGATGACCGGCTAGAACCTATCAACAGCAGCTCTGTGCCCTCTTCAGGATGTATCCACGAAGACCTACCAGGAGTGATGGATGATAGAAACGCGTGGCGTGTGAGGCTCAGGGAAATCAGTGTAAGCAGCACGATATGATGACGATGATGATGCATATAAGAAAAATATATGTGTATGTAGAAAAGAATAAACATATATGCATACGTATATAAGAATAAACAGTAATTGTACTTATGTAAGAATAAACCTACTTGTGTATGTATAAAAGAACAAACGCAAGTGCTTGTGAATATTTCTGTATGCCAGTCAAATGAATTGAATAGATGAAAGATATTCTCTGTACAAGTGTCATATCATTTTGTCCATTTCTTTCAATTTCTTTCATAAGAGATACAATGTTCACCTATCTCTCGGTCAACCAGGCTCTTTTTTCACTCTGGTATTTAGATTTTTTTTTAATATTCTGAACACAAAAATAAATAAATGAACCAGCTGACTATTTAAATTCTGTCTCTGTCAATTCATTATAGAAAGAAAAATGTATGCATATCTAACTTACCACGCGTCGGTTGAACGGTTCATTTGTTTGAACTAAATTCTTCGGCGTATTACCTGTCCTCTATCTGTCTGTCTGCCTGTCTGTCTCTGTCTCTGTCTCTGTCTCTTTCTCTCTCTTTCTTTATATATATATATATATATATATATATATATACATATAAAAGTACAATTTATGGAACTTATATACATGCACATATGAATTTATATATTGGGAATTTGAAGTTATATATATATATATATATATATATATATATATATATATATATATATATATATATATATATAAAGTCGGACGGATAGTAAACAGTGAGACAGAAAAATATCATAATAAACAACACAATGAATGTTATAATTCTATATCTATAAAAAAGAAATACAAATGTATTAATAAATATTTAGTCTGACACAAACCCACAAACTGAGATAGTGACAACCAACACTGTTATTATATACATGTATATATATATATATATATATATATATATATATATATATATATATATATATATATATATATTGTTGTATCAATAAAATACAATGTCCAAATTATGAGATTCTGTATCATAAAAAATGCAAAACAGTTTTAATAATTTTTTCAATATAAATTTATGCTTTTTATCGTTTTATTTTTTGTCTTTTTATTTTTTTTACTTTAACGGTAAATATCAGCTGGATTTTAAATTAGCAAATTGTGTTAAATAGATTGTAACACATGTCTCTTCGTCTGATACATATTCAGTCAAACGATAAAGAAAAAACCAATGAGTCAGTTCAAGAGAACTTCCTAGACTAATTCATTAGTCATTAAAATGTCTGCGTATGAGCATTGCCATAAGTGACCGCCTTGGTAATTGTTAGATTGATCTTGACTTAAAAACGCTTATCATATTTGAGGTCATCCATGAGCCCAAAATAATGAAGTTTTCTTCGGCTGCTCGTGGACGGTGTTCGCGTTCGGTGCCGTCGAATGTTGATTTTCTCGGTCATTTCAACTTGGCAACGACCTTAAATGAAAGTGTCGAGAGATAACTTTTGAAGGTGAATATTTGAAAAGAGCTGATCAAAAAGCTATAATACTCTGCAGCCCAAGTAGTGACCCTTTTGACAGCCTCAAATCTGAACAATCATGAAAAACCGCCGTATGTCTATCAATGAAAATGTACATTCACCGATTTGAAGAAAAGTAAAAATTAGCAATAATGTAAGCCAAAAATACACTCCTGATGTTTTGTGTGGCAACTATAAAAATAGGCAAAAGAAATCTGTGGAAGATGTTTCCTGTTAGAAGTCAGACGTTTCCTTTAAGAATAAGCAGACAAACGTCTAATTCAGCAAAGATCACAAGTATTGCATCTTGAAAATGAGCAAAGGTGATATGAAGTGACGAATCGAATTCAAACATTTTTTGGTTTGATATTCGAAGGTTTATAAGTGGTGAAGACGGAGACAACATCTCGCTCTACATTTGAACAATATTAAAAGAGATAGAAAAAAAAAGTATCCTGCGTATCAGGAGACGTCATCGGTTTAAGTATGTCTTATCAAGAAACTTTGGAAAAATGAAGTTATCGCACAGCCAAAATTAACTAGGTAAATTTTGGGCCTTTTATCCATAAAAATAGAGCCAGATTTCTCCAAGATTGATTTGCCCAGTCGGCTGGGGCTGTAGAATACACTGACTGCTTCTCTGCAGAAGGGTAAGACCCCCCCCACTAACGAGTGTCCTGGATATGACACTAAACAATCTGATGATGAGGTTCCAGCAATGCTGGAGCTTTGGGGAATGCGGAGTACCCCTTTCATTACCATCGCTCCCAGGTCCACTCTGGCCCGGAGTAGTAGCACCTGATAAGGCCCTATCTATGGGTTAAATAGAACAAACAGCATTCTTATGCTAAAATGAATTGTTTGAGTAAACTGAATAGCTTAAAATAGAAATGTTTTTGACAATTAAACCGTACTTACATTTAAACTGCGTGCTTATGCTTAACTGAATTATTTGAAATAGAACTGTTTTTCGACATTAAAATTGTATTTATACTTAACTGAATTGGTACATATAACTTCTTGAATAGTTTGAAATAAATGTTTTTGACAATTAAACTGTATTTATGCTAAACTGAATTGTTTTAAAAAGAACAGATTATTTACATAAAAATGGATTTGGCGTTAAATAACCTACAAACCAACCAACCATCAAAGATTGATGGAAGACAATATAATTGAAGTAAAGGAATGGTCAGGCTAATCATTGGAACTTGACTCGATTGATAAAATATGGTGAAGAGTCAAAACTAATACAATAATACACACAAAAATATTTTCTTCAGTAATGTTATAATATTGTATACTATAGTTTGATTGAAAATGCTGAGACATCTACCAGAGGTCTCGTAGATGTGATGTAATATCAAATAATTTAAATGAATCATCTAGATATTTGCTGTATTATTCATATTTACCAACCCCTCCGCTTGGGCAGGATATGACACAAGGTAAATTTTAAAGCTGAGTTTAACTAGTTTGAATTCAGAGTTTTCCTTCTCCTAGACTAGTGGCCTCAAAAAGGCTGAAGAACGCAGTCTGTCCTACTATTTATCCATAGCTGGAGGGAGAATAATTGGATTCATACCTTTCCCAAGGGTATTAGTGCTATGTGAAATGCACTTAGCCTGGTCCAGGATTTGAACTCGTGTCGCCGTATCCGTTTCCTACGACGATAACCATTACACCTCCTTTGCTGTATTATTGTTTCTTTGTATTTGTGCGTATCTGCAATTTTGTAAAAGTGGTCGATCATTCGCGTTTTCATCATCTATATTTAAAAAGAAATTGTTTTTGCAGAAGGTGCGTTAAAAGGAAGTTGTAGCAATTAATAGATATGAATAAAGAATGGATTATTAGATGTCTATCTAACAGTTCCCTGTAGAATAAGTCAATTTTTTTAAAAATCGAATCCCTCTGAAACAAGTAGATATTGAAGTGGGTAGATCTGGACAGTATGTAGAGTGCTGCTATTGCACATTCGTGTGTTTCACAGAAAAGATCAGGAAATATCAGTTTTTCTTGACATCTAATTGCTATCACAATTACATTAGTTGCTTAGCAGCACACATGTCTAAATATAAGTCTTAAATTTTAGGATTAAAAATGTGAAGATTCATTTTCAAATCAAGGTTTGCTAAACATTCCCCGTATGAGATATTCAACATATATCTAAATATCTGTGTTCATGAATTGTATATATATATATATATATATATGTACATGAGACATTTCATTATCTATGCGTCTATGTATCTGTGTTTGCGTGTTATGTCGATAAAATCCATTACATTTACAAAAAACATTACCCTATAGATTTCTTTTTCATTTTAACTCCATATATTTGGACAAAAAAAGCTAATGATAATTTTATTGCATTCGGAAAAGTATTATAATATATGTGGAGTACAACACGCGCGTAGTTGTCGTCAGTTTTAAGTTATTGTACATTCGGCTGCTCATTCCTTCGATACTGAAAAATCGTTAGTTGATGAAAAAAGAATGAACCCAAGAATAGCAGAAAATAATAAGATTACCCGCGACTTCGCGCATGTGTCTCTAGTTTAATAATAAACAGCAACTTTACATGTTTTTATAAGTCCGAGCTTCTCCAGCAGGCAATGACTGTGGACATTTATAGTAACCTAATGATGAGCAATTCCCTAGAGTCTATGTAGCATTGAAAGAGAGCCAATAATCAACTACTCTATAGGTTAAACGTCTTCGGGGAGACATGGCCCAAATTAAATGTTCGACTCTTCGATTACTTGATAATATCCTTATTACAACTGATCTGTCGACTGGGGCTGTAGTATGCGTTTACAACATCTCTGCTGAGGGGTACACTCTGCCCCCGCTACCTATAATGAGACCACCAGTTAACCGTGGGTGGTGACTCGTAATGCGCGAGGACAGGAACCAGGGGGCTTAGCAGTACTTAACTCTGCAACTGAAGGGGTCAAATGACCTGTAACACTCCACTTTGAGTCTTACTGGGCTACAGGGGTGGTCACAGAGGACCGATCCGATCACTCAGGTGGTCATGACACACCGTAGCACCTATATAATTGTCCCAATAATATTATTCAAATTGCTCTTGAGGCAAGCAAGTACCTAACTCTATTTTATCTTAAAGCTGCTTGAAAGCGGTGACTGAGATAGCAATACGTGAATCGATTTTAACCGTGGTTGGTTTGGTTTGGTTTGGTTCCTTTTTTTAATGGCATATCAACTCTTTTTAGGTTATTTAATGCCAAATCTATTCTCCTAGAAGAACAGTAGTGGTACTATTTAACCCATAGCTGGGAGGATAAGGGGGCTCATACCTTTCCCAATGGTATTTGCCCGAAAGTGAACGCAATAGCGCGACTGGAGTACGAACTCGCGTACTACGATTTAACCATTACACCATTACACCACGAGGACACCTGCTTTAACTGTGGGTAAACAAATGAGTAATACTATTGTATACCTGGAATGAAGATGCAATAACGCTGGTTTTATATATATATATATATATATATATATATATATATATATATATATATATACTTTCTTTTAATTTACGAAACGTCGAAATTGTTGCTTGAGAAAGAGAGAGAGAGAGAGAAAGAGAGAGAGAGAGGGACTGCTATGATTGACACTATGTTGCGATACACATATTCAGAGCCTTGCTTTTTAGTCTTTTTTCATGGGAGCCTTATACAGAAAATGTTCTTCAACCTAGGAGCCATCAGGCCCTTTGGCAAGTGCCCAAAACGGTTGACAATTTAGTTTGCAGAGTACTGAATCCGACTCAACCTCATGGTCGAAAATTTTTGTCATTATATATTTTTCTGGTGCTCACACATTTACCCTTCTGGTGCAATTCTCATAATTTAACCCACGCAATTCACATAGCATTTTCGCTGTCTTTTCTTTACTATAAGACACCAATGAATATCCTGTTTGGAAATCCACAACTAACATGGCCTGTCAAATATCAGTACGCAACATAATTAATTAGACTTTTTAGTCTTAGAAAATAGCCCTTAAAAGCAATTAGTGTCCTTGGGATGACATCAATCTGTATCTGATAGTGAGGCTCTTGTCTCGTAGTTTTGGGAATGTGCAGTAACCAATCATTACCATTACTCTCAGGTCCACACTGAACGGTAGTGGTTGTACCTGTTAGGTTCCTATCTCATTGTTAAGCAGAAATATTCACTTATGCTAGGAGTATTACTATTAGTTATTTGAATCCGTATTTGCTTTTATTAGACAAGAATATTTGATGAATACAATTACAATGTCAATTGCCATACTTGAAACCATTTAACTGTGTGCAAGTAATAAATGAGTTATGATAGATTTATTAGTGTTGAATAGCAATACTTGAAAATATTCAACAATATGCAAACAAATGAGTAATACTAAATAAAATTAATTGTGTCAAATAGCAATACTTAAAACAACTTTACTGTGCACAAAAAAATGATTAACATTAAGTAGAATCATTAGAGTTATCAATGCTTAAAGTCATTTATCTGTGTATAGCCAAATTATCTCTAACAACGCAGTGAAAATAAAGTTACTAACAAACTATTTGTGTGTGTGTGTGTGTGTGTGTATGTGTGTGTGTGTGTGTGTGAACAGGATTTTACACCTCGAAAGTCTACATTGTATATATATATATATATATATATATATAACGCATACATATAACCTAGAATTTTATATAAACCATCAGATGATCGTGGTTTAATGCATGTGAAACTTTAAGTGACAATGTAAAACAATGCTCAGATTTTTTAAATCATTTGGTTTTATGGCAACTACACATAGACCACGCATGATCTATTCTTACTGTCCATCAATAATATGAAACACTGAGTCGAGAATTTTTAACCTGTTTTTCTATTATCTTATTCTAGGATTGAAATGTATTGAGGTTTTCTTCTACATTTTCCTGCATAGGGCGCAGCAAAGATTTTACGGATTAAAAAAGCTTTTAGCCTAGAGTTTTAATCATGACTGTATTAAATTTTTATTTTAGTAGAGCCAACTTTTTTTTTATCTGTGAATCATAATTTTAAGATTCTACCTGATGCTGAAAACTACATGTATTGAATACGAATATTTGAGTCAGCTGTAGTGATCACGAGTTTACCGGAAGATCAACCTTGTGAAACACTGGGTAGTGAGTTTTTTTCTGTTTTATAATAAACTTATTTTACACTTTATATATATATATATATATATATATATATATATATATATATATGTGTGTGTGTGTGTGTGTGTGTGTGTCTTGGCAGAATTTTCCAGGACTTCTTATTTTGAAAACTTGAGACTGTAAGGGTTATTGAAAACCATTTTTTGCTGGAAACTTTTGCACACATTTAATATATACACTTAGATGCCTCAAAAGAAGTGCTTGAAGTGCAATAGTTATCATCATAGAAAATAGACATAGTTACCCGAGTTCAAATCCTGGACAAAGCAGTGAGTATTTCACGTAGCGCTAATACCCTAACGAGAGGTATGCATACGATAACCCGATGAATCTGAGACTTAATCAAATAAATTCATTAACCAGAAAAATAAGACTCAACTGAATGGATTTTAGACAAATAAAGTCAGTATATTACAAAAGTGAAAATGAACGAAAGTTAAAAGAAAGTAAACAACATATTTGATAAGAAAAAAATGGGAAAACAATTTTTTTTGACTGAAAGATAAAATACATAGGCGAGAATTTTTTTGACAGAAAGAATTATTTTGAATGTCCATAGTGTAAAGTGGAAATTGACCAGTAAATTCAATTCAAAGTTCACTACCTGTCAAAGTTATGACCAGGTGCCTGAGAAACGAAACTACTGAGATAACATTTTTTTCAAATTCAAATTTGGAAAAAAATTAGAAGGCTTCTGACTTTGTATCACGTGAGCAGAAAATTAATAGTAATTCGAAATTAGGGAAAACCGCCCTTTGTTTCATTCATAAAATAACCATAGATGGTTTGATATGCCATATATTCATTTAAATTGAGTGATAAAGTCCAAATCAAAGACCCATTTCTAATAATTGTATTATTGAGTGAACATTTACTGCTTTGATCCATAATCATTTTTGCCCAGTAGGTTGGTGCTGTATGATACACAGACTGCTTCTCGGCAGAGGTTTAAGACTCCACCAACTGGATATGACACTAAACAAACTGACGCTTTGGGGAATGCGGAGTATCCCTTTATCGCCATCGCTCCCAAGTTCACTCTGGCCCGGTGTTGTAACACCTGATAGGGTCCTATCTATGGGTCAGTAATACTAAACTGTGTACTTATGCAAAACTGAATTGTTTGAAATAGAACAGTTTATTTGTATAAAAATGGATTTGGCATTAAATAACCTACAATGATGGATGTGCAAAAAACCAAACCAAACCAAACCATAACCTTCTATATCTAAGACAACGTCGTTATTTAATTTTTCCAGAATATTTTACCTTTCACAACATAACCTATTTCTAGATTCCGTTTGCAATTTTCCAAGGATCAGATTTTTCACCGAGATATCTGTAAAGGCTCAGATACTAAGGGGAACAGTGAAGTGTGAAGATGTAATTTTTAGGCTAACAGAATCTGCGTTCCCCAATACGAGTGGCGCTGAAAATTTGAAAGGAACAAAGGCCTTTTCCAGCAACAATGTTGAAAACTACTTCACGTGTTTTAATATCCTTCTTAATGCATCGAAGAATTTATAACATCTGAAGTAAACATGAGTGTGTTTATTTTTATGGCTTGTTTGTTTTTGTAACCACATGTTTGTCTTTCCTTTCCTGATAAAGAAAACTTCTTCCTCCCTTTTCACCTGCATGACGATCTTCAAGAACCCTGCAACGCTAAACATTGATAAAAAGTTGTGGTTGTGAAGGAAAACGTTAAACAAAAACTTAGTTACAGATCTGGCAGGAAATAATTTTGAAAAATAAGGAATTGCTTTTCAGATTTTATAAACACACACACACACACACATACACACCCATGTATATATACAATTTTATATCTATACATGGAGAAAAGTGAAAAGAATTATCCAAAAGTAATGAATTTATTACGAAGGAAAGTTGACGTTAAAACGTTTCGGTTTTAATTAACCTTCATGAAGACTTTAAAATGGTTAAAGAAGAATATATACAAAGAAAGATCATATAACTGTTCAATCTAAAACTGGTTGAATGATTAAATGGTCATATGATCGTTTTTTGTATTAATTCTTTCTTTTCCTTTTTCTGGGACTTTAACATACAAACGGATCACCTTATCCCGGCTAAAAGACCAGACCTAATAATAATCAACAAAAAAAAAAAAACAGAGAATTTGCAAAATTGTGGAGTTTGCTGTCCCGGCTGACCACTGAATAAAACTGAAAGAATGTGAAAAGAAAGATAAATACCTCGACCTTGCTAGCGAATTGAAAAATCTGTGGAATATAAAGTGACGATTGTACCAATTTCGATCGGTGCCTTTGGCACAATAGCTAAAGGATTATTAAAAGGCCTGGAGGACTTGGAAGTTGGCGGACGGGTAGAGACTATGCAAATGACAGCATTACTGAGAACGGCCAGAATCCTGAGACGAGTCCTGAGGACTTGAGGAGACTTGCTCTCACTCAAACTCCAGTAAAAAACCATCAGCTAACACTGATGTGAAAAACTCTAAAGGAGTAAATAATAATAATAATAATTGGTCAGAAAAGTGTATGAAAATGCCGTTAAGTTAGCATACGAAGAAAAAGGGAGAGAGAGGCTAGTAAGCAATAAATTCAATATAAAAAAAAACTGGGAAGAAAAAAAGAAAAATAAGGAATTTAGTAATGTGAACAAAATTTAGAGTAAATAACCGTAAGATTTATCTAACGCCCAAAGAAGAAGTGCCTATAAACATGCAAGGAAATGTATGAATCCAATTATTCTCCCTCCAGCTATGGATAAATAGTAGGACAGACTAGGTTCTTCAGCCTTGGTTAGGCAACTAGTCTAGGAGAAGGAAAACTCTGAATTCAAACCTGTTAAACTCCGCTTAAAAATTGACCTTGTGTCATATCCTGCCCGAGCGGTGGGGTTGGTAAATAAGATAGGATAAACATGCGAGGAAAAAAAAAGAACACAATAAAAAAGAATTACTTCTATATCACTAAGAACATGACAAATTATATGTATATAGCCTTTCAAATTTATCCTTACTTTAAGTATTTGGAACAAAAAAGGTAAGTAAATACAGCTACTACACCGCTAAGTAAAGGAGAGCCTTACTAATTTCCTTGGATTCCTCCACTTTACTCTTGATACGTACCTTATAAAGCTGAGTGTTAAGCAAGAATATATCAAGTACCATTTTTGAGTCTTTGGTATAACTTGATCTGGGATTGAACCCCGGTTTCCCGGGCCATTGGCGAACACTTTACTCACAAAGCCAATGGGCCAGGGTGTTTAATTCTATAACTTGCTCTTTGTTCTCGTCTCTAATTCCTGGCTGTTTATTGTTAAACACGTTCCTCTTAGACCCAATTATCACTATGAAATGATATGGAAAAGCGAAACGTTTTAACTCACAGCACCTAAATGATCTTGGGCTGAACAAAAAAACTAGTGAATCGCTGGACTTTAACCGAGTTAAGTCTTAACAAATCAAAAAATATTACTAGAAACCATGTGAGGCAGAATAGTGGATGTTAATTAAGACGGATGAATCTAAAGTTGGGTCACTGGTGAGCCTCACTAGATGCTGGGTGGAAGATATTCATAGTTAATCGGCTATAGTTCTGTCAGGAAACTACTGCTACCCATAGATACGTATGGTATCTATTGATGAAGGAAAAACAGTCAAGATATGTTTTTAGTGGCCTACTTATGAGTACTCTTACGTAAATATTACTCGTTCAATCTGTCACAGATGCTCAGATTTTGAATAACCTCTGGGTCTGTTATTACCACAATACTCTACCGGCAAAAAAGTCGAAAAATCACTCAACGTAGGAATCAGACAACAAATGTGAAATTCGACTGGGAACGCAGGTAAGAATTCTGCGACAACAAGCAAACATTATAAGACGGAGGTAGAAGCTGGAACATGTTGGGACGAAAAGGAAAAAAAAGGAACACAACAAGTAATACAAACTATACAACTCGAGAAGTTATGTAATATAATGTCCGACAGATTTTGTTTTATATATCTTACCTTTCGGTTTAGTTAGGCTGAAAACCTTTCGCTTAGCGCATGGGTTAGTTAGGTGCAACATGAGTGCAGGTGTTCACGCGCGCGCGGGGAGGATGTGTCTTTCAGATATGTCAAAATAAAAACCCCAGATAGGAAATGGTATCAGGAGGTGTGAATGAAGTCACGCACTGGAAGCGTACGCGGAGGATTTTGGGGATTTGAGAAAAGTCAGTGAGTTGAGTTTTTGCCTCCGAAGAAGAAGGTTGACTTTCGGAGCTCGCTGAGGCCTTGCGGCAGGTGCTGCGCGAAGTGGTGGTTGGGGGCAGATGAAAAAGTCAGCATAGAAAGACTGTGTATCACTCCCCTTATGTTGGAAAACCTTTAACTCAAAGGTAATAAAAAGTTTCGTACCTGAACTAAGAAGTCGTAAGTGTTTTTGTTTTTCGGGATTCCAATGTAATCTATATATGAGTTATGAACATTCTATTTCACATATCCATGTATCATGGGTATGTTACAGTTAGTGGCGAAAGAAAGTTTAACTAAAAAGATATTGAGACAAGATAAAACAATATAGACAAAATAGGACATTACAAAACAGCGAAAAAAATTCTACAAATAACTAAGAGGATAATGCACGAAGACATACGTGTCCAAAATAAATTATTAATAAGATAGAAATACCAGTTAACATATACACGTGTGCGTAACAGATTATTTGTACAAGAAAGGCATACCAGACAACGAATAACCGTATCCAAAATAAATTATTTACAAGATAGGAATGCCTAATAATATATACCCACGTGCAAAGTATTAAAAGAAATATAGAAACTATAGAAAAAAAGGAAAAGATTAGAATAAAATATGCGTATTCCTTAATCGCTAGGCATAAAAAAAACAAAAAAAAACTAAGATAGGTTATTATGCACAGAACAAACCCACCAGAAAAGAAAATCGACACAGCATAGCAATATTTCTTTCCAATTGTGGGAATAAAACAAAATTCAGTCCAATTTGTAAAATAAATGATAACTTTGTAATATGCATAGCGCTAAAATATAATTTTTAATCATTCAATTTTGTCATATAACCGTAATAGACTTGTAATAATTTGTCACTTCTTAAATAGAACTGTCGATATCACGATAGACCGTTGTAACATCAGAAAACCGTGAAACGCTTGTAGCGTAACGGTAATAATAGCAGGTGTTTGCTTTCAGTTAGTGGCAATTGTTGTATTCTGGTTAGTGAACACAAGTAGTAGTAATAATAAGACAAACCACGATATATGAGGAAAAATAGTTATATTTACAGGAAAGAGTATTTACCAGAGAGAGACTGTTAGTAATAAGAACATAGGATTAGTGATAGAGTAATGATATACTTCAACAATAGGAACGGCTCTTCTGGTCTGACTTGTAGGCTTATCCGCAAACTGATCTCCGCAACTGCCATATATGGCAGACGGAACAGCTCATTATGCTAAAAATGTAGGTGATACCCAACAGTAATGCTGTTGCGAAAGGCTGTAATCCATCGGTTCTTCCTTTAGCAATAGATAAGTAGTAAATTTGATTGAGCACTGTCGTCTCCCTGAGGAGACCGGTTTAGAAGAAAGAAAGCTTTGAATATAAATCAGGTGTACCCCTCTTAAAAATGACCTTGTGTCGTTACCTACCTTGTAATAGAAAAGTTGGATAAATACCTACAACGAGAAGACAAGCATCACACGGGTTGTCTCCTCATGAATTTAAAAAAATGTGAACATTTGGTACAGCAAAAATCAAACATCACTCAGAATATTCGGACAATGTCTTCATCTTTATACCCATAAGTTGTCGGCCGATACGCCTTAGGCCTTCTTCATGTCGGACACGGGGATTTATAAGTTGGCGACCATAGTCGAGGGTGACAAGAAGGCTCCCATTTCAATAGCTACTACTCCTTTCCCTGGAGTGCTCCACTTTACCCTTAATCCTAACTTTATAATGCTAAGTGCTAAGCAAGGCAGCATCAAGTACCATTTTTGAGTCTTTGGTATGACTCGACCTGTAATTGAACCCCAGTCTCCTGGACCATTAGTGAACACTCAACTCATTCAAAACTTCAAACAGAACACTTTATTTAATCAAAGGGAGTAGATTGTTTAAATTCCGTCGAACACAACCAGGTACAATTGCTAAGCTATAATTAGCATTTGTTATCGAACTTGTTGGTAGGATTTATCCTCTAGATGAATTTACTTCGAAGAACTTTCAGACCAACACTTCAGCCACTGCAGCATGTGTCCTCTCGGAGAGATAGTGCAGTGGATAAAGAGTCATTCTTCATAATAAAGAATATGAAGACAACAGTCCGGATATTCTAAGTAATAAAAATGATCAGGCCTCATCTCAGAAATTTAGGCAAATAAAAATTATTTTATAAATCATATCTTCCTTTAAAGTGCTGAAACAAATTTTATTTAATCATCACACCATCTCCGATGTTTAAAAATGACGTCACTAAACTACAATCAGTTGAAGACATTATTGTAAGTAGGCTGTTTACGAAGAGATTACAATTTTTTAAAGCTTTTAAAATATTTCTATACCAGCAAGCATTTCTTTTATTAAGATCAAGCTGAAGAATCCTTCAATGATTTTAGTGTTTCTTCGAATGAATTCTTTAAACAGGGAATTAACAGATTCCAACCAAAGTAGATTAAATATATAAAGATTGAAGGGAATTATTTTGATTGATTTGCTTTTTTTACTTTTAAAACATTTTTTCACTTCATTCCGTTTAAATAAATAGACTTACATTCAACTTCAACAACGAATTATACTTCGAGATTAGATTTCCCTTACAAAACGCACAAACAAACTCCTTTGAATACAGACAAAGAAATTATAGTGCAAGATCACAGATCAGAATGAAAATCTGCTTTTAACATAATTCCGCATTGACAGAAATAGAAATCTTTAAACGAATTTGAAAAGGTATAAAGAAGATAGATATTTTTACCTTTTGTATACTAAAAGACCTCATTTAAATCAATTTTCCTACATTTTACTGGTAGTATATATAAAGAACGTTACCTGCTTTTATGAATAATAATAATAATAATGATAATAAAGGACAACGACAACTTCACGGCATTGAAGATAGCGTTGATGCATTGATAGAGTGACTAGAAAACCACATAAAAAAGCGCGGAGGAAAACGTATTACAGCCACATGAAACAATCCTGACAATTCAAGCATCAACTGCATGAAAATAACCAGAAAACAAAAATAGGAACACAAAAAAATGTATGGATATTTCAAGCGACAAATAATTAAAATCTCACTCGTGTAAACTTGGTCATGGCTAAGAGAGAGAAAGCTTCAGAAAGAAACTGATTTTTTTCTGATAACAGCACAAATAATGCTATAAGAACTATGTTAAAACAAACACAGACAAGCCGAAACAAAATAGCAATCTTAGACTATATGGTGATAGAAACGAAACGATATAGTAAATCAGTGCATGAGAACATAAGAGTAGACACGATTGGGTAGGAAAGGTGATATACTGGGAATTGTGCAAGAAGTATACATTTGACCGTACTAACAAATGGTATATAAACAAGCCAGGATTTGTCATTGAATATAAGACACACAATCTTCTCAACTATTTTGAGATAAAACGGATCATTGAATCTCGGCCAGACGACCAGACCTTTTGAAAGTCAACAAAAAAGAGAACCCGCGGAATAGTGGACTTTGCCGATTAAAGGATAAACCTGAAAGAAGGCGAAAAGAGAGATGAATATATTGACCTTGCTAGAGAATTAGAAAAAAAAAATGGAATATGAAAGTGACGGTGATACCAATTGTAATTTAAGCGCTCGTACAGTCACCAAAGGTTTGATACAGCGACTAGAGGATTTCAAAATAAAAAGATGAGGGGAGACCATCCAAAATTCAGCATTATTGAGATCGACCAGAAATCTGAGAAGAGTCCTGAAGACTCGAAGAGACTCGCTGTCACTCAAACTCCTGTGGAAACAATCAGCTAATGCTGTTGTGAAGAAGCTCAAATGAATAATAATAATAATAATGATAATAATAATAAGTACCTCGACCTGGCTAGGGAACGGAAAAAACTGTGGAACATGCAGGTGACATTTATACCAATTGTAATTGGTGCGTTTGGAACAGTAACTAAGGGATTACTAAAGGGACTAGAGGACTTGGAAGTTGGCGGACGAGTGGAGACCATCCAAACGACAGCATTGTTGAGAACTGCCAGAATACTAAGAAGAGTCCTGGAGACTTGAGGAGACTTGCTGTCACTCAGACTTCAGTGAAAAACCATCGGCTATCGCTGATGTGAAAAGCTCTAATGAGTGAATAATAATAATATACATGGCTAAGAAAGAGAAATCTTAAGAGAGAAACTGAATCTCTCCTAACAGTAGCACAAAACAACGCCATAAGAACCAATCATATCAAAGCGAGAATGGATAAGACACAACAAAATAGCAAGTGTTGCTTATGTGGTGATTATGACGAAACGATCAATCACATAATAAGCCAATGCAGCAAATTTGCACAGAAGTAGTATAAGTCTAGACACGACTGGGTGGGAAAAGTGATCCACTGGGAATTGATCATTAACATTTGATCATTCGAACAAATGGTATATACACAGCCCAGCATCTGTCCTGGAGAATGAGATGCATAAACTCCTATAGGATTTTAACATTCAAACGGATCACTTAATCTCAGCCAGACGACTAGACGTAATAACGATCAACAAAAAATAAAATGAGAACTTGCAAAATTGTGGACTTTACTGTCCCAGCTGACCACAGAATAAAATTGAAAGAAAATGAAAAGAAGGATAAGTACTTCAACCTTGCTAGGAAACTGGAAAAAACTGGGAAATATGAAAGTGACAATTATACAAATTGTAATTGGCGCTCTTGGTACAGTCACCAACGACTTATTAAAGGGACAGGAGGATTTGGAAATAAAAGAATGAGTGGAGATCATCTAAAGTACTACATTATTGAGAACGGCCAGAATACAGAGAAGAGTCCTGGAGACTTGAGGAGACTTGCTGTCACTCAGACTACAGTGAAAGACCATCAACTAACACTGATGTGAAAAAGTCGACTTTGCTGTCCCGGCTGATCACAGAATAAAACTGAAAGAATGTGAAAAGAAGAATATGTACCTCGACCTTGCTAGCGAATTGAAAAAACTATGGAACATGCAGGTGACAATTATACCAATTGTAATTGGTGCGTTTGGAACAGTAACTAAAGGATTACTAAAGGGACTGGAGGACTTGGAAGTTGCTGGAGGAGTGGAGACCATCCAGACCACTACATAATGGAGAACGGCCAGAATACTGAGAAGAGTCCTGGAGACTTGAGGAGACTTGCTGTCACTCAAAATCCAGTGAAAGACCATCAGCTAATGCTGATGGGAAAAACACAAATGAGTGACTAATAATAATAATAATAATAAACCATCAACTAATACTGATGTGAAAAACTCTCGAGGAGTAAATAATAATAATAATAATAGGTTATATGAGAGACAGAAATGAAACGCTTAATCATATCATCAGCGAATGCTACCTAATGGCTGAAAAAAGAATAAAATAGTAGGCACGACTGGTTAAAGAAGATGATCTCCAGGGAATTGTGCAAGAGACTAAAGTTTAGCCATGCTAATAAAGGTTATATATATACAAACCAGAATCTGTCCAAGAAAAAGAAATGCAGAAAATCTCTTAAACTTTAAAATATAAATGGACCACGATTTTCCAGCCAGAAAACCCGAAGACCATAGAATGACTATATATATATACATACATATATACTCTTTTTTTAATTATATATGTGTACAGATACGCGTATGCAAACACATGCATACACACGTACATATACATACATACATACATACATACATATATATATATATATATATATATATATATATATATATATATATACGCGCAAACATGTAAATATATATTAAAGGGCACCTCAAGTGGTGTAATGGTTAGCAAGCTAGACTAGCAAACCTGCGATTCTCATTGGGTGTCCCGTTCATATGGCCTTGTTTCCCATCTAAGCGATAAACCTTAGTAAATTACTCGAACCTTTTCTTTCATTGTGTGTCTTCGTACACCTTAAATAGATAGATAGATCGATAGATAGATGTGCATAATTCATGCAGTACTTTGAAGTGTTTCCATAAATTAATCAGGAACACTTTTCACACCCTGTCTCTACTACCGAACACGAATGCAGATGCACAAACTGTGATATACATTCTTTTTTAGATTAGAGCGCATGGACAAATATGCCTGTATCATTTGTTTACTTAAAGACGAGCGAATAATCCTAGACTTAGTAATCTCTATAGACCCACAAACAATGATCATAAAATTAATGTTTTTTTTTTATCTCAATCCAGATGTTTCTTTTTGGTCCGCCGACTTTCGTTTTTATCTCGATTCTCTACGACCTACCTAAAAGACGGTACGACTAAAGTTAACCTAGAATTTGCAAAATATAGACCACAGATATTTTTATAGATGTCTTGAATGGACCAAAACCAGGAGATTATTTTTCCCTTCGCCATTCCTGTCTCCATTAGTACAATTCTCAGTAACAGTACAATTATTATTAGAACCTAATGTTAAAAGTTATAGGTTGGTGATTAATTCGGATGGGATCTTCAAGAATTGCTGTTTTCAAGTTATTATATCTTACCCTATCCAGTTCCATATGCTTAAAGTTGTATAATACAATGTTTATCGAATATGAAGACTCTCTCGTTGTTGTCTCTATCTAACCCCAAATACACCAAAAAGTATATTACATCAATGATCAAATTTTGGGACCCTGGTATTAAAAACTTGTTTTCTTGTATTGTATCTTGGTCAATCAATCCCTAAATGTACTAAGTAGTAAAATAGACTCTTGATTGAATTTGAGGACGCTAGTATTAGAAACTGCTGTTTTCGGGTTATTGTATCTCATTATCCCTCCCTAAATGTACCAAGGAGTATAATAATATTTCGATAAAAGTTAAGAACAAGTGTATCAGAAACTTTTGTTTATAGGCTATTGTATCTTGCTCTATCCATCCTAAAATGTACGAAGTATATGATACTATGTCAATCAAAGTTAAGGATACTAGAATCAGAATTTTTTTCTAACTATTGTATCTTGCATTACTCCTTCTTAAATGTTCAAAGTGGTACAATACTATGTCGATCCAAGTTGAGGACCCTGGGTCTTACAAACCTATCACACGCGGCCTTCTGAAGCTTCATCGAAAGAATAATTATAAATAGTACATAGTAATTAAACCTGCTCTAAAATTTTATTATCATCATAATCTGCATAAGTAGAGCATGATTGCAGCATATATTATTTTGATTCTCTCTCTATCTTTCTCTCTTTCTAGCAATCGGCGCCTATCAGCTATCGCCTCTTGGTAAGTTGTCTAAGCTGCACCTATTGTCTACACAGAGATTATGTGTTTAAGTTTTTGCTGCTGGGCCAATACATTTGCGTTCATGTGTGGGAGCCCATAGGAAAACCTTGCTTATAAGTTCATCCTAAATGTTTCCTATTATACCCCAAAATATCTGGGGTGTCCTCGTAGTGTAATGGTTAAAGCGATTAACTGCGGAGTCGAATTAAGTGAGTTCGAACTCCTGTCGAACTATTACGTTCACTTTCGGAAAAGCATGAAACCCCTTAAGCTATGCATTAAATCGTACCGCTAGAGTTCTTCTAGATAGATGCCGTCAGCATTAAATAACCTGCAAAGGTTGATTAAACAAAGAAACCAAACCAAAATATCTTGCTTGATTTAAAATGATAGTTTGGGTGGTAAATCGCTGTACCACTTCGGTTTTACGAGTTGGTACTTCCAGAATTAGTTCAAAACAGTTTCCAGCATTTTTGTGTAGTTCTCATCATTTTTTCAAACACATCCGTAAACTCCAAGTGGTGCCACCATACGGTAATATTGACGTGGTTACCGTTCGGAAGAACTCTCGTTTTATTTTCTCACAGAGACCAGCTTCCCATATGGTCGATAACATGTTGAGATGGGCATTTATTAACTTTGGCTTAATTTGATACAAGGCCAAGTTATGATCGAATTCGATGGCAATAGTCTATATTCCTAGTTTGCTGAATATAACAGCACACAAGACGCTCATACGGCATCAGTAATAGATTTCAGTATAGTCTTTAAATATAGATAGATTTCCTGTCAAGGATTTAGACATTTCTTCCCTGTGAATTCAAAAGAAAATTAGTTGTAATTTAAATATCGTTTCGGTCACCCCTTAGTTTTCTACAAACGCTTTCAATATACATATATATATATATATATATATATATATATATATATATATATATATAATTTTAATTTTTACACCTATTTCTATATCTCTGGCGGCATGTCAAAAAAAAAGATGATGCAATTTGTAAATAAAAAAAAATATCAATCAAACTGATATCTGAGAAAAAAATTAATGAAACAAGAAAAGACTAAATACATCCGTACAGCTAGAAAATGATTAACCAGCATCGCAATATAAAATAAAACACCGACGGAATTAACTAATCAAATACGTAAAATGCTCTACATATGAAGTAGATCATAACTATATATATATATATATATATATATATATATTAACTAGTTTAGAAGACCAAGTGTGACCTCGTATATATCAGCTTAACTCCTGACGACCACTCAGGTACTTTATCATACATTCCTCCATAATCCAAATCACATCCCTAACTGAAAATACATATGAAATACGCACTTGCTGAAATCAAATTCAAGAGTAATTTTTTCAGCATTTACAAACAGAAAATGATTTTCCAACACCGTCAGTCCAAAGCTGTCACTACAGCCAGGTTCAAAATGCACAACATGGTTTTGACCTCTTGCAATACGAGGCCACGCTTGGTCTTCTAAACAAGCAATCTATTCTCTGAGAAAATTAATGAAAATCTGATTTTTCACATTAACCCGATCGACACAACTTCTATGAATATTACGACTACAAATCCTTTTACTCTCCCTCTAGCTATGGGTAAATAGCCAGGAAGACTTGGTTCGTCAGACCTAGTTAAGCAGCCACTCTAGAAGAAGGAAAACTCCAAATCCGAACCTGTTAAACCCCGTTTAAAATTGACCCGTGTAAAATCCTGCCCAGGAGAGGGGTTGGTAAATACACACACACACACACACACACTCACTCACACTCACACTCTCTCTCTCTCTCTCTCTCTCTGCGTATGTTGATATACATTTCAGTAGAGATATATCCGCCGAGCTATGTGAGCTAATTTCAGAAGCTTACCACTTGAAGTGAAGATGGTCCCATCTTGTTTAAAACATGAACTCTCTTTTATTCGTGTTCATGTTGTTACTAATGCTTACTGCTGTGTGCTTCTGGCTATTATGCAGGCTCCATCTTGGGCAGGTGTATTTGAGAGAAGCGCTAGATCATCTGCATAGTCATAGTTCTTTTGAGATATCAACTGCTTTTTCTCTTTTCAATGTGAATCTATTTTCTTTTATTTCATCTATTGACATTCGTATTACGTAATGTAGGCAATGTATAAACATATCCTCATCATCGTGTCGTGTCGCGAGCACGGATATCCCTGACCCTCTCTTACCACTTCCCCCTATCATTCATCGCCGCTGGCAGGTCTTCAGGGCTACATCCAGTATTCTCACATAGCTGCTGAATGTTTGTTAGAGCTGGTCGTCCTGCTTTTGCCCGGTCATATATGGGGGTCCATTGGAGTTTATCACTTATGAGCTCGTCCCTACTTCTCCAACAGTGTCCTGCATGTCTGGTTCGTCTAGCTTGGATAGTTTTCGGGATGGGAGGCAGGTGACCGTATAGTTGGTGCCTTGTAGGGTGTTGCTGCCAGGACTTGTTTAATATTGCTAGCAGCATTCCTGTGTAATTGTCGTTTAGCTTCTTCTCCAGCCGTTTAGTTTGCGTCCAAGTCGTGCATCCATACAGCAGTATCGATACGACCGCTGCCTGGAAGAAACTGCGTTTCATTTTATCGGTCAGGTCTGATTTCCATATGATCGATAGCCTTCGTTAGCCGCGTGTCGATGTCCTTTTCGGTTGATGAGACGCTGCTTCTTAGGTAGGTGAATTTGTCTACTAGTTTCAGAGGGATTCCGTCTAGTGTGAAGATGTCGCCTGTTTGAGTATAACACATATATTCCGTTTTGTGTGCATTGACATGGAGGCCAATGCCTGCAGCAGCTCGGTCCAAACTATGCAGTCGTGTTTCGGCTTGTTTGGGTGTATTTGCCTATGTCATCGGCGTAGTCGGCGTCGGTAATTGTTTTTTGCGGGGTACCTTCTGCTTCTTTTCTTTGTCAGCTCGAAGCCGATTTCTTTGATTTTATCCATCGATGTTCTAAGCACGTAATCTAGACAGATGATAAATAGGTATGGAGCTAGCATGTTTCTTTGTAGTACAACTGCTACAATGTCGAAATCTCCAAGCAAGACTCAAGCGACAATATTGAATATGACGATGTCACTATCGATGAGCGAACTATAGCGTTCGTGTTTTTGAAAAGCATCATTATAGCGGCAATAGTTTCTTTACGGGGACCCTATACTAGTCGTATTTGCACTACCTTTCCTCACTCTATAGAATCAAATCCTTGGACAAATCAACTAACAATAATGTTGCCACGAGATATTTTGCACGTTTTCCTTCAATGAGTCGACGTATGTTGTCGATAGATTTCACGGCCAACCATTCCGATTTTTCCTTAGACTTTTCCTCAGTTTCATGTTGGATCGGATTCCGACGCAAGACATTATAAAACTTAGCAGCTGTATCAGTCAGGGTTAAAATCAAAAAGATTATACCATTGTAATTTTACTCCTTGCGAGTTTTTCACAACACTTTTAGCTCATGGTGTTTCACTAGAGTAACAACAAGTTTCTCTAGGTCTCAAGGACTTTTCTCGTTATTCTAGCCGATATAAACAATGTTATTGTTAAGAGGGTCTCGATTCATTCTCCGATTTCTCCTTCCCAATGTTTTAGGAACCGGTCCAAGCGCGCCAATTACATTTGGAATCACAATCATCTACATGTTCTTTAGCTTTCTTACTTCTCTGATTAAGTTCAATGATATCTCTCTCTCTCTCTCTCTCTCTCTCTCTCTCTCTCTTCACTTTCTGTGATTTTCACTGAGGGGTCCACTGAGATGGCAAAGTCTACAATACGTCAAGTTCCCATTTTTTTTTTGTTGTTGCTGTTAATTATCACAAAGTCTCGTCTTCTGGTCAGGATTAGCCTATCTGTTTGCATCTGAAAATCCATAAGAATGTTATGCATCATATTCTCCAAGATGGGTTATGGTTTGTGCATACTGCATTATTATTATTACTATTATTATTATTATTATTAATGATAATAAGATATATTCATATTTACTTTCGGTTTTACGGTCAGTTTTTGACCGATACGAACGTCAGAGAGACAGTTATCAAGCAACGTTGAGCCTTTGTCTACGGTATCCTTATTATATATATATATATATATATATATATATAATGGACTATATATATATGTACTATATATATGGACTATATATATATGGACTATATATAATGGGCTAAGAGAAAATCTTTAAGATTTTAAATAAAATGTATTTTCAGTATAGTAAAGATTACATTTAGTAATAAATTGTATATTCAGAGATTCTACAGTTAACCTTTGTTATATTTCCGGTAAAATAAGAAAGAGGTTTTCGAGAATTGTTAAATTCCAAGCTGACATGATAGATTTTAATGGAACAGGAAGCGAACTTACAGCGAGTTATACAAGCTCTTTAAAACAGCAAAGAAAATCTTAAGTGAGTAATGAGTGTGTAAAAACCAACTTCCCCATTTTATTTATTCCATGATAACCCATGGGAATCAGAAATTGTAATTGGCATCTAAAAATCACGAACAGTTGCAAATATTCGTGTAACAGGAAGTCAATCTTTTATTAGTTTTATAGTTCTGATGATTTATGATAATTTAGTTCCTTCGATGCATCCGTCCATGAAAGCAGACTATTGTCAATATAACATGTTCTTGGCTGATGCAGAGTTTGATGTAATATGTTATGAAGTGAATTTATCCGACAAGAGTAATTGACAATTTTGGGAATTTTCGTATAAAAAATTGTCCTTGCACTGTTTGTTATTGAAAGCAATGTAGTTCCAACTGATGCAATCATGAAAAAGATGATTTTGTCGAAGTCTTCAGGCTGAGCCAAACTAACATGAGACACAGGTCGACCATCCACGTTTTAACATGAAGTGTTAAATTACGCATAAAGTTCCTGCAGCACGATCTCTGCATTCATATTTGAAGCCAGTAAGTGGATCTAGAGGGATGTCATCCGAGGTGGAGACTAGGGAAGCAACAATCGAATCCATTCCAATATATTTGTTATTGTAGGTCGTTGGCTAGAGGACTGTCTAAATGGAATTGTTTTAAAATTAAGACTTCTGTCTAAATAACCCTTTTTAGTTCAAGATATATGAAGGACAGTAAACACCCTTAAGTATAAAGACAAACGCTGAATCGAACTGAATGTTTCTTGTCATAGAAAATCTGTTGAAAGGTATTATCAAGATTGTCACTGTCAAATATGATGGAGGAGGCATTTTCGTATATCGCACTTGCCAATATAAGTATGTTTCATGAATAAATATATACGAAAATAGCATGAATGTTGCAAAATAACAAGATATATTGTACTGAGGATTATGTCCTAATTCCCTTGTTGTAATATCCCAAGAGGATTTTTATTCCAGTAGCCAAACGCTTTCTTGCTATTTTTCTTTAGTAAATATAAAAGCTTAAAAATCATGTTCGAACTTGTCCAGTCGCCAAAATTGGAGTTTTCTACAAAAAGAATATCGAATAGAAGGGTATCTCTCAAAGTTAGTTAGTAGAATACCGTCAGGAATAGTTGGGCTTTCTATCTATTGTTCATTTTCAAAGATCGAATTTTTCAAACATTAATCAGTTTGAAAAGTTGAATGTACGTAAAAAGGCTCATACCAAATAAGAATCTGCGACGCCTCGTGCTTCCTGACAAAAATTACATAAATCTACCACTTCAATGTTCTTTGTACCCTAATAACAGCGTATAGCTTGAAGGCAATATTCTAATATGTCAATACATTTATGTAAAGACAGGCGTATCAAAGTTCTTATAACTGATATTAAGGTGTATAGATGTTTACTTCAAAATTAAAAAAATAGAGGAAAAAAATTGTATATTACAATTTAAATCTATAACTAGTATTTATGATGGTAAGCGAAAAATAATATTTGAAGTTTTTTCAAATCGCTTACCGATTTAGATTCGTATGAAGCAGAGAAGGAAATATCGGTTCAGTTTAAAAATACTAGACAAAACATCAGAAAAGGAAAATTTGAAGAGATATTGAATGTAAAATAAGTTAATAGATGTATTTTTTAAAAAAAACTCTTAGATAAGGTCGACTAGAATGAAATTGGAATATTCAGACACTCGGTACAAATACACACACAAACATACATTCTATTACATATTTCTAGCTTACGTACAATTATTGTATATATTTTTATATTTGTGTAAATGCATATAAACCCACCTTACAGACAAACAGACACATACATACACACACATTCACACACACGTATTTTAAGAGAAATAGATAGATAGATGATGTTTATTCAATAAAGAAGGTGATTTTTATTGAAAATTTCAGCATATTTTTGCATAAATCTAAACCCTGCATTGATTGGAATCGGTTTAAACAAAAAGTATTTGTTTTGTGATTATTCGAAATGGCGGCAAATCAAACTGAGTACTTCCGGCTTGAACAGAAATTTGTCATCAAAGTTTTGAGTGCCGAGGCGCACAAAACATGCGAAATTTATAGAAGAATATGCGATGTGTACGGGGAAGCATGTTTTATTCAAAAATTTTACAAATGTGCTAAACATATTTTTCCACAACGAGCCAGAGTCGAAAACGAACGGAAACACATTGACTCTCCTCTAAAGAAAATTACTGGGCGCAGCCGTAAGATCATACTGAGAGTTTCCTAAGTCAGGAAAGGATTCATCGCTATTTATTTCCGTTAAAACAGAAATGTAAGGTACTCCTTTATTACCATTGCTTTCAGGTCCCCTCTGACCCGGAGTAATAGTTGATTGATTGATTGATTGGTTGGGTTTTATAGCATATCAACCATTGTAGGTTATTTAACACCAAATCAATTTTTATGTAAATAATCAGTTCTATTTCAACCAATTCAGTTTAGCATGAGTACACAGTGGAATTGTGAAAAAAACATTTCTATTTCAAGCTATTCAGTTTAGTGAAGCAGTTCTAATTCAGCTAATTCAGTTTAGTATAAGTACAGCTTTTGTTTACACACAGTTAAATGTCAAAACAGTTCTATTATAGACAATTCAGTTTAGAGTAAATACTACAGTTTCGATGTCAAAAAACAGTTCTATTTCAAATAATTCAGTTTAGTATAAGCGCACAGTTTAAATGCACGTACGGTTTCAGTTTAGCATAAGTATGCCGTTAGTTCTATCAAACCCATAGATAGGGCCCTATCAGGTGCTACCACGCCGGGACAGAGTGGACCTTGGAGCAATGACAAGGAAGGGGTGCTCCGCATTTCACAATGCTCCAGCATTACTGGAACCTCATCATCCTATTGTTTTGTGTCATATCCAGGACACTCATTGGGGGGGTCTTACCCCTCTGCATAGGTGCAGTCAGTGTATACTACAGCCCTAGTCGACAGAGCAACGGGGTAATAGTACCATTTTGGCTAACATCTATGGGTTAAATCGAAATATACAATCATTAAATAAGTATTACTATTATCAGTTATTTTAATCCATACAGCTAAATGAAAATTGTTCATATGTCTTAGGAATGATAGATTGATAGAATAACTTAGCTATATAGATAGCAATACTTGCAACCTTTTCCCTGTGTGCCACAAATAATTAATCGTGAATAGAATTATTAATTTTTGACAGAAATAGATGGATATTGAAACCAACTCGTTTAACAATAGTCACCGACAGCTATTTGCATAAAATCTGTATATATAAATAAGATTTATCATAAAATAATCCAAAAGAGTTGATATGCCATAAAACAGCAACCAAAAACAAATATTACCAGAGAAAAATCACCTTTTTTATTGAACGACTTATATATATAAATAAAGTCATCCACAGGCAGATCTGTTTCGTTCAATCAGAACTCATCTGTGTGGCTAGATATACTCGCTTCCCGTAGCTGAGATCGAAACCCGGCTGTTTCAAACACCAATCCAAGCTTCTACCCTTCAACCACGAGGAAACAGTTATATATATATATATATACCAGGATTATTTAGTCAGCACCCGAAGACAGTGGGTGGGAATTATTCTTGACTAGAATATACGAAGAATTTCATATAAATCTATGGGAGTGCTCGATGTATGGTTATTGCTACTTATTTTTTTCCATCGAGGTTTTTATAACAAAGCTCACATACAAAACGTATACAGTGCATTTAGAAGGAAACTCAAACCTGGTTAAATTGTCATTATAAATTTATTTCTCTGCCGAATATCATTATACCCTCCGTCTCATCAGATTATAGTACATGTTTAACAAGAGTGCAGTTTTTTAAACTGAAGTTAAACATGTATAGTCATCTGATGAGACGGAGAGGATAATGATATTCCCCGGCGGAATTAATTTATAAAGACAACCAGGTCTGAGTTTCCTTCTCTTGCACAATATATATATATATATATACACACGCACACACACACACACACACACACACACACACACACATATATATATATATATATATATATATATATATATATATATATATGGAGGGGATAATGAATCTAAGAATTTTTTATTCCAAAATCTGAATTCAACATTTTGATGATAATAGGTACACTGTTGAGCTACATATTGTAAAGTCATATCTACACATCTAGAATTATGCCTCGACGTGATAAAAGTATTTTTCTATTCGGTTCTAAAAGCTATTCATGCTGAAAATCAAAATTTTCAAACACAGCAACGTAAATAATTACCAGGCACACCACTAGGTGTCTGTTTCTGGCTTCCTAATCTAAAAACCCATCAAGTGAATTATAACATTAATATTTCAAATTTAAATGAACTCGAATTCAAAGTAACTAATATGAATATAACAAATTTATGTAAAGATAACAATAGAAATCTAACAACACAGCTTTGCCCTGTCTCAGAAGAAATGTTTTAAAGGGGATTTGGACATTGTTAAATTTGCAGGAATAAGTGAATTCTTCGATCAACTCTCGGAAAATATCACTTAATTTTTTATTTACATATATTTTACTCACATCTCGAATACATGTACGCTGCATTTACTCATATCTTTAAGCTACAAGCAGCATACGACATAAGGTTAATTTTTAGGTGGAGTACAAGTGGTTTGAATTCAAAGTTTTCTTTCTTTCAAGCCTTACCAAGACGAAATAACACAGTCGGCTATTTCAGCAGGTAGGAAGAATTGTTGAAATTTATACTTTCCCCAAGGGCATTTGAACAAAATGAAATGCAGTCTCCTATCACATTTCTATGATGAGTTTCCCCTCTTTCTCTTTCTCTTTCCCTCTCTCTCTCTCTTTCTCTCTCTCTCTCTCTCTTTCTCTCTCTCTCTTTCTTTCTCTCTCTCTCTCTTTCTCTCTCTCTCTCTATCTTATGTATATGTGTATTTGCTATATCTGGTCGTATGTATTTACGTTTAAGATATTCATTCATGCATATATACTTTAATTTGTGTAATTTAATATGTATATTGGTGCCAACACACACACACACACACACACACACACACACACACACACACACACACACACACACACACACACACACATACACATACCCATAGATGGCCGTATATATATTTGTGCAATACAACTGTATATCCGATAAACATATATGCATAAATGCAGAGGATTTTGTGCCTAAGGGATATTTCATTGTATATTGTCTGTACATAAACACACACACCTACACACTCCCTCAATATATATATATATATATATATATATACATGATACACTTTTTGTTGTTTCCTGCGAAACGGATGTCAGTTGTGGAGCAGTAAAAGTTTGTTATTTCCTGGTGTGTCATGGTTGACTTCCCGGCGCCAATGAAGTTCGTTGTTGTCCAAAACCATTCTGCAGTCGAGTGTAGCCCATTGAAATAGATTCTCAAAAAAGAAAGGTCATTGAAGTGGTCGAATATTATAACCTGTTACTACAACAAAGACTAGAGACAAACAAGAGAACTAAATACATTGTCGACCAAAACATGATTGACTTCACTTGGGTATCCAAACTTGGGGAAAGACATTTGAGAATTATGTCTTAATTATCAATATATACTAACTTACTCGTACATTCTTATGTCACTATGTCAGATTGAAGACATAAGCTCATACAAACACATTTACAGACAGACTCATACACACAGACACACACAGACACACAAAGTTGGGATAGCGTAGACATAAAGACAAAAGCGCTTAAGGGCCTTCAGGTTCTCGGCTTTGCAACCATCAGAACAATTACACATTTAGATTTACATGTATCTCGGGGCGGGCTACATTTGTTAGGTTCCGTATATATATATATATATATATATATATATATATATACGGAAGACCTGGGTTCAATCCCAGGTCGTGTCATACCAAAGACTTAAAAAAAATGGTACTTGATACCGCTCTGCTTAACACTCAGCAATATAAGGCACGTATCAAGGGTAAAGTGGAGCAATTCATGAAAAGAAGTAGCGTCCTCCCCTACACCTCGGTGTAGTACTTATTAGAAAGTGAGCCTTCCGGTCCCCCTCAACTACAGTTGCCAACTTTACAGAATTATGAGCCGTTAAGGTGAAACTTTAGTAGAAGATTTTCGACTCGCGATTTAGGTTAATTTTATAATTGACTCCATTGTCTGGTGTTGAGCACTTTAGTAATTGTAGCATTTCAGGATTCGCGGAGGGTTTTTTGGTTTTCTTTTGACCACTGACTGCGTATCCCTTGATTTTTTTCAAGGGGTCGGACGAGGTTGGCCTTTTCTTTCTTTTTGACCCCAAATATTTTTCTTTTTCCCCTGGGCAGTGATTCGAGATACTTTCTTCTCTTGTTCCTGGCCAGGGTTTTTTTTGGGTTTTTTTCTGGTACCGTGAATACTGGTAGATATTAGATTAGTAAATATGTATATATATATATATATATATATATATATGTATATATGTGTGTGTGTGTGTGTGTGTTTAAACTATATATGCCTAAATGAAAATCTTAAACATTAGACTAAATAAGAGTTTCAATCTTATTTCAAAATATTTTTCCAATTTGAATTTTGATAGTGATATTCCCACCCCGCCAAACACAGTCAGAAGCAAAAAAAAAAAAAAGAATGGTGCAATAGTGAGCAACTGATTCTACTCAAAGACACTTATTAGTATCAAATTCAATTTTTTTTCATCTGGACTGGTTGCTTTACCAAAACTAAAGAGCTCAATCTATTCTACTATATACCCGAATCAAAACACAAACAACCTCGTTGAGGAATTGAACTCAGCTCTTCGGGCCCATTTCGTGACGACGATAACTGTTACATTGCATGACCATACAACATACAATTATGAGCATAAAATGATCAATATACAACTAAGATCATGAAAAGATCTAGATTTAATTATCAGCATAAAAGGATCTACGTTCAACTAAGAACATAAAATGATCTACATACAATTAAGAGCATAAAATGATCAGTAAAAAACTTTGAGCATAAAAAGATCAATACACAGCTATGAGTATAAAATGATAAACATCCAATACACACTATGTATTTCATAGTATTGCTCATCTCTTCTTGATTTTAAATTTGAGAGCGAGACTAGCAAATAGTTCTATACACTCACACACACACACAAACACACACACAAACACACACACACACACATATATATATATATATATATATATATATATATATATGAATATACATATATGTGTGTGCTTAACGGAAAATGATATGAGTGAGACTGTGTAACCTAGTGTTATAAGCTGATATATATATATATATATATATATATACTGTCGTCCACTGACAGACTGCTGTTTCGTTGTATCACAACTCTTCAGCGTGACTAGACACGTAGGACGCTTGAAGCTGTGATTGAAACCCACCCAACTTTACGTTAGACTTTGAATCATACCGCTAAGCCAGCCAGAGAACTACGTCAACTCGAGAATTATGATGCATTATGTAGTCGCTTTCGTTTTTCTACATTTTTGTCTTACTGGATACCAGAATGCTCAACCCATTCGAAGAGTTTTGCATAATGTGAGTGGCAGCCGTAGATTCCTTCGCCAGAGTGCTAAACCCCCGTCGGGGAGCGTATATATTGTCATCCACAGACAGACTGTTTCGTTGTATCACAACTCTTCAGTGTGGTTAGACACGTAGTGTGTGTGTGTGTGTGTGTGTGTGTGTGTGTGTGTGTGTGCACTTGTTGTATACTGCAAATGAAGCCAACAACGCTGATGTGTAAAAATATAACATGTTTCTTTTTTTTTCCTTTTATATCGCGAAATATATTAGGTATAGAGTGAGAGAGGTTCGAAGATGGCTGATATACTCACACAGATACAAATCTTTAGTGAACTGCTTTTTTTTCGTTCTACTTTCTCGAGTCTGGTACAGGGCCATTTAAAGTTATGCACTCCTCTAAGTTTCTGTTCGCTTCTTTACTTTCACGGGTCTGACATAAGGACATCGTAAAGCATCGAGTCATTTTAGTTTCTCTCTGCTTCTCTGCGTTCACGAGTATGACATTTTCTCAAGGCACCAAATCATTTTAGTATCTACTCACTTCTAGACTTTCGTAAGTCTCTTACAATTCAGGCTTTTCTCTACCTCTGAACCCGGCGCCGTCAAACCATTTAACCGTGTGCATGCCAACGAGTTCTCTCTCATTTATAAATAACTCTCTCATTTAAAAATAACGTTCCCAACAAAATATTCGTTTTCAAATCATATATATATATATATATATACTACCAATCAAAAATATTTGGGCACCCTCAAAAACATTCATTTCTCCCCCAAAAGTGTTATTGTTAATGAAGCAAGGTAAGTACCACAATATTTTCATTTGTTATACTAAAAAAGAGTCTTCTTCCGTAACTTTCACTTTAGTATAACCAGGCATCTTTGAAAAATTGGTTTGAAAGCGTTTTTCATCTTTAGTACTGAGCATGAATTAAATGTTTTCCGAAACTTAAATTACTCTACCCCTTGAACTTACGTTAGACTATCGTCTGTTGAATTCTACCTGTTTTAACGATGCAGAGGACAATTTCATCAGATTAACCAGCTTGCATAACGGAAAGTTAACTAATTAAAATATGACTACACAATTGAACCAACACCGTAAAAAATGTGTCAGCATTCACTAGGAGAAGACTCTGTGAAGCTGGCCAATATGGCAGAAATGCTGTCGATAGGCGGCAAACCAATTTCAAAGGGTTCCAGAGGGCCAAGGCTCACAAAGACTGGATTATAGAATAAATTCCTTTTAAGCGACAAATCAAAGTTCGAAATATTTGGGTCAAATAGGAGTGTTTATATGCGGCGGAGAGTTAGATAAAGAGCTGTAAACTCCGGTATCACACCCAATGCAGAGCATAGAGGAGGTTCTGTTGTGCAGTGGGGGGATTTTTCCATTTTCAAAGTCGGGGATTTTCTCCTGGGGAAGGGCAAATTTAATCAGACCAGCTATCACATTATACTCCAATATCAGTCGATCCCATCTGGAACGCGGCTTTTGGCTCAAGGATTTGTGCTCAAGCACGATAATGACCCAAATCATACTAGTAAATTCTGTCAGAGGTACATTAAAAGCAAAGAGGAGCAACGTGTCCTTCAACTGATGTCTTGGGAGGCACAATCTGTGGACTTAAATTCAATTGAATTGTTTTGGGATTAATTTGACTGAGAATTCAGAGTTAAAAAACCCACAAGTGCAGCTAATCTCTGACAACTCTTGCAGAAAACCTGGAAAGAACTATCATCCGTTTATCTCCAGTCTTTGGTGGAAAGAATGCCGAGAGTCTGTGAAGAAGAAATAGCTGCTAAAGGGGTCATTTTGATGAATGAAAAGTTTAAGAATTTTCGGCTTTGTTTTGTTTAATTTGTATATAATGTAACTTAGGAATACTTGTATTTAGTGTAATAAATAAAACCATTGTGCAGCTTAACTCGTTTCATTAAAAATAACACATTAAGGATGAGAAATAAGAAAACTTTTGGAGGGTTGCCAAATACTTTTACCTTTTACAGTATATATACTTTATATTTATCTTGGTTTGCTGATGGTACTGCTTTTCATTATGTTATCATTTTTGTCCGTCGCTTATGGAAAGTTATCTAGACGGCAGTCAGTGTCCAAACAGAGTAGATGAATGTGAGTCTTTGCTGGTCGATCAACACTAGGGCATCCATGTGTAAGAGTCCATAAGAGAATGTCCTCGTTTCCCAGCAGAACTCAGCATGTCTTTCTCGCCCCGTATTAGTTTATACAAATCTCAATGATACATTAGATTTTGAATATTAAACTTTCAAAAAGTAATTACAATTCTTTTTCCAATATGAAGTTGCTGTTGTGTCGTAACCGCATCGCTGACATTCTCATGGCATCATACATCTAGTGAGGTATGTCAATCCGATTCTCGAAGGTCTCTTTGTCCTTATGTCTCGGATTTAAAATCAGAACTTCACAAACACTTGCATGTATGTAACTATGCATACATACATATATATATATATATATATATATATATATATATATATATATGCATAGTTACATACATATATATATATATATATATGTATATATATATATATATGTATATATATATATATATATATATATATATATATATATATATATGTGTGTGTGTGTGTGTGTGTGTGTGTGTAAGTATTGACTCCCAGTGCTTAGTTTCAGATTACTGAATTATTCCACGAGCATTTCTATCTTATCAGCTATGAATAGAATCGTACAATTAGAATTATTTTTTACTTATATCGTCTTTATGATCTCAGGTACAACTGTACTAAAACAGAAAGTTTCCTGTAATAGTACTTTATTGGTGAGTTTTAATCAACCTTGTAAATATATTTGCATATTACAAAGAGGAAACAAAAAAAAAGCTATAAAAATAAAATAAAAATAAAAAATATCGACGTATCAACTCAATGAGAAGCAAAACTCATTTTTCGTCTTTTTGATGTAATCTAACACAAGAATATTATGCTTGCTATTTGTGTAATCCGTTATATCTACAATAGGATTTATTAGACAAAAACTTCAAAGAATTCAAATGCTTTGATATATTGTCGTATAGTTATTTGTATATATATATATATATATATATATATATATATGCAGTTCATTCCAAAAGTTTTAAGCTTCACCCAGAATTTTTTATTTTTATACGTCACTTTGTTTGAGACTAACTTGCACAGGAATCTGAATTGTTTTTCTTTTAATTTAAAAAAAAAATTATAGTGTAAGGCAAGCACAATAATATTCTACGTTTTTTTTTCTGGGTAGGACTTAGAACTTTTTGAACGAACCTCATATATATATATATATATATATATATATATATATATATATATATATATATATATATATATATTTGCGTGTGCGTGTGCGTGTGTGTGTGTGTGTGTGTGATTGCAAAGAAATAAGCCTGGTCCCAGTCGGCCATCCCTTCTGGCATTAACTTTCCCTCATATGAATGCATTAACATCAGGTACCTGATGCCGAAGGTGCCACCCAAAAGATTGAATAATAAGTGCTCGCAATTTCTTCGCTGCTGAACAATGAGAGTCATATTTTGGTGCAAGTTTTTTTTCTGCGTCATACAGAGTGGTTTCAAATAAAGAAATACAAAATGCTGGTAAATTTATAAACAGGGTTTATAATAATAACAATAATAATAATAATAATAATAATAATTATTATTATTATTATTATTTGTTTGTATAATGTTAGACGTAATGGCGTATCAACTTTTATGTGCTACATAAAGATAAAAGTTGATTCATTTGTGAATGTTTTATAATCATCCTACAATATTTTCTACGATTCATTTTATGCATACGATTGCAGCAGCTGAACAGCGCAAATAGCTATGAATAGGCTTGATGACTGCAACTGCAAACACCTGAGAACTATCACTAGACAACGATGACGAACCATCTCAATCTCTGACACGGCTCGGTACAAGATAATTTCGGCTTATACAAATTATTATTGATTCTTATATTATCATACGCTGATATATTGTACGTACATGAAACATGTATGGGAATATTCATTTTATAACATTTTTCTTGCAATCATATAAATTCATATTCATGTCTTTGAATATTCGTTGATTACCAGATTTGGTAAATGTATATCAAGAATTTACTCGGAAACCATCCGAAAGTTACATATGAACCAATCATGAGAATTATTTGTAAACAATTAGACATCAAACCAAGACAGTTTACGCAAGAACTCGACTTAGTACTGAGAAAAATTAAAAATAGATAAGCAGCAGGGCTTGATGAAATACACCCAGAAGTATGGAAGATCAGGCAATTCGACGACACTCCTCCGACATTGTAATGCCGTATATAATCAAAATACAATAGACAAAAAGATGCACCCTCTCCTTCCCTCAGAAGGGCGACCTCGGATTACCAAGAACTATAGAGGTATAACCATTACATCCATAGCGGCAAAGATATACAATGCTCTACTACGCAAACGCATAGAACCCAAAATGAGAAGGTACTTAGGAAGAACCAAAATAGATTTCGGAGAAATCAATCCACAACGTCACAAATTTTCACTATCCGTCGAATTCTAGAAGGTGTATGTGCAAAAAACCTAGAGGCAACAATATTATTTGTCGACTTACCATTACCTTTGACTCCATACACAGAGGGAAGATGGAGCAAATTCTATTCGCCTACAGCCTACCCAAAGAAACCGTCGCAGCAATAATGAGGGTATATACAAACACGAAAATAAAAGTCCACTCCCCGGATGGAGACACAGACTTCTTCAAAATTGTAGCAGGGGTGAAGCAAGGAGATACATTAGCCCCATACATCTTTATCATCTGTCTAGACTACGTGCTTAGAACGTCTATTGATAAAATGAAAGACAACGGTTTCAAATGGACAAAGGAAAGAAGCAAAAGATACCCCGCACAAACAATTACGGATGCAGACTACGCCGATGACATAGTGCTTCTGGCAAATCCACCCAACCAAGACAAAACCAAGCTACATCGTCTGGAACGTGCAGCTGCTGACATAGGCCTCCATGTCAATGCTGACAAAACAGAATACATGTGCTTTAATTATTAACGATAGTTCTCTGAAACTAGTAAACAGGTTCACCTACGGAGGAAGCAGTGTCTCATCAACAAAGGCAGACATCAACACGTGACTAGCAAAAGCATGGACAGCTATCTATTGGCTATCGGTCATATGAAAGTCAGACCTGACCGATGAAATGAAATTCAGTTATTTCCAAGTAGCTGTCGTAACTATACTGCTGTATCGATGCACTACTTGGAAGCTAACTAAACGTATGGAAAAAAGGCTTGACGGCAACTACACAAAAATGCTGCAAACAATATTGAACAAGTCCTGAAGGCAGTACCCCACAAAGCAGCTGTTGAACGGCAACTCACCACCCATCATTAAAACTATCCAAACGAGACGAACCAGACATGTAGGACACTGCTGGTGAAGTAGGGATGAACTCATAAGGGGCATTCTCCTGTGGGCACCTTTCACATGGAGGTGCAAAGACAGGACGACCAGCTAGAACCTACATACAACAACTCTGTGCCAATACAGGATGTAGCCTTGAAGAACTATAAGGAGCGATGGACGATAGAGAAGGGTTGCAGGAGATGGTCAGAGAGATCTTCGCAGGCAGAACATGAACATGATATATATATATATATATATATATATATATATATATATATTATATATATATATATATATGTATATATATATATATATATATATATATATATTTTCACACTGTTAAAAATTTTCTGAAAAAGCTAGTTCTTCTTATGAATCAAAGATTATGGAAACGTATTTTTCCCAGTTAAACAAGAAACAATAAAAACAGATCTTATTAGACATTGACAGCAATAAATATACATGTAACAATTCTTTATATCAAAATATATATTTAAAAAAAACCCACACACAAACAAAAAAATGTTTATATATATATATATATATATATATATATATATATATATATATATATATATATATATATATATATATATATATATATATAGGTGGTGCACTCAATAAGTTACCAGACGTTTTTTGTGCAGGCATTTAAAATTGTCCTAGACTCTTGTAAATTCAGTATGTTATTGCTATACATCTTAAGAGATGATTGACCAATTTTTGTGATTTCAGCTTCAAATGAACAGCTACAACAGAAATTGAAATACACCCTATTGTCAAAGCTGGTGAATTTCAAAAAAAATTTCAAGAATGCAATCTGACACTTTCGAAGAATGATACACAATAACATTCTGTTTTAAACTTGGAAAAATGCCACAGAAATGATTCAGACTGCTTTTCGACCATCTTTCATGAATCGAGCATCGGTTTTTGAGCGGCATAAGTGATTCAAGGCAGGGAGTCTGTAAGGGATGATGAGAGGTGTGGGAGGAGTAAGGAAGTCAACACAACAGAGTTGATTGGCCAAAGGGTTAGGGTTAGGGTTACTATGTTGAGGTTTTAAGGGAGTTCAGAAAGAGATTCCGTCGGAAGAGGCCAGCACTCTTCAAATCGGGTCAGTGGCATTTCCACCGGGACAATGCACCAGTAAACAACTCCATCCTTGCCACAGACTATTTGACAAAGATGGGCATCAATACAGTTCAACACCATCCCTATAGACCAGACCTTGCTCCCTGTGACATTTGGTTATTCCCTAAGCTCACAGGCTGTCGTTATTAGACAATTGAAGAGACGAAAGCGGCTGTGAGGAGGGTCATTGACACACTCACACAAGAGGACGTCTATGGGGCCTTCCAGAAGTTGTTGGAACTGTACAATAAGTGCATCGAAGCCGGAGGAGATTACTTCGAAGGAGACTAGAGTTTCATGTGTGTACTATCAATAAAAGTGCCCATACGAAAAAAGTCTGAAAACTTATTTAATGATCCTCGTATATATATATATATATATATATATATATATATATATATATATATATATATATATATACACGCCCCCATATATACATAAATATATCTATACACGCCCCCATATATATATATATATATATATATATATATATATATATATATATAGTAGGGTGTATTAATATGTAAATATGTGTGTGCAGGAATTCTTTTAAATTCGTATGAAAGGTTCAATCTTTTTATCAATGCATGTTCACAACGACACACACACACACACACAGACACACACACACACACACACACGTGTGTGTGTGTGCGCGTACGCACGCACATATATATACATACACTTATATATATATATATATATATATATATATATATATATATATATATATATATATATATATATTTATAAGAGTAATACAAAAGCAATGATACATATTGATATAAAGTCTTAATAAAAAGCATGTATATATGTGTATGTGTGTGTGTGTGATTTAAATTCATTTTTGTCCATTTTTTTAATATCTTATCGGTTTTAATATATCACCAAATATAGCCCTGTCTGTGGATATTTGTCGATAGCCAATTTTAGAACTTGCTTTTATATATATATATATATATATATATATATATATATATATATATATATATATATATATATATATATATGGGGTGAAGAGGGAAATATTTATTTCATTATATATATATATATATATATTTATATAAATATATATATATTTCTGAATATTAAATTATATCTAATTTTAAATGTCTATTGCCATAAAGTATTATTTGTAAATTTGTATACGAAACATGACTTAAAATACGTCTGTGTGCAATCATATGAAAGCAGTTAAAGCCAATCAGACAGAAATTCTGATATAATTATATTCGGTTTATATTAGATTTTATTCGTATCTTTTTGTTAATCAAATATATTTATATCAGAGAACATCGTGTACATGTATTTCGTATGTATTCATAAATATCTGAATGTTTATCTCGACTGACGTAAAGATATCGAAATCTAGATGTTTAGATGGATACGATAAAATGTGTTGCATTAGTCTTATTTCAATGTTTATGATAGACATTGAACACAAAGGTAACGTTAATGCAAATGATAAGCTTCACTGATGAAAATAGCTGATCAGAATTGATGGCGCCATCAACCAATCGTTTTTCGCTTTATTCAGGTCACGTCTTTATCACCCTTCAACTGAGTCTCAAACCAACAAAGTGTTATTGAGACATGAAAGAGAGAATATATCCAAAAAATGAGTTCTATTTTAGCGATGCCTTTCGACGTTCTTTTACCAGCATTATCTCTTTTTTTCCCTGTCTTTCTTTTAGGTTTTCTTTTACTTTGTTGTAAAGAATTAAATTTTGTGCCATCAGATATAAAGAATAGGAAGCAAGTCACTTATTAATTACTTTTATATGACCAGATGAAGTAGACTGAAAGTTAAAAAAGTAAACTGCTTTATCTCAGGTCCCAACTGTGAAATTTACAAAAAGTTTATTTTATATCATCGGTTACTTTAGATTTTTAATGACATACCAGCCTTTTTGGGTTACTTAATGCCAGAGACATCCTTGTTGAAGAACAGTAGTGGAACTATTTAACTCATTGCTTTAGGGAAAACGATATTTCATTCTTTGCCTAAGAGTGTTATTTCGAAAGTGAACGTGATACCGCGACTTGAACAGGCTTACTAGAATGTTGCAGACCAGAACGTTAGTAACGACACCAAGAAGGGTTAGTGTTTCTATTCTTGCATGTGTACATTACGGTTGCAGCTTATTGAAGATATCCATCACTAGAAATATACAGTTGGTATCAGAATTATTCGCACCACTCTCAAAATTATGAATAAAGCTGTTATACCAAAAATTTTCATGGGCGTTTCATGTGAATTTTTTTTTTTTCACAAATCATTAAATCACAGATTTGAAAAGTATTACCGACATTTTAAAAACTGCGCTGCCAAACAATAATACCTACAAAATCCAACGATTATTTCATTGGTTAGTGGATTGATTGGTGTTCTGTGTCATACCAACGTCTATGGCTTATTTTATGCCAAACTTTTTTTATTTATTTATATATATATATATATATATATATATATATATATATATATATACTGAAGAGTTCTGTTAGAACGAAACAGTCTGACTATGGATGACAATATATTGCCATATGAACTCTGGTGAAGAAATTTTTGGCCGCCGCTCGCATAAGGCAAAACTCTTCAAAAGAATTGAGTACTCTGGTAGCCGATAGGGTATAAAAATGTAAACAAACGGCTGCTGCTGTTACTACATAATACCTTAAAAATTCTCTTAGCCAAACGTGGAACGCTTGTTGGCTGAGCGGTCTGATACAGAGTCTAATGTAAAGTTGGGCGTGTTTCGGCCCTAGCCTCAAGCGTCCTACGTGTCTAGCCACACTGAAGAGTTCTGATTGAACGAAACAGTCTGTCTGTGGATGACATTATATATATATATATATATATATATATATATATATATATATATATACGTATATCTGTGATATTTTACGCAAATACTTTTTAGGTAACTTTATTTTTAAAAGGTTGTTGGAGCTCATTTATTTGCACTCTGCTAAATGATTACAAGTATTCCTATCAAACACTAACAAATCAATCTATTATTATTGCTTGTTTGCACATCGTTAAATGGCTACAAGTATTGCTATCAAACACTAACAATTCTATCAATTATTAATTGTTTGCCTGCACATCGTTAAATGGCTACTGGTATTGCTATCAAACACTAACAATTATATCTATTATTGATTGTTCATTTTCACACAGAAGAATAGTTTTTAGGATTGCTATTTAACATCAGTAATTCTATTGAACCAGTATTCCCATATCATCATCAGCATCATCATCATGTCGTACTGGTAGCACAGATATCCCTCACTCTCTCTCGCCACTTTTCCATATCGTTCATCGTCTCAGGCAGGTCTTCTGGACACCATCCCGTATCCTCACATAGTTGCTGAATGTATGTTCGTGCTGGTCGTCCTGCTTTTGCACGGCCATGTGTGGGGATCCATAAGATTACATCACTTATGAGTTCGTCCCTGCTTCTCCAGCAGAGTCCTACATGTCTGGTTCGTCTAACTTGATTAGTTTTCGTGATAGGAGGCAGGTGGCCGTACAGTTGGTGTCTTGTGGGGTGTTGCCGCCACTTAATAATAGTAATCCTTCGTAAATGATTGAACATTTCCATTCATCACATAGATGTAGTTCAATCTCATAACCATAATGTAATAAAACTAAAATTTAATAAAAGATAAAATTATCAACAGTTTTGACTCAACAATCAATTGCATAAGCTTTATTTTCGTTTTTTTATGTTTAATTGTTTTTGACAGTTCACACGTAATGGAGGAATTTATTCCATTCTTCCCAGGCAAGAGCTTTATCTCTGATCGCTTGCGTGATGTTTTTTTTTTTTAAAGCGGTTTATATTTTATTCATTCCAATTCATACGTACCTGATTCATACGTACACAAAACTGCTGCCTACTGTCGAAAAATGTCTCTCTCTCTAAACGGTTGGGTGATCGGACTGTTATCTGCACAAAGCTCTTTACAGTGGCATGTGCATCTGCTACACGCACAACCACCTTCCGAGTATCAATATCTAGGTTCCATTGACAAGGAGTAATCTATTGATTGACAGCTACATCAACAGTATATGTTAATATCCATAGTTTTAACCTGAAATTATTGTAAAATATTTGGGGTGAGAATCCTCGATGGAAGTTGTTTTTTCTTTTTCTTTCCGCAAAAGCAGACATAAATTTAAAAAAAAACATTGCTATATCCAAAATTAAACACGTATATCCTTCTTGCATATTATAGCCGGTGTATTCTTGATAGCTTCTGACTTCAAAAGTTAGTTCATCTGTGTTTGAACAAATCTTGTCTTTGGAAACTTTGTCAGTAGGTCAGACAGGTTTAGTAGCCTACAATCCGACTATGTAACAGAAACAACTCTTTGATCCCCTTGACATATATGACAGCATATATGCATGTATGCATACGTGCATAATGTGTGTCTAATTAAGTACGATCGGTATTGATCCTATCTCGAAAACTAATTAGTAAGAGTAGAAATTTTGACACTAGTGTTTTCATCACTGTCGTTTGATAGTATGGGTATGAGAAGGCTACTAAGTGACCACACATACACATACACACATACACGCATAAACACACACACACACACACACACACACACACACACACACACACACACACACACACACACACACACATTCAAAAATTAAACTAAATAAAATAAAACTAAATTTCTTACCTTTGGAGTAGAAATAAAAATGATGAAAATTTATAAGCCACTTTCATCCGATGATTTTGTCTTTCATTACATATTTTATGCATGAAACTTAGTTGAAAGGTGATATTTTAATAACGTTTATATATATATATATATATATATATATATATATATATATATATGAATGCCTGCAGAATCAGAAAAAAATCTATCGAGCTTTCACCTGAACGGATCATCAGAACATTTCCGATTCTTTTCACACCATCAGAATTATAGAATAGTTTATAAAAAGATAATTACAATATATATATATATATATATATATATATATATATATATATATATATATATACGAGACTGATTTCATTTCACATAGCACTAATACCCTTGGGAAAAGTATGAATCCAATTATTCTCCCTCCAGCTATGGGTAAATAATAGGGTAGACCGGTTTCTTCAGCCTTGGTGAGGCAAATAGTCTAAGAGATGGAAAACTCTGATTTCAAACCAGTTAAACTCCGCTTAAAAATTGACCTTGTGTCGTAGCCTGCCAGAGCAGAGGGGTTGGTATATATATATATATATATATATATATATATATATACGAGAGAAAATAGGAATTAATCAGTTAATCTGACGGTATGTAAAAATAAATATATGGAAAAAAGGTGTTCAGACGATTTACAATTAAAAATCAAACAAACGTATTCTTTTATTATTTTCTTTTTTTAGTAAACTATTATCAGTGCAATGTCAATATGCGATAATGTATCTTCTGAATAAAAATTAGAATGTAAAAATGAAAGAGAAATAAGAAAATTCTTAACAAGCTATTATGGTTGGTAGCGTTCTATTTCGAATGGGATATGATTAGTATTCAAAATTTTATTTTTCATTGTTGGGAGATACACAGGCATCAACTTTTTCTATGGGTTTTAATAATTTTTAGTTAAAAGTTAAAAGAATTTATTTTCCTCATTAATTAACTTCTATATGTGTAGTTAAGAAAATTTAAGAAAAGACTCCTTCAGAACAAGATAAATACCCAGAAAACCTTATTTTCTCAATCATCATCATCATCATCATCATCATCATCCTCATCATCATCATCATCATCAAGTCTTCCTAATAGCACAATCTTCCCTCACACACACACACACACACACACACACACACACACACACACACACACACACACTGTCTGTGTGTCTCTCTGTCTGTGTGTCTGTGTGTGTCTCTCTCTCTCTTGCCCTCCCTATCTATCATCCCTCTTTCCAGGAGGTTCCTCTAGACAGCATCCAGACAGTTGATTCGACGTTCTATTAACGACAAAAGCATTCTGCTTAAATTGAGTAAAAAAGAATCGGGACTGACTGAAGTAACTATTCACATATGAATATTTTAGTTGCAGACATCACTTTTAGTTGAAAGTAAATATTAAACAGGGAATTTTACCAATGATCTAATGTATATCTAAAAAGCAAAGACAAGGAAGTAAATCTTTCGATTCTCAATCATTAATTTGTCAATATTTATATGTATTTAATTATAATGAATATTTTCCTACGTTAACTTCGTAAAAGCATGAACATTTCAAAGATTTTACCGGCCGTTGTTCTATTAAGTAGTGTTTGCTAACGGTCCGGGAGACCTGAATTCAATTCCAGGTCGAATCATACCAAAAACTCGAAAAGTGGTACTTGATGCCACCTTGCGTAGCACTCAGCATTATAAGGTAAGGATCAAGGGTAAATAAGAGCAATCTTGGGAATGAAGTAGCACCCTCCTCTACACCTCGGTGTAGTAGCTACTGAAAAGTGAGCCTTTGAGTTACCCACGACTAAGGTTCGAAAATTTACTTAAATAATTTTCAGATTAGTGAATATCTACCGAGAAAATCAGTGTTCCTTGTTTTAGAGTTTAACCAGGTTTTGAACCCTGATGTTAGGCACAGATAAAAATTACACCGCAGCTCGAATATGGGTGAAAATTTGAAATGATGATTCGGGATAAAGGAACACGATATGTATCAATTTAACCCACAAATTTGTGCGTAAGTCGCCATTGTGAGATAAAATTTTAAAGAAATCCTTGTAATACGTGACTGGTTAAATTGGGTTACCTGCGACCGGTAGCAAAGAACGAATCTTGCTGGTTCGACTTCAGTTTTACTTCAGGTGTTATGAAATAGCCGAGGGATTTCGGTTCATGCCTTTGAGTCTAGTTAGGCTGAGAACCTTTCGGCTCAGCACATGGGTTGGTTGGGTGTACGATTGAAGCAGGTGTTAACGCGGGTGCGCGTGAGCGGATGGAGGTGTCACTCTGATAACAGTCCGAGACGATACTGGGTGACAAGGTGCGGGTGACGTCACGCACAGGAAGCACGCGGAAGTTTGTGTGAGAATTTGAAGAAAATAAGAGTCGGGTTTTAGACGCCAAACGAGAAGGATCAATTTTGGAGCTCGCAGGCGCGAGGCGAACGTGCTCCCGATGGGGGCCGCTCGAGTTGGGGGCCAAATGAATAAGACAGCATAGAAGATTGTGTCTCTCCTCCTTACGTCGAAACCTTTAACTCAAAGTTAATAAAAAGGTTTCGTACCTGAACAAGAAGTAGTAACGTGTTTTTGAGATTCCTGTTCTTTATATATTCTATCGTTATGAACATTACATGTCTATTTTGCACATGGCCATATTCGTGTATATGGCTACGCAACACAAGTCTAGTTACCTGATGAAGGCTTATGGTCAAGTTAAACCCAACCATCTTTTCCATATTTAGACAAGCGGTGTGAATTTATGACTTTCCCAATATATATATATATATATATATATCATCATCATTATCAAGTCGTACCGCCAGCACAGATATCCCTGACCCACTCCTCCCTACCGTTCATCTCTTCTGTCAGGTCTTCAGTGTTACATCCCTTATCATCACTGAGCTGCTGTATGTAGGTATGTAGATTCGAGCTGGTCGTCCTGCTTTTGTTCGGCCATATGATGGGGTCCATAGGAGAACATCGCTTATGAGCTCGTCCCTGCTTCTCCAGCAATGTCCTGCATGTCTAGCACGTTCAACTTTGATAGTTTTCGTAATGAGAGGTTGGTGGCCGTACAGTTGGGGCTTTGTGAGGTGTTGCCCCCAGGACTTGTTCAGAATTGCTCGCAGCATTCTTGTGTAGTTGCTGTCAATCTTCTTCTCCATCCGTTTAGTTAGCGTCCATGTAGTGCATCCATTTAGTAATATCGGCACGACCATTGCTTGGAAGAAACTGCGTTTCCTTTTATCGGTCTGGTCTGATTTCCATATGACCGATACTTTATCGATAGCTGTCCATGCCATTGTTAGCCGCGTGTCGATGTCTGCCTCGGTTGATGAGACACTGCTTCCTCGGTAGGTGAACGGGTGACATTTACACATACACATACACACGCATATATTCATATATACATATATATATATATATATATATATATATATATATATATATATATATATATATATGCGTGTGTATATGTGTGTGTGTGTGTAAATGCCACCCGTTCACCTACCTATACACATATATATATATATATAAATATATAAAGAGAGAGGGGGAAAGATATAATTACAAAATGAACACACCGAGTAAGTGCTCAGCCATGAGCAAATAAATTTTTAAAAGCCTCTGAAAAGCAAGCGATATCAAAAGTCTCTTTCATTATCGAATTTCTTGCGAAGGAAGACAAAATGATTATGGAAAACTATTAAAAATTCTGCTCTACAATAGAAATGAAACACTAGAACTCTTGGCCTTTACGATCCTTCTTTTTTTTCATTTGTTACTCAAAAATAATTTTGAAAGAAATATTGTAAAATAAACATTTGAATTATATCAAAAAGAAAAGGAAGAGAAATCATTTTCTTATTTTTCAAATTCTTTTTTTTTTTTTTAATTTTTTAACATCATTATTCTTGGTCCATTTTTCCATTTGCAAATATATAAACCCCCTTGTCCTCCAAGCTAGGGGTTAAATCGCGCCTCAAATATTTCTTCTACATGGATGGCTTCGGCATTAAAGAACCCACAAAGGTTGATATGCCATTAAGCAAAGAAACCACAACAATTCACTTATTCTTTATTTTTAGTATTAGTTTCTTCTTTTACCTTTTTTTTTAACTATTTTTCGTTAAGTTATTTAAACGCGTCATTTTCTCTTTCTTTTTTCTTTAACTGTTTTTTTTTTTTTTACTTTTTTACAAATCTTTTTTCTTTGTAACTCTGCTTTTTGTTTTTCTTTCTTTCTTTCTTTTTCTTCACTATCCCTTCTTTTCTTTTTTCGTCGTTATTCATTTCTATTTTTTCTTTCTTTATTTTCTTTTTACTTTGGCTTTCATCGTTTGTTTTTTTTCATTTTATTTTCTCTTCTTTTTTTTTTTTTGAGGATGTAGTTTTTCCTTATCGTGATTAATTGAATTTTCATTCTTTCTATTTTGAATTATTTTTCATCTTTGCTTAACCATTCCCTTTTCTCTGATTCTTTCTTTCTTCCTTCCTTCCTTTCTTTCTTTCTTTCCAGCTTCAGCTTACTTCCTCTTTTTCTTTCATTCTTACTTTTTTTATTAACAGTTTCAGCTTACTTTGTCACTTTCTTTGTCTCTTTCGTTTTCTCGTTCTTTCTTTTCTTTTTCCTTTTTTTCCTTTTCCTTCATTCTTTCGTCATTTATTTTCACGTAGGAATTCGTTGTCTTTATTCTTTTTATTTTCTCGGATCTTTTCTTTCTTCCTTTTTCTTTCTTTCATTATTTCTTTCGACAATTTTTTCATCCTTACAATTTTCTTTCTTTCTTCTTTCTTTGCATTCTCACCTTCGTTTTTTTATTTATTGTTTCTTTCTTTCTTTAGAGAATTGTTTTATCTTTTACTAAATTCTTTCTGTCTTTCTTTCTTTCTTTCTTTCTTTTTTCTTTGGATTTTCACCTTTGTTCGTTCTTTCTTTCTTTTTTCTTTTTTTTTCTTTCTTTTATTCTTTCTACAGTTTTTCATCCTAACTATTACATTCTTTCGTTCCTTCTTTCTTTCTTTGCAGTTCACTATCGTTTGTTTGTTTGTCTCTTTGTTTCCATCTTTCTTTTTTTTTTTTTTGGACAGTGTTTCGTCTTTGCGTTTTTCTTTCTTTCTTTCTTTCTTTCTTTCTTTCTTTCTTTGAATTTTCACCTTTGTTTGTTCTTTCTTTCTTTCTTTCTACCATTTTTCATCCTAACTATTTCATTTTTTTTGTTCCTTCTTTCTTTCTTTGCAGTTTCACTATCGTTTGTTTGTTTGTCTCTTTATTTGTTTCCATTTTATTTTTGGTGGGGCAAGTGTTTCGTCTTTGCTATTTTCTTTCTTTCTTTCTTTCTTTACATTTTTCATTCTTTCTTTTTAATTTCCTTTGTTTTTTCTTTCTTTCTTTCTTTCGTTCTTTCTTTCTTTACTTTTTTATTTTTCTTTCTTTCTTTTTAATTTCCCTTGTCTTTGTTTTTTCTTTCTTTCTTTACATTTTTCATTTTTCTTCTTTCTTTTTAATTTCCTTTGTCTTCTTTTTTCTTTCTTTCTTTCTTTCTTTCTTTCTTTACATTTTTCACTTTTGTTACTTTCTTTTTAATTTCCATTGTCTGTGTTTTATTTATTTATTTATTTACATTTTTCACTTTTCTTTCTTTCTTTCTTTTTAATTTTCTTTTTCTTTGTTTTTTCTTTCTTTCTTTACATTTTTCATTTTTCTTTTAAATTTCCTTTTCTTTTTCTTTCTTTCTTTCTTTCTTTCTTTTCATTTGTTTTCTTTCTTTTTAATCTCCTTTGTCTTCCTTTTTTTATTTCTTTCTTTATATTTTTCACTTTTCTTTTTTTTTTATTTCCTTTGTCTTCCTTTTTTCTTTCTTTCCTTCTTTCCTTACATTTTTCACTTTTCTTTCTTTCTTTTTGATTTCCTTTGTCTTCCTTTTTTTTCTTTTTTTCTTTCTTTCTTTACATTTTTCACTTTTCTTTCTTTCTTTTTTATTTCCTTTGTCTTCCTTTTTTTCTTTCTTTCTTTCTATTTTTCACTTTTCTTTCTTTCTTTCCCTTGTCTTTTTCTTTCTTTCTTTCTATCTTTCTTTCTTTACATTTTTTATTTTTCTTATTTTCTTTTTAATTTCCCTTGTCTTTGTTTTTTTCTTTCTTTCTTTACATTTTTCATTTTTCTTCTTTCTTTTTAATTTCCCTTGTCTTTGTTTTTTTCTTTCTTTCTTTACATTTTTCTTCTTTCTTTTTAATTTCCTTTGTCTTTGTCTTTGTCTTTCTTTCTTTACATTTTTCACTTTTCTTTCTTTCTTTTTGATTTCTTTCGTCATTGTTTTTTTTTCTTTCTTTCTTTTGTTTTTTCATGTATTTTTCTCTCAGTCTCAAATTTTCTACTTCCCACCTTTCATAAACTCATATCCATATTTATTGAAATCATTTCACTAAACCCCAACACAAATTTTGTGTAAGAAAACATAAAAAAGATACTGCAAATAACCATTCGTTCCGAGGAACATGTCCAGTTTTTCTAGCAACAAATGAAAAACTCCAAAAAAAGAATTTATGCTGTCAAATGTAACTCTGTCTAAAATCATTCACCCTTTCTTCACCCTTGAGCTCAGCCATGCCCACCTCATATACCATTCTTTCCCTTGTCAAGGCTGGTTTTATCCTCTTTTGCTTTTCCGAAGCATCCAACATCCACGCTGTTTTTATCGCTTCGTGCCAACGAAACGCTAAAATCTTCCTCTGAGTTTTGCCTTTTGACACGAGATTGGAAGCATGAGACCGTAGCCGCCTTTTTGATTCACACGATTTCATCATTTCGTGATGATGAATGTGCAACTGAGCTGTGATCCATCGACGGGTTGCTAATGTAAATAATATGAAGATGTTAGCATCTGAGCAAGAAAAAAGAGTTAGAGGAAGACATAGAGATATAAAAAGAAAATGAAAGAAAGAGAAAAATAATTGAAGTAATCTTAAAGAGAGAGAGAGAGAGAGAGAGAGAGAGGGTTTTGAAAGAATCAAGTAAGACAAAAACAAGAGAAAAGATTGCTTACTCGAATGAAGGAATAAAAGAATGAAAACGAATGATTCTATCTGGTTTTAGAGAAATCAAAATGTTCGTGTTCTGTAGATCAAATTCTTAAATAGATTCACGGTCGTTAATCAAGTTTCTGGGGTCTTTATTCAATTTTTTCTTATCTCTTTTATTCTTACATTTTTGATATCCAGGTGATTTTTTCCACTATTCAAGAGTCTGATTTATTGGTTCCTCTTGACATGTCAAAAAGGAAATACTGTTTATTCAAAAGATGGTCTATAGTTGGACCTTTGGGCATTCGCAATACTACATATATATCCTATTTTGTTTGAGTCACTTTACTATACGGTGGGTCAGTTTAAGAAAAACGACCTTCGTCCTAAAGTACAAGAATATAAAAAAACGTAGGAACGCGATTAAAGACACAAACAAACAGTAAATGGACATCAGCAATCAGTAAAATATGAAGAATAGTGAGAAAGAGTTAGACAGACATACACTTGCGACAGAGAAAAAAGATATATACAAAAGAGAAAGAAGACTATATAAATCGAAAGAATAAGTGACAAATGAGACAGAGATAGAGAGAGATGTCAAGGGTTATGAATGCTCCTGGCAAGTAATATTTATTTCCTGTTTTACGGTAGACATCAATGATATTAGTATAGTGTCACGAAAGTATAAAACAGTGAAGTGTCCTAGTTTGGGATGGGACTTAGTATCTGCATCTATGTTATTTTTTTATCAAATGTGTACTAGATTTATATATTCCATTTAAAATTAACAAAATTTTATCACTGGGATTTCAGCAAAAATATGAATTGGTTTATATAACTTTTTAAAAGTTAACTCCAATGGGACATTCACAGACACAAATCTTGGAAGTCAAACAGATTATATCCTATCAAAATAATCTTTACAATAAAAAAATCCGGTACTTCACTTAACCATTCAGAATCTTCCGAAAAAGACATTAAGTCTGAAACACGTGTAGAGCAGAAGAACATGAAATAATAACAAACTCAATACGAAATTCGAAATCAATTGGCAACCTATTCCTTTAAAAATATTTATTTTCTCACATTGGCCTAGCGGGTAGATTGTTCACCAATAGTCTGGGAGACCGGGGTTTAATCCCAGGTTGCGTCATACCAAAGACTTTAAAAATGATACTCGATGCTTCCTTGCTTAACACTCAGCAAAATAAGATGTATCAAGGGTAAAGTGTAGTAGCTATATATATGTAAACATATATATATATATTATCAAGTCGTACTGATAGCTTGCAGTCACTGAATCTCCCTCGTGTTCCATACCACTTAGATATCGTTCCTGAAAGCTCCTCTAGATTGCAATCTATATCAGCACCGAACTGGGGTACATAAATCCTGTCAGGTCTGCCAACACTGTCACGTCCATGCCTCGGAGATTATTAGAGAGTGTCACTCATGAGTTCGTTTATATTTCTACAGGTGTGCTTATCATATATTGTTCGTCTCACTTGAATGATTTGTGAGATGGGAAGTGAGTGGCCGAATGGAGGTTCTTCCATGGGGTGCTGCATCCAGAATTCTTGTGTTGTTCCCATCTAGCTTTTTTCCTTAATGTTTCTCCTGGGCTGAGTGCTTCATCCATACAACTGTACTGCCTCAGTTTTTCATTTTATCAGATTTTATATGATCAACAAATTATCCATAGCAGTCCCCGCCTTTCTTATGCATATATCGACATCGCTTTCAGTTGATGGGATTTTGCTGTTGAGGTATGTGACCTGGTTCTCTTACTTCACAGGTTTGCCAATTAAAATGTAGATGCCAAATTTGTGTTTAAAAAACAAGTTAAAAATCTGTTTGATTTGTGTTCACTTTGAGGTCATTATTTTTGCTCCTTGCTTCAGTCAATGTACCATGTATTCGTCTTGGTCTGGTGTATTTTTGAGAAGTGCTAGATTATTGACGTGGACCCAAAGTCGGTACACAAAAGGAAAACACGGCACACGGTTTAGAGTTAAGAAAGATATATTAACAAAAGTTACAAGGGATAGTGTCCAATATTGGTAGTCATCCTTCTAGTACTCTTGTATTACTGCTGCTACTGCTACGCTAGTAATATAGTGCTGGAAGAGTCCATGATGCAAGTAAGTTTCGGTATCACAACGCCCCCCTTTGAAGCGTTTTTTTTTGGGGGGGGGGGAAATAAAACTATCAATATTTCCTCCTCTTGGGATTTACGTCGAGTTGTTGCGTAAATTTTCTTTTTCTTCCCGAATATCTTACTTCCAGAGAGACAAGAGGCGTGTCGAGATCGAAAGGATCGAATATTCAGTCGATCAGCTCTTCTCAGGTATTTTTGGTGATTCCTCAAATTCATTCAAACGGCATTTCCTGAACTGGTTCATATGGCGTTTGTGGGAGTTTTTTGGTCCCTTGACAATATAGACCAGTTCGACTACTTCCCAGAATGAAATGTTGTTTTTGTAGGCGATGAAAAAGGACTTTATCGCCCGGAAAGAAATGCTTCTTTTGGTGTGAGACGGTTTTCTTGAAGTTTGCTTGTCGTGTAATCGAAGACGGACTTGATTTTCTTGCGAACATTGTTTCTTATTTCGCAAATTCGTCCTTAGAGTAGCAATAATGGAGTTTTCAAAGAATTCCGTATTTTTGGGAATAAGCTGTCCGCGTGGCAAATATTTTTAGATGTTTGGAACTCGATCTTAAAGTTATAGTTTAAGAGAATCTTTTCCCTACGAAGTAGTCTACTTGCAGTATAGACTGGCAGACCTTTCTTCGAACCAAAGATTGTTATTAAGGGTTTATGGTCTGTTGTAATATGAACCGTCTTCCATGTAGATATCTGTGGAACTTTGTGACGGGGAATATTATCCCTAGAGCCTCTTTCTCTATTTGGGAATATTGCTTCTCAGTTGGTAGCAGGGATCTATAAGCGTGTGCCACACCTTTTCGCGAACCATCTGGCAGTTTATGGAGAATGCAAGCACCGATGTCGTATGAGCTTGCATCACTTGCAATTATGGTGTTGAGAGTAGGGTCATAGTGGGTGAGGGAGAGATCCGAAGTAAGAGTTTTCTTTATCTTTTCAACTGACTCTTGGCATTCAGGTGTTTTCTTGATCTTTTCGAATGACTCTTGGCATTCAGGGGTCCATAACCATGGTTTGTCCTTTTTTAAGAGTTCGTTGAGAGGCCCTTTCAAAATCTGCCTGTTCTTAATGTTTAGTTTGTTGAAAATTTCTTCAGTGCTTGGTAGAGGATAGTGGTGATCATGCAAGGCATCGTTTAACCCAGTGGAGAAATCGGCGCAGATTCGTATGTGGGTGGACTTCTTTTTTACATGGATCGTAGGTGCTGCTCATTCGGTAAAGTCTGTTTTTGACAGAATACCTGCTTGTTCAAGTGTATCTAATTCATTATTGATTTGCTCTAGAGCAGCGAAAGAGACATTCCGTTTCTTCTTGAATACCGGTTGTGCACCATTCTTCACCTTGAGCTTAGATTTTAAATTTGAGCATTTCCCAAGGCCGCCAGAAAAAAACCTGGGGAAATCGTTGTTTGAGTTCCTTTTTGAGATTTACCGAATTGGACGTTGTACTTTCTATTTTGTGACAAAATGTACTCATTGGGCAATCAGATAGATTGAATTTTTCTATCCAATCTGTTCCGAACAAGTTGTCCGAATTTTTTAGTACGTAGGCGTTCAGCTTTTTGGTAATTCCATTAAATGTTACTGTAAGTATTACCTCGCCTATTTTGCTGTTTTATCCGTCTTTAGTAAAGTCGGCTTGTTTAATTTTCGCCAAGTACGCCAATTGATGATTGAGATATCAGAACCCGAGTCAAGCTGGAATTTGATGGAGTTATTGAAAATATCAATAGTCACATAATTCCTTAAATTCCTATTGACTGTGTCATCTGATTGAGCTTGCCTATTTTTACTTTCGGGTTTTTTCATTATGTTGGCGTACCAGCACCGAGTTAACTTATGACCATTTTTATTGCAATTTTTAAAATGTTTTTTCTTCTTGACTCGACAGATTTTCATCCAATGCCATTTACCACGATGGTAACATGGTCCAGGTAGTTTCTTTAACCTATTTGTGTTTTGCTTATTGCGGGATTTAGAATATGTGATTTGCCTTTAGTCTTTTTGAGGGGAATAAGCGGTTGACTTGCTTCTGATTTTTCTAATCTGAGCCACACCTGATTCCTCGATTGTTTTTGTGGCACACTTGACAGAAATAACTCTTTGACAGTCCTCTGCTAACTTTTGGAGAGACAATTCTCGTTAGTTTTCAAGCTTAGTCCGTACCCACCGTCTGACTTCGGCGTCTTCTGCTGATACTAGACCCTGTGAAAATATTAAGCACTTGAAATCATCGGCAGTCAGCTCGGCTAGTTTGAAGTTATTACAGAGCTTGTTCACCGATGCTGCAAACGTTAGAAAATCTTGCTGGTTGTCCTTGACTGTGTTCAGGCACTTCCAACGTTTGCGGAACAAGGTTACGTTAGGCCCGAATAGTTCCGATAGGAGCTTAATAGTCTCCGAAAAATCCAAGTCTGTGGTTTTCTTGGGTAATATGAAGTCTATGAACCTATTATGTTCGGTTGTTCCCAGTTTTCTTAACAGTAGACGTACCTTTTTTTACTCGGCCATTCTTCACAGTCTACGTTGAAAATATCTTCATAGCGCTTGTAAAAAGCCTCCAACGTTTTGTCGTTCTCTGGTACGTATTCAAATGTATCAATTGAGTTATGGATTGTACTCTGGGAAAATATCGTGTCTTTTTCAGAGTTTTTTTTAGCCATTTACTGAATCTTGAAGTTGTTTTTGCTGTAGTTCAGTTTTCTGCAGTGTAAATTGTTGGAATTCTAATTGTGGTTTATGTAACTCCATAACCAATTTTTCTGTCTTTCTTCGAATTTTTGTTGCTGATCCAAGTTAGCCATTAACAATTGAATGATAGTTTTTTGAAATTCTTCCATATTTAAGTAAAGATTTATGTCAACTAAAGGGGATGAACAACGCAAAAAAATTACAGCAAATACTGTTGCTTTCGTGTACGGGGAGGTACAGAAGAATCTAGACAGATTTCTTTTTTTTTTCTTTTTTTTTTTCAGAAAAAAGGAATTGAACTACTTACTGGTTTATCTTCTTTCTAAATACCGTTGTTCCGTTAAATTTGGTCATATAAATATTTTTTTTAGCCAAAAATGTTTTAGCAAGGAATAAAATAAGAAAAAAATATTTCTTGGTGAGCGCTCAACAGGTTGTTTTGCATAAGTGCTCGCAAGTAAACAGGATTTTTTTTCTGTTCTTCGCTGGGGGATTTTTGTAATTTTAGACAAACTTTTTTTTAGAAGTGTGGGGATGGGAGAAGAAAATATCATCCTTTTTTTTTCCGTTTGTTGTATGAGATCTTGCTTTCTTTTTTTTAAAGAAAGAAAGAAAAAACCCGCCTTCCAAAAGCTTGAGTTTTTCAATTTGTTTTGTGAACAAACTGGCTTTTTTTTTCGTGTAAGCAATCGTTCTCGATACTTGGTTGACTGTTATATTATTTGGACAGATTTTAACATTCTTAAATATTCCGTAAGTGTCGAATCACTAGTTCGTCACTGATATTGGTAAGCGGAATATTTTTGTATG
>OY757907.1:100855076-100895076 GCA_963585895.1 Sepioteuthis lessoniana | reverse complement strand
CATATAAATCAACTGGCTAACCATGTGATACTTTTTAATAGTTGTTGATTCGATAAGAGTTTTTTTTCTGATATTTTGTAGACAAATGTTTTCTATTCACCAGAAATTTGAAATGAAGTCGTTAGTCAAGGTTCAGGTTTTCAAAAATATAATGCAGTCCAAAATAATGGTTTACTTGAAAGAGGCTTGACTGTTTAACTGTGTAAGCTTATTCATTGGAAGTACATGCACTTTGTAAGTCATGCATTTTGTTAGGTAGAAGGATGCACACACGATTATATATATATATATATATATATATATATATATATATAATCGTGTATATATATATATATATATATGTGTGTGTGTGTGTGTGTGTGTGTGTGTGTGTGTGTTTGATTAAATAATAAAGACACATTTTGTCTACATAATTAAATTCAAATCCTTTCAAGTTTCCTGATAATTGCCTTGGGTTCAGGTTGGAATTGCTGGAGGAATTTACCATAACTGGTGGATGAATTTAACAAAATTGTCCCAAATAGCGACTATGTTTTGAAATGCCTTTAGATTTTTTAAAAATATTCTATATTTCCTTATAATATTCTATTTCCGTTGATAGCGTTCTGTTTTTTAAATTCATCAGCCACTCAGTCAATTCTGCGTTTGCGTGGTTTTGTTACGTTATAAAAACCAACAAAATTTTAAAACTCTTTAAAAACACTCTTTACACATGCAAGCAACCCCTGATGATATCCTAGGAAAGGTCCGAAAGGGTTTGGGACACTTTTCATAAATTCATCCACTAAATCCAACCAGAAACAGTGACACTTATCAGGAAACTTGAAAGGATCTTAATTAAATCATATAGACAAAATGTGTCTTTATTGTTATATAAAAATGCTTAAATGAAAGACAGCTGCCAAAGTATACACCCCCATATATATATATATATATATACGTGTGTGTGTCCGTCTGTGTCGGTGTGTCTTAAAAAATGCACAATTTACAAATGCATGTGCTTCCAAGTTATTAGACTTATGCTGTTTAACAGTCGTACCGCCTTCTGGTAAGCCATTGTTCCTACTTCAGTTTTTTTAAATTTCTTAATTAGAAAAAGTTCATTAATTGAAAATGAGAATATTCTTCAATTGTTCACAAAATATACAAAGAAACAACGCAACTAATTAATTTCGGAGGGACACCTTACATGTAAGACTTGCGGACGGTTTTGGGGAGTGAGATTTCCACTCGTGGCATAACGACCGTTAACAGCCCAGTCAGTAAAAGATTTCCTCACAGGATGTTCCACCGGTATAAAGAAGAGAACAGTGGAAGTAGATCACGTGGATTGAGAGCTTGAAGAACAAGAAGGAAGGCGGAAATTATATATACACAGATAGCCACAGACAAGCAGTCAGCCAGAAGAGCAGTCATGTCAATTATATTTGGAGAGCAGCCAGCGAGTGCCGAGAGAGGGCTGCAGACGGCTCCTGGCGGTCCACAGCTGAGAAATTCTCATCAAAGGTGCAAAGACCTAAAGCCCCAAATATAGACTCGAAACATAGTTGAAAAAAGTGTCAATGTAGTAGTCCTTCGTCAAACGTAGATTAAGTCCTACGTCCGGGTCCCTCGTCTATGTCTCTCTCTCACACTTACAGCCAATTTCGACTCTTTTTTGTAATAAAGAAGAAAGAGTTATATCTTTATCTTCAAGAGTTACGGTCTCTTCCTTCCTTCATTACGGTTCCTTTATTGATTCCGGTAATACCACACACTGCGTGCTCAATACTTCTGGCCTTGTATATGACCCAGTTGCCGTGATGGTAATTATTTCATTATCTGGTTGGTAAGGTCGAGAATTTTTCAGTTAGGTGTTAAGTAAGCTGAAATATTTGAACGGAAATGTAAGTCAAACGGGAATGTGCACCTCGACCAGAGACTGTTATTCGAAACAGGAAGAACAAATGTAAATAAAAATATTCATGTCTTCTCACAGATTTGATTGGAGAAATTAGAACAAAGTAAACATTAAGGATATTTGTGAGACGACGCAATATCTTAGCAAGATATCATCATCCAATCGATATCCTGATTTTAGATAGATAAAATTAGTTAATTTTGTCAGTAGTCAGTCGGTCAGTAGAAAGTTGTCAGTAAGAAGTTGGCGTTCAGAGAGTTCGGTCGGGCTGGGAAGTGTATCTTTGTATCTGTCCATAGTCCCTTACAGATTTTCTCTCTCTCTCTCTCTCTCTCTCTCTCTTGTGATACTGTAGGCAGTGAACACATCAAACAATTAGTGATTTTTAATTGTTGATGGAGAGTTCTTGTCTTTGAGTTGTCAAAACCTAGGCAACTTTGTTCCAATGGATCCCCCGACCGTCAGAAGAAGTTTCGGATGGATAGGGTCGTTCCCTACCTGTGGATCTTTCAAACACAGCGTGGGCATACAGGTGATTGACAAACAAACTACCTGGAATCACGTTTGGCGTTGTTATAAGGCAACCATTATCATAACATTTGATACAACAAATGTCATGCACAACGGCATTATATTTGGTGCTGGAATCGCTGATGGTAGTTGTGACTGCGATATTCTTACATTAAGTACAGTACTCAAACAATAGCGTTACAAATGGTAACCGACTCCAGAACATATTATCACAATCGGTACCGGACCAAACTATCGTACTATATTTGGTACCGTGCTCAAAATAACTGCCCAGACGGTGCAAACAATAGGGTTACATTTAATGTCATACGAAAATATATTATTACATTCGGTGACTCAGACGCAGGATTCGACCCTGAAAATCCGCAGCACAGCCATAAACAGGATTCGACTCTGAAAACCCACGGCCAAGCGATAGTAATACATTTTTTGGTAACGGTAACCGGACCAAACTATAGTGTACCAAAATAAGCAAAGTTTAATAGATTATAAATAGCAGCAGGCCGTGGTGTAATGGCTAGCCAACTTGTGACGCATGCCAAGTACCGCTAAGTATTAATGTCAGTCTTCACTAGATGTTTCGTTCTTGTGGCCTTGTGCCAAACTAAACTGAGATTAGTAAATAATAAATAGCGTTTTGCCGTGGTTAACCGGCTAGTTAGTTGCACATGCCATTTGCTACTTTTTCGTAATATCAGTCTTCAAAAGATGCTCCATTCCTATGGTCTTGTTTTATTTCTTAACTATACTTTTTGGTCATTTTGTGTCGTGTTATGGTTAACAAACAACATTAGCAATCCATTATAAATTCGGTACTTGTTTGATATCACACTTCTCTGTCTTTCACCTCAATATATGAAAAACTCAGTAAATAAAAGATAGGCGGTCATTTCAGGCTAAAAGCACTGATTCTCACCAGATCCACGAAGTTTAGCCATGACGAATCTCCTGAGTACTTAGATGAGTGAATACTTTATAGCAGAAGGTACAATAAGTAACCTTATAAATATGTTTCAGGCTTAGCAAAGATAAGTAAATAACAAGGTAATTTCGAAATGCAGCTGAGAAATCGATTTAGGTATATTCAATCAGAAACGTGGTTTATAGCGTAAAACTTGTTAAATGCATCTATATACATGTAAAATCTTCGATATTCAATAGTTACTTCGAAGTGGCCAGATACAAATATTTTGGCTAGAGTTACAAACCTGGGAGTGTACAACTCCATGTGGAAAACTGTAAAACGTTAAAGCAACCATGTAATCAGACAGGATGAATATCACTTGACTTGCTGACGAAAGAGACCAATGCAGTTCACTGAGCCTTTTAAGTGTGTTGAGAAACACGATCTTTATTTTACTATAAACTCAATACTATAAGATATCTTCACCCACAGAGGAGAGTAAGATCTATGCTTGATGATATGTTTGCTTACTCTTGGGAAGACTGCATAAATCGCATCAGTCGTGTTCAAGATTAACTTGAGAAAAAATGCGATGATGTCAATGTATTTCAAATTTTTGATCATTTGACGTTGGATTGGAAGTAGAAGAGGCCAATAAGAAAATTCCTAGACGAGCGCTTTTGCGTACGCCTTATAGGTAATTAGATTATTACCCACTAGAAAAGCATATGTTGAGTTTTTGTAATTTAAGAAAAAAATCGCTAACGGCTCTGTATCTGAAGCAGATAAATTTTACTGAGTAACACATTATCTTACAATATATAAAGCAACAAGAAGTATAGAGAAATAGCTTGAAGCAACGGGAAACGGGAAGGAACAACGAGTAATGAAAGGGAACAGCGGAAAACAGCAAGGAGAGACGCGAAAAAGCAGGAAGCAACGCAATACAAAAGCAAGAAACAATGCCAAACAGCGTACTATGTAAAACAGTAAGAAGCTCTGCAAAAACAAGTAGCAACGCAAACTAGCAAGAAGAGTAGCAAATCATACAGCAACGGAAACAACAAGAAACAAAGGAAAATATCAAGTAAGAGGCAATGTAAAAAAAAAAAAAAGAAACACGGCAAAACGGCAAGAAGAAATATAAAACATTTAGTAACGGGAAACATCAAGAAACAGCTTAAAACATCAAACAGTTATACAAGCATCAAAAAGTGACTCAGAACGAGAAGCAACACAAAACAACAAGAAACAGTTTAAATCAGTAGAAAACAGTAAAAAAAAAAAAAAAAAACAGCAAAAAATGACGTAAAACAAAGAGATAGAGTATGAAACAGCATGAAGCAATCTAAAACAGCAAGGAATAATGGAGAAACAAAAAGCAATGTAAAAACAAGAATCAACTCGAAACAGAAAGAAGCAAAACAAAACAGCCAGAAACAACGCTAAACATCAAGAAGCAATGTAAAACAAAGAGATGCAACACAAAATAACCGGAAGCAACTAAAAACAACTAGAAGCAATGCAAAAATAAACAAAGTGAAACATCAAGAAGCAGCTGAAAATATCAAACAGCAACGCACAATAACAAGAAATGACGCAGAACAAGAAGTAACACGAAACAGCAGAAAGCAGTGCAAAATAAAGAGAAGCAATGAAAAGAGCAGAAGTACCGGGAAATGCTGGAAGCAACGCAAAACTGAAAGAAACCATAAATAAGCAAGAAGCAACGTGAAACAACAAGTAACAGCCCTCACGATTAGAGCAATTATTTCTAATGTATTCTCTAGTTTACAAAATCACTAAGCCGACTCGTTGTGTTGCATCTGATCGCAGGTTAATGCTAGAAATCATAGATACTTCAGTTAGTCTTTAGTAAGGGACTTATTTTTCTGGCTTTGTGTCAGGCTAAATTAACCGTAGTAAATTCCAAGATTAGATTTCCCAAACTTTTGGTTTAGAGCTTAGTTTAGTAATTGACCAGTTAGTACCTTCACAGAAACACCAGAACGATTTGCCGTCATTTCTCTGTACTCTATATAAGTATTTTTGCGTCGGGTGAATATGCAGGGATGACCTTTTTGCAAACTAACTCGTCAGATTATAAATGCTCTAGTGAGTCCAGCCTTTATTAAATGCTCTGTGTTAGTGATCTTGTGTCAGACTAGGATATATCAAATTATTGCCAATCAGAAATAATTATTTCCATTCGGAAAAGTTGTTAGCAAGCTATATTTTCCTTATTACCTTAAATAATCTAGTCGATACTGAATCCTCTCTGTTAGGGTACGTACATGTGTCAAACTACGCTAAATTCAGTAAATACATATACAGAAGCATTCAGCCTCTTACTGCTATGTAGGAGTTTCCTCCATAGTCTCACAAAACATCACTGCTCTCATGATTTCGTACCAAGACCTTGCTAGAGAACTGAATAAACTATGGAACATGAAGATGACGATGAAAGCAGTTGTAATTGGCCCGTTCAGTACAGTCATCAAAGGATTGGTACAGGGACCGGTGGACTTGGAAATAAGAGGACGAGTGGAGACCATCGAAACTACAGCATTGTTGAGATCTGCTAGAATATTAAGAAGAGTCATGGAAACTTGTGCACAGTTGCTGTCACTTACACTCCATTGGAAAACCTTGAGCTTATGATAGTGTGAAAAACTCTCAAAAGAATAAAATAATAATGTTTCAAACGACAAACAAGCGAAATCTCAAAAGAAAAGAGTAGGATATGGCTAAGAAAAGGAAACCTTATCAGAGAAACTGAGTCTCTTCTACTAACAGCACAAAACAACACCATAAGGACCAACAATATTAAAACAAAAATAGATTGGACGCAACAAAATAGCAAATGCAGGTTATGTGGACGAAACAATCAATCACACAAATGAATTCTACAAATTATCACAAAAGAGTATAAGACGAGACACAACTGGGTGGGGAAAATGATTCACTGGCAATTGTACAAGAAATTGAAATTTGACCATACGAACAAGTAGTATATACACAACCCAAAATGCAACCTAAAGAATGAGATGCACACTCTTCTCTGGGGATTTGAGTTACAAACAGATCACCTAATCACGTCCAAACGACCAGACCTCGTCATAGTCAGCAAAAATTAAAAAAAAACAAAAAAGAAAGAACCTTCTGAATAGTGGACTCATATAAAGAAAGCGAGAAAAGAGATACGTATCTAAACCTTGCTAGAGAGCTAAAAACCTATTGGAACATGAAATTGACGGAGATACCAGTTTTAATTGTTGTGCTCCGAACAATCCCTGAAGGATTGGTAAAAGGAGTACAGCTTTACAAAGATCGGCCAGAATACCGAGAAGTGTCTTAGAGACTTGTGGAGACTTGCTGTCATTCAAAAACCGGTTGAAAACCCTCAGCTAACGTTGGTGTAAAAGACTCAATGCAGTAGTACTATTACTTATAGTACTAGTACTACAACAATAGACACAACTACTACTACTAATGATAATAATAATGATCATTAGTTTTAAAGATTTATGTAGTTTCAAGTATTCCTATTCAATACTATGAATTTTGAAACCGATGTGACCCAAACAGGTATTAATTGTCATGGTCTGAATGGACCTTGGGAAAATGTCAGGTATTTCGTACTCTCCCACTGGATGCAGTTAATGTCATACCCAATACATTATTTTTCTTTATTGCCCAGTCGAATGGGGTTATAGAATACATCGACTGCTCCTCTGGAGAGGGGTACGATACTAAACAATGTAATCATAAACTAAACAATGTGATCATAAGGCTTTGGGGAATGCGGAGCACCCCTTCATTAACATCACTCCAAGATCTACTCGGGAACCTGATAGGGCCCAATCTATGGGTCAAATAGAACAAAACTGCGAACTTATGCTAAACTGAATTGCTTGAAATAGAACTGTTTTGACATGTAAACTACGTATTTATACTAAACTGAATGGCTTGAATTAGAACTGTTTTAGACATTGAAACTGTACTAAACTAAACTTAATTGTTCGAAATAGAACTGTTTTGACATTTAAGTGAACGTAAACAAAATCTATATTTACACTAAACTAAATTGTTTGAAAGATAGCTGTCCGATTAAACTGAACTGCTTGAAATAGAAACATTTTGACAATTAAACTGTGTACTTATGCTAAACTGAATTGTTTGAAATAGAACTGTTTATTTGTATAAAAATGGATTACAAAGGTTGATATGCCATAAAAAAAAAGAAAGAAACAAACAAACAAACAAACATACTTTTCTTGAAGTTTCTTATTCCTTTGGAGTCGGTACAATCACCGTATTTTGAGCACCGTTACTAGGACAATTTTTAAAAAATAAAAACCCGTCTTTTCTCTTTGAAATTTAAAAGTAGTGCTCCTGTTTTTGTTGTGCTTATTATGGTCTTTTTTTAAAGCATGCTGCGCAAACGGAAACGATATAATTATTATGATGAAATTTAAAAGGGCATTGGTGTGTTTGTTCTTTTTGCCAAGAAGCCAAAATAATTTTCAGCATAAGGCATTAAGATATTGTCTGTGGAATTGCAGAAAATTATAACATTAATTGCATTTTTTAATCTATCCTCAAATATAAATCAATTATACATTTTAAAAAAGAAAAGTGACACAACTTTCGAGATTAAAGCAGTCCATTATGAGCTATTTGTTGTGAAAGACTGAAATTCATTTAAAAATATGTTTATGAAATCTAAAGATCAGAGTTAATTTGAGTTTTTCAGAAAACAGTCTATATCCAATCGTTTAAAATCAAGCATTCCTTATTTCTTGTACTGACAGTTGTATGAAGATATCAATTATACATAATGGTTTCTTGGCTGAATGCTTTATTTTAATGTACCAGTAAATATTTAAATTTAGCAGTTAATACTAGTAGTTTAATGTTGGAGAAAGATCAGATTATTCTTTTAACAAGGTTATATATATATATATATATATATATATATATATATATATATATATATATATATATATATATATTATTATAGGTCCAAAGAGAGAATAAGATATATTATTGTAGGTCCAAAGAGAGAATAAGAAATATTTAAAAATAGGTTGGTCCACGAAGAGATTTGTATTTTTTAGAATTTATCAACTTATTTTGTTCTTACATACATGTATGTTTCCAACTTGTTGCTTTCGTCAAAGAACATATATAACACAAGGTCTTCTTAATGGGGTACTCAATGAGATTTGAACTCACTCGTGTTTGCAGTTTGAATGATTTTTAGTTGTTTATGGGTTTATGGGTTTATATAGAGGTCAGCCTCTCGTTTTCTTAGCATGTTTTCTTAGTCTGCTTTACCCAACATTGATATTTGATATGTTTTGGTTGTTGTTGTTGTTGTTGTGTGTGTGTGTGTGTGTGTGTAGGAGGGGTTTTAAATTTCACTAGCAGTTTTCCCACTGTGAGTGTGTGAGTGTGTGTCTTGGAGATTTTTTTGTGTGTTCAGGTGTGGTAGTGTGGTTTGAAATTTCCTGGTAACTATTTTTCTAATAATTTTTGTCTTTGTATATATATGCATACCTATGTATGTTTTTGTATGCGCTTATATATAAGTGTATGTTTCCAGCTGGATGCTTTCGTTAGGGAACATGTATGGCACAATGTCGAGTTAATGGGGTAATCAATGAGACTTGAACCGACACTTGTTTGTCGTTTGAATGGTTCTTATTTATTTATGGGTGATATATATATATATATATATATATATATATATATATATATATATATATATATATATATAATGTTATCTTTCGGCCTTACGTCGGATCAATTAATAAAGTTTCTGGTATTTGAAAAATTATAATCGTCAAATATAACAGAACTGTATTTTTTCAAGTCGGTGAAATTTTAGTGATTAAGTTAACACAATGAGGTGAAATTATTCATTTTAAAATAGACATCTATATATCTATCGATCTATCTATCTATCTAACAGCTGAAGTTTGTCTAGCATAAAGGCCCAACAAAGAATACCTAGTCTGGATCAATCATACTCAATTCACAAATGGTTTGTTAAATCAGTATTGGCGACTATCCTTTCTAGAGTTGGTTAGGTTGCGTGTCTTGTTCATAAAGAGGACAGATGTTGAGTCACTGATTAAGTTGTGAACTGATCAAATTATGTGGTGCACATTAGTCTAGTTTTGACACATTAACAACACTGTAGGGGAGGTTGATAATTGCTTTCATTTATTCAGCTTTGGTTAGATTTGTACACGGAATTAAGATCGCTTACCGTACCACTTAGTCTGGTACATGGACCCAATACTTCTTACCGTACCACTTAGTCTGGTACATGGACCTAAGTATTCTCTAGGTAATACTTAGTCTGTTATTCAGATATAACAATCCTTATAAAGCTTATTCTGGTAAAATTGCTTACGCTAAGTCTTAGTCTTGTAATCAGGTCAAAGATTGCCAACAGTAACGCCCAGCCTGGTACCAGGGTCAAAGAATGGTTACTGCAAGGCTTAGTATGGTGCATGAGTTCATATTGCTTTCAGTTCCACATAGTCCAGTACTCGGACCTAAGATTGCTTGAAGTACATCTTAGTTTGGTACTCCAGCCTAAGATTACTTAAAGTAAAGCTTAGTCTGGTACTCGGCCCTAAGATTGCTTAACATACAGCTTAGTCTGGTACTCGAACCTACGATTAATTAAAGTGCAGTTTAGTATGGCACTCGGGCCTAAGATTTCTTAGAGTACAGCTTAGTATGGTATATGGTCCTAAAATTGCTTACGGTAGTTCGTAAACAGATCTAAGATTTCTTACTGTACGGCTTAATCGAGTACCTGGATTTAAAATTGCTTATAGTACCGCTTAGTCTGATATCCATATCTAAGATTGCTCACTGTTTCACTTTGTCGGAGGCATGAACCTCAGTTTGCTAACGGTATCACTGGTACCAATACCTTAGAGCGGTAACAGTATCGTTTTGTGCGTTACATAAAACTACAATTACTTGCGGAATATATGTTTACTTATCGGTCATCTGTGGACTAAGCTTAATCATTTTTCTTTAATTTTGGTGATTTTAGTGTGAACCGGGCCATTGGTATAATGGGTAGAGTGTTCATCAATGGTCTAGGTTAACCGGGGTTTAATCCCAGGTGGAGTCATACCAAAGACGAAAAAAAGGGTACTTGAAGCCACCTTGCTTAACACTTAGCATTATAAGGTAAGGATCAAGGGTTAAGCGGAGCAATACAAAGAATGGAGTAACTCCCATCCCAACACCTCGTTGTAGTAGCTATTGAAAAGGGAGCTCTCGGGTCACCCTCGACTGCAGTCGCCAACTTACTTAGACTGAACCAATGCTTCAGTTTGATTTGACCATAAGTTACGGAATCATTTTTGTTGTAGATATTTTCTTTGAATTTGTTGTCGGTTTTCGTGCTGTCAGCTAAAGATAACCTTCGAAATTGCATTTTCCATTGAAAGCAATCGCTCAGAAGTAGTGAAATCTTTGAAGTTTATAATCGTTGATCTAAACTGAGTTAAGAATTGTATTTCCTGACTCTCTAATTTGATTACTATGAACAGTACTAATATTCCTCTCAGTTTCTTGGGCTGGTAATCCTTTTTGAACTCATGGTGAATTCTATGTTTCAAACCGGCCTCCTCTATGTACATTTATTTCCATGGATCCCATTAATTTAAAAATTATACAACCTGATATTGTATATTGCTAAACTTAAAAGGGGAAAGATGAAAGCGTTAAGATTTATTTTATAACTATGTCTTTCATAATCAAAGCAGAATGTTAAACCAATCACAGGAGATCAAATGAGAGGACCTTCTTTTCAACTTAATATGATTTTTGATGTAAATTATTTCATGCTATTTAAATTGTTCTTGGTGCCCATTTCTTGTGCGAGACATCTTTAAAGTTTTTAAAATCCAAGCAAATAGTTTCCATGAAGTATTTTTGGAGTTATAACCAAAATGCAACTTTTGGAGAGAAAGAGAAAGAGATTGTGAGAAAAAGAAAGATTTCGTTGTTTTTAGTGGAGTTTGATGGTATATCAACTTTTGTAGTTTATCTAATGCCGAATTCTATCTATCTATCTATCTATCTATCTATCAGCTCTTCTAACGAATTGAACACAGTGGTCCCCGATAGCGTAAAATGGAAACAAAAATAAGTTAATACATACACGTTAGATTCCAAAATTTGCGTTGGGGCTGTTGCTGCCTGTGGGGTTATGTTATCACGCTGACGAAAAGTTAGCCGGTTTTCGATCTCAACTTGAAGCGTCTCGCGTGTCTAGCCACACTAATGAATTGTGATAAAACGATAGTCTGTCTGTGGATGACATTATATATATATATATATATATATATATATATATATATATAAACAGTGCTTTTAAAAGCATATATATATATCTATATATATATATATATATATATATATATATATATATATATATATATATATATATATTCTTTAAATAGCAGAACATTTTTAATCGATTATTTCCCCTTTCCCACTCCATGCTTTTTCGACGGTCACTTCCATTAATTTTAATTCTACATGTATAAACTTAGCTGTCACCGTTTAAAATTCTCTGAAGAGACGTAGCCGACAAGAAGTGTCCCATTTTTAGAATCTTAAAAAATTTTAATCGATTTTGAAATATCTATTGATTTTAAACAATGCATACGCTTTTAAAAGCTCTGTTTAAATTTTCTACGTATCACAAAATCTTCATATATATGTCTGTGGATATCAATATATATATATATATATATATATATATATATATATATTGACATCCACAGACATACTGTTTCGTCGTATCACAATTCTTGCGTGTGTCAATACACATGAAATGCTACAAGCTGGGATTGAAACCTAACCTCAGAGCCAGCGTAATTCTCAGCCTTATTGAAAAATTTTTTGTACTTATATATTTTTACATGTACATTATCGGCTACCAGGAGAACTTACCTCTTTTGAAGGGTTATTGAATTTCATATATATATATATATATATATATATGTAAGCGAATAGTTTGTAGGTAACATTTTTAAATAAGCCAGAGCTCATTTACTGCCCGACAGCTAAATAATTTAAGATATTCCTATGAAGCACAAATAGTTCAATTTTAAACTCGTAAATGGTTTCAAGCATTTCTGTGTAATATTAATAGGTCAATTCAAAATTGATCATGTGTTTGCACATAGTAAAATTGTTTTAAGTATTCTGTTTCGCCCATTGATAGGTTCCAAACAGGTACTACCTCTCCAGATCAGAGGGCGCCTCGGGTAGCGTAATGGTTAGCAAGCTAAACTAGCAAACCTACACGGGTGAGTTCGAGTCTCATTGGGTGCCCCATTCATATGGCCTTGTGCCACATCTAAGCAAAAAGCCTAGTAAATTACTACCTCCCCAGATCAGAGTGGGCTTGGAAATAAGTGACAATTAAGGCGGACTCCCTATTCCTCAAAGCTCCAGGATTGGAGCCTCTCCACTAGATCGATAAGATTCATATCCAGAACTCTCGTTGAGGTGGGCTTACCCACCTACAGAGATAGAGGCTATGTATTCTACAGTCACAGCCGACTTGGCTGAGAGAGAAAGAGAGAGAGAGAGAGAGAGAGAGAGAGAGAGAGAGAGAGACTAGCAGTTACCAGAAAGAGAAGGAAGGAGAGTATTAAATAGAGACGAAAGTCTGAAGAAGGTGAAAGGAAGAAAAAAAGCACTATTTGAGAATGGAGAATGGTATAAAGTAAGAAAGAGTGAAATAGGCTTGGCTAGAAATAGCTTTAATTGTAGTCATAAAATCGATGAGTGAGAGTGACTTGGTAAATGTAGGAGAAAATAAAAAAGAAAGTTAAAACTTCATAAAATAAAGAAAGGCTAAATATCTCGACGAGAAAAAGGTTGGCAAGGATGCCTACCCATACAGACTTTTACAGTTATATACTTTTGCATTCCACTTTATCATACACACATAATACTTATTTCTATTCGGAAAAATTTCATACTGTGAAATAATCATATATGAATTACTCACAAACATAAATGATACGATATTTTAAAACCTATCCCTGAATTTGTCTGTACTCTACGATACAGACAAGCCTTTAAAAGAGGATCAAATTCCCAGAGAAAAATATGAGAAATTTCCAAGTATGCGTTATTGCTTATATTTATACATATTATGTCAGTTTTCTATCCTGTCATTAGAGCCTAGGACGCACCGACTGCGCCACCTGCAGTGGAGTAAAGCCACTTTTCTCTTCCCCAAAAAAAGAATTAGAGTATCCTACATCTGATACTAAACTACCCCCAATAGTGGGGTTCTAAATTTGTAGATGGGTAGAGTGCGGATTACCTCTTTATTGAAATTACTCCCAGTTCGATTTTGATAGAGGTATTGCTTGTAAGAGTCTTGACTGTATGATAAAATATTGATTTGTGATAATAAAGTATTTACATTTTTTAGAATCATTGTGCCGATGTTATGTAATTAAAGAACGACTGTTAAACTGACTTTAGAATAAAACATACCAACAAGAATTGGTACACTGTAAAACCAACCAACTAACCATCCAACCAATTGTACATCCGTCAGTCCGTACCATCAAGGCTCCGCCATTTTTGTAACCACTTTAATCACATTCCCAGAAATTGATTGTAACTTTAATTATGGGTTAAATAGATATTTTAGAAAAATAGTAGCTTTATATAAGAGCTCTGATACTACTTCACTGTAAGCAAGTGAGGGTTTATTTTTATTATCAAATATTTTTATTATCATTATTATTAAATACGAACAATTACTTGATATGATATAATGTGATCTCAGTTGGCTTGAGCTGTAGAATACACAGACTGCATTTCGGAAGTCAGTAAAACAGAAACTAAAAAAGAAACAAAACTAAAATAAACTCCGCAATAAGTTATTGCCTGTTTAAAACGATTGTGAACTATTTTTCATTGTTTGCAAATTATTAGTATTGAGTTGAATCTTGAACAATTTGTTTAGTAAAATATAATTTACCTATGAATAATTTATCAATGAATTAATTCTAGATCATAATATATTTGCTATTATCTTGAATCCCCTCTGGTTTATTCATCTCAAGCCAAATTTAACTGGTTTCGAGCTCCAGTTCTTCGCAAACGTTTTCGCCTGCTCTTCTTGGCAGTGTTTCTTGTCATTCAGAGCATTTTGTAGCGAAGGAAAAAGATAGACATCACTTGTATGGTAAATATGGTGGACAGAGTTGAAGAGACATCCCGAAATCGAATACTTTTTCCTGAGTGATTCGTGCTGCATTTAATCTTGTGTGCTGGGTTTTTTGGAAGATTTTTTGCGCACATTGCAGCTTTACTGGATATCTGACAACGGTTGAAAACTCAAAATGAATAACACCACGTTGACTTACACTATACACACAGTACAACAATTCTTCCATGAAGCTCCGCTTTTGGTGTAGTTTGCCGAGATTCATCTTTGTCAAATCAATGCCTTCCACGTTGAACATTATCATAAAAGACCATTTTTTCGTCCGGTGTATTATTCTTGAGAAATGGGTATTTTTTTGCCTTGAAAGAAGACTTGTTGTGTAGTATATTGACCTCTTACCCAGCCAAACACGCCATTCCAAAGACGGCGGAAGTGCATATTCCATTGGCGTGGGCGAGCTTGGCTGGCAATATGGGACAGGGTAAAAATCCTATGGTACAGTCACAAACTGATGCACCGGAAGAGAGTGACCTGTAAACTGCATGACAGTCATTTTATCCTATATCTGTACAGAAATGATGTCAGTAAAATGTTGCTGGTCGACCAACACTGGAACGTCCATGAACAGGAGTCCATCAGAGAACATCGTTTTGAGTTTTTTCTCCCTTCTCCAATTTGTCCCACGTGTCTTACTAGAATGGTTTGTCAGATGGGAAGCAGATAATTGTACAGCTGTTGTCTGATGGTGTGCTGCTACCAGGATTTGATCAAAACAGCACATTCTTGTGTAGATTATATCTAGCTTTTTTTTTTCATGCGATTTCTAAGTGTCCATGGGGTGCATCCTTGGAGTAGTATAGACACAGTTAAAGCACGGAAGCAATACTGTTTTATTTTATCGGAAAGATCAGATTTCCATATGATAGTCTGTCAATCGCATACCACACCTGCCTTAGGAACATGCTGACATCACTTTTGGTTGATGAGATATTGCTACCGAGGTACGTGAATTGATCTTCTAATTTTGGAGGCTCGCTCCTCGGTGAGAAGATTGCTTTGTGTGTGTGTGTGTGTGTGTGTGTGTGTGTGTGTGCGCGCGCAAAATACATGTACAGTTTTATTTGCATTTACGTAGAGGTCAGTGCCTCCAACTACTTATTCTAGGCTATGCAGTAGTGATTTTGGTTGGGCTGGTGCATTTGCGAAGTACTTTAGGTTATCTGCGTTGTCCACGTCTGTCATAGATTTTGCTGACTCATATATGGGAACCTAACTGGTTATACGAGTCCAAGTTAGAGTGAACCTGGGAGTAATGGCATACTCACCTGGTGTTCGCACAGAGAGGATGAAAATCAAATGCAGCTTAGTTTATAGAATTCTTCTTGGGTAGCATCGGCCCCTGGCCTAAAAGATGTAAAGACTGGTTTTATCGCACGGTGCCTGAGGCAATCCTTAAGAGGAAAACAATGGAATGTAAGAATTTCTTCTTCGCATCGCGGAAGGTTTGCTTTCTTCGTGGCATGCCACTAAAAACCGACATTTTGTCACAATTTGGCTTCGTGTGGAGAAATTATGTTAAAAGTATGATTCCCCCGCTCGCCAAAAATCAAGAAGTGTAGTCTTACCCCCTGATGCAGTTTAACATCACACTTAGAACAGTTTTTTTTAGGGTTGTATTACCGTCTATAGCGGAAACGGTCTGGGTATTCATGGGCTTACCGACAGGACAAAACAGCTGACGGAGCATCATACAAGCAATGATACAATATAAGCAAGAGAGAGATAGAGATAGATAGAAAGAGAGAGAGAGAGAGAGAGAGAAAGAGAGAGAGAAAAAATAATTGGCTGGCTAGCATAGTATTTAGTTGTGCCTCTCTGACCTTTTTTCATCAGACGTATTGACGAGTTTTTTGTGTTAGGTTTATTTTTACAACACGCCTGGTTGTCTCTGACACTGTCTACCTCCGTATCGTTATTTTCACACATTCAATGATCGAAAAACAAAGCATTCGAAATGTCTTCTTTAACACGAGTATTTATTTTCGATTGCTTCATTGACTGAATTTAGCGATTCTGACCCCAAATGACATGAACGATGTAGGACCAGAGATTCTGATTTCAAATTCTTATAAAGAGATCCTTGCACGACACAGTTTTAATTAATAAATTCACCAATTTAACCGTATTATTCTGTAGACAAAATTATTGAACAGTCTAAATCAAAAGTAAGATACTAATACCTCTTCATTGCTGTTTAGGTTGGTTTCTTTGTTTAATGGCATATCAACTCTATTTAGGTTATTTAATGCCAAAGCCGTTCGCCTAGAAGAACAGTAGTGGTACTATTTAACCCATAGCTGGGAGGATAAGGGGGTTCATACCTTTCCCAAGGATATTTGCCCGAAAGTGAACGTAATAGCGCGACTGGAGTACGAACTCGCATACTACGATTCCGCAGTCCATCGTTTTAACCATTACACCACGAGGACACCCCCTCATTGCTGTTTAGTATCTAATTATAGTTGTACATAATCTATTTGACGATGAAACCTTTTTCTAATCAATAAAGAATATCTTTTCGATAACCACCTTTTTTTCTTTTATAATACGATGAATTTAATTTTTGGAGGTGCCCGTGGTGTAATGGTTATCGTCGTAGGAAATGGACACGGTGACACGAGTTCATATCCTGGACGGGAGTGATTGCATTTCACATAGCACTAATACCCTTGGAAAGGTATGAATCTAATTATTCTCCCTCCAGCTATGGGTAAATAGTAGGGCAGACTGAGTTCTTCAGCCTTGGTAAGGCAATTAGTCTGGGAGAAGGAAAACTCTGAATTCAAACCTGTTAATCTCCGCTTAAAAATTGACCTTGTGTCATATCCTGCCCGTGCGGAGGGGTTGGTAAATATGATAAATTTAATTTAGATTCACAAGATAAACATTGGCTTTTAGTATTTTCCGCGAGTATGAATATCTATTAAATGATGAGTCACTAACTTATTGAATATCTATTAAATGATTAGTCGCTAACTTATAACCTACAGAATGTTGATAATTATTATAGAAAAGAATAGGTAAAATAAATCAAATTTTAACAATAACTTGAATAAGTTAAACTTATATTTTTACTAGAAATTTAAACTAATAATTAAAAAAAAATATTATGGTCAAGCTGTTAAAAGATAATTTTATTTTCAAAAGTCGGATAAAAACTCTCAGAATATTTTGCTTAGTGTCATTCAGAGGATGGAAGAAGACATGTACAGACTATGTATTATCGTAAGGGAAGTTCAGACGATTGATGTGTTGTTCGTCTTGTTTTATTTTTCTTGTTTTTTTCTTTTCTCGTTCAGAAAAAGAAAAAAAGAAATCATTGAAACATACCTTGCAATGTAATTTGGCCAGTAAGATATGGTTAAAAGTCTTAAAATTTGCTGTGATTTTACATGTGATTCTTAAAAATATGAATAACTATCATTGTAATTGCGAATCAAATAAGACTAATAATACGAGGTGTTATAAAAAGTGTCGAGCGGAAGTTTAAAAATTAAAAAAAAAAGAATTAAATAATGAGTCTTAATTTAAAACATATGTAAATCTTAGCAACTTATACTAAAATGATTATATTAAGACATCTAGAAAAAATCCTAGATATTTTGATTTAGTGTAAATGACTCAGTATGAATTTGAAAAGTTTTATGAATTTACTCTTCATAAATTCTAAAAAGCTTTCTTCTTTATTTGCAAAATAAAGGATTTTGCACTTGCAGAACTATCTATACAATTCAGACCTTGCATAGAGACTTTCCCAATTTGATAATGGAAAATTCCTCTCAAAATTAAGCTTTGAGAGTTAGCAAAACATTAAAAGATGTACACCGGTTCGCTTTCATTTCATATAAATAGAAGAGTTGAAGAGGTGATTCAACCTCTAAAATCTCGCTAGAATAAGCGTGTTGAATGATAAGTGGACTATTTTTAAAAGAATCCACGTTTCATTCCTTATCCAGTTTGTATTTAAAAATACAGCTTCAATATTGGACCTTTTTAAGAGATTAAGTTTTATATTTACTTTTAGTTTCAAAATTTGAAATCGTCTGTAATTCAAGATAGTATTATTTTTAGCGAAATGTTTTTAGATGAACAAAATTAATGAATTGTATATATATATATATATATATATATATATATATATATATATATATATATATATATGGGGGGGTCTATTAAACAATGTTTTAGCTTTAATTTGATATTTTGCTCTTTCTCAGACATACATCTACTTCAGAATGCACATACTTTTTTCCAATGTATGACTTTCGCGTTGATTAGAATTAATATTTTTTATTGAACATTTTACATATTCAAATGGTTCTGATGTATTTCCTTATGATTATCTTTCTTTCCTTCTTTCTCAGAGAATATCCGAAGGATTCTAAGAAATTCATTTTCTCAAAACTTATAGAATCCTTATTAACATCTTCGAAATCTAAATGACTTACAGACAGTCATATCTGTAATGATTCATCTGTTTTTCTTGTGTTACATTCTTTTCAGCATTTTGCTTATTGATTAATTTTAATGGCATGTCAACCCGTCAAGTGTGTTTCTATGCTTGCATTCTTTCTACCTTCATATTTACATATTTTACGCGGTAGTTTCTTAAGAATTTTCCTCAGTTCTACGATATAAAGTATTCCAATCAAAGATAAATAATTTGCACAGAAATCCATGGTTTTAAGTATTCCTTTCTCATACTAATAATTCTATAGTTTCAAGTAATTATTCCTATTGAAAATATATATTAGTTTGTACACAGTTGTATAGATTAAAGTAACGAATGATAATTATCTTTAGTAAATAATAAGAAACTCACGAAAATAATTTTATGCAAGTGATTTATAGCATCAAGTCTTTGATCTAATACTAATAGTTATCAGATATGTTTGACCCAAAGTTGGGACCTTGGCAGGTACTAGCATCTAAGTCAGAGTGGACGTTGAAGTTATTACAATCAAACCAGTACTCTACACTTCCCAAGATCTTGAGAACTGGAGCCTCACCATCAAATACAATTTAGTTTCGTATTCTAGACACCCCTTTTCGAGGCCGGTCTCACTCTTCTGGAGAGAATATCGTCAATGTATTCTAAGCAACACGGAAAGGTTGTTCAAAGTTTTGCTTTGGTGTCAGTGGCCAATTTAAGTGACCACGAGATTTTCTCCAATATTGTGCGCCGACTAAATGTAGTAATATTTTCTTATGTTGACATGAATTCTAGATGTCTGAAGTAAATATAATAATAATTACAACAGACATCGGGGAATACCACCATCCTTTATTTTTGGATGTTATGTAACAGTTTAGTCTAGCAATGATGTTTTCCAGTGCCATTTAATTACGGCTAAGAATTATCTTTTTGGATAGAATTAGCAAGGGAGGACTTAATAAACACTGATAACGAGGAGACAAGCAAAACAAAAAAAGGTAATGAAATAACACCACACGTTATCTTTTAAAACTTCCAGGTAAATTATTTTAGTAGAACCAGCTGGATTCGGCTGAGGTGTAATTTCTTTGATGTTAGTTACTCTACAGAAGCAATGTTTTAAATTATGCAATATCACAATATTATTTGGTTATAATAACTTCAAAAATATTGAGAATTAAAGGAATTGAAAGGCAATTACGTTGTCTAAAATGTTGAATAAAAACTTTAATTTATAATTTAAACTAGTGTCATCATCTGCTAGAGGTGTTTTCGAAGGTAAAAGGAAGACTAGGCGTTCACACCCTTGTTGAGCAACTAGAAGAAAACTTTTGGATTCAAAACAGTTTCCAATGTTGCAAGGTAACTTGGAGTTCCGCATTAACTAAATCAGGAGCTAGAGTCACAAAACCCAACATTGTTTTCAAGTCATTTCAGAAAATCCCCGTGCTGATACTGGTACCAGGTCGTATAGCATCTTGACTATGAACTGATCGACATCTCATTATCCGATCTTCATCTCCAGTAACTTGGGCCGAGACGTAGCAATGCGACAATGCAATTTTGCTCAAGCCTGTGCCGATATTCAGTCTCAGATTCAAAAGTTCTTTAGAGACTAGCAGATGCTATGAAAAATACATTTCATCATTACTGTTTCCTTATATACTTTTCGGTCAGCACGATTTCCATTCTTCCAAAAGTAGTCTTAAGTTTTAAGAAAAAACTTACAAAATTAGGCATTATTCCATTAATTAATCAAAAGAGTCTGTTTATCCTTATTATTTAAGAGTCTAATTATTATCGTGAGTAGTGAAAAGTCACTTGCTTTGTCTATAGTAGTGTGATTGCGTAAAAGAAAACTCAAAAACGTGACTTAGTCAATCCTTTTACAGGTTCGATTGTTTATTTTATTTTATTTATTTATTTATTTTTTATTGATAACATTTTTCTCGAGATTGTGTGGAGATGGCATTATTTTAGTCGGAGATATTTTTCTTCAATTTTGTTACTGATTCATCTCTTTCCTCACCCCTGCGGCTGTGCCTTCTAGCGCGTATATTTCACATAACACTAATACCCTTAGGATATCTATGAATCTAATGGATAAATAGTCTGTCAGACTGGGCTCTTTAAACTTGGTATGGCAACCGGTCTAAAAGAAAGAAAACACTGAATTCAAACCTATCAAATTTCGTATAAAAATGACATTGGGTCACTTACTCCTCTAGATTGGATGGGTAAATATATACCTATTATGACGTTCCTTGTAATCGGACTGATAACTTCAACTTTATTGCTATATTCACAACTTTTCGGTCGATATGTCCCTCGGCCTTCTTCAGATGTTTCCATTTCACCGAGTGATTTCCACTGAGCCATATGTCCTTGCTGGACACATGGCGCAGTGAATAAGGCGTTTGGTTGGAAGGTACTATTTACCAACCCCTCCGCTCGGGCACGATATGACACAAGGTCAATTTTTAAGCGGAGTTTAACAGGTTTTGAATTCAGAGTTTTCCTTCTCCTAGACTAGTTGCCTCAACAAGGCTGAAGAACCTAGTCCGTCCTACTATTTACCCATAGCTGGAGGGAGAATAAGGGGTTTCATACCTTTCCCAAGGGTATTTGCCCGAAAGTGAACGTAATAGCGCGACTGGAGTACGAACTCGCGTACTACGATTCCGTTTGGTTGGAAGGTGCTTCCGGGTGAAATCATCTTGAACTTGCAGGTTAAATCCCAACTGCAGGTAAGACTAACAAGAAATACTTACTATAACTTAACACATCTACCTGGTCATGGCTAACAGAATTGGAACAGTCTAACCCTCCGGTTCAAGTAAAGGGTTCAGTTTGAGTTTCTGTGTGGACTCCCAAGTTCGAGATGAAACTCCAGAAGCTTACGGCCGAAGGAAATATTGGCCGAAACATTGTCAATATACCAATAAAGATGAGTCCGAATATTCTAAGTAATAATAATTATCAAACTTTTTCTAAGATATTTAGACAAATAATTTCAACTAACACGTTGCAAGGAAGTTGAAGACAGAGTATGCATTTACCCTGTCCCTCCAAGTAGGAGATGACACACGGTCAATTATTAAGCGGAGTACTTCTAGTTTGAATTTACCCTTAACAGGTGGAATTCATATTTTCTAATTTTATATTCTCTCAGTTGTACTAACATTTCTAAGAACGTTGATTATTGTGGTTAGATATTTTTACTATCACATTTTGTGCTGCTAAGTTACTTAAGGGAGTGGTTTAACTTGGATCTTAAGAAACAAGGAAATTACGTCAGAGAAACTTCAACAGCATTATGTTGTATAGCCAAATAATAAATATATATGCAACTATACACATATACATGCAGAATACATATTGCCGCAATGAATAATGACGAGCGAAGACTTCTTTAAAAAAATATACCTCTCACTTTATTGTAAAGGTTTGTGTGTTAGAGGGAGTTGGAGACCAAACAGAACTGCAATATATTGACCGCCACTCTTATGGCCATCAGCGTTGTGTCTTTCTCGTTCTCCAGGACTGCTCAACCGGAGACCCAGGGGCCCAGCTCTCTACTGGATGATGGCTTTCTCTGCCGCATCTTGTCTCTAACTCATCTGAACTCCAACTAACTGACTTCCTGTCTCAACCGAGTTATATAATGGTTTAATCGCCCGCTCAATCTTTGGAATGGCATGTTTGATCGTCCTCAAGCGGAAATAACTGTCATGCAGTTCACAGGTCACTCTCTTCCGGTGCATCAATCTATGAGTGTACCATGGGATTTTACCTTATCCCATTTTTTCAGTCAAGCCCACCTACGCGATTTCTTCTCATAACTGCTATCGGAATGTGTCACTTCCTTCCGGTGCATCACTTTGGAATGGCATATTTGGCCGGGTCGAATGTTAATATACAACAATTAGATCGAAGTAGACGTTATATACAACCGCGCATCTTCTAAATTATACAGAGTTTCTTCAAAAGAAATAAACATTTTAAAATTGTTTATCTAAAACAAAATATTTTTTTAAAAATGACACGCTACATAGTTTTGTAGATAAAGATTCGACAATTTCCATTTGACAAATCGTTAAAAATTAAGAGGCTTTGTAAAACTATTTTTATCTTAACAGTATTTTCTATTTTGGGTTGCTTTTTACAGCATATCAACCCCAGAAGGTTATTTAAGTTCAAATGTTTATATATATATATGTAAAATATATATGATTTACAAACAAATATTTTTGCAAAATTTTTTAAATAAGTCAGAGCTCACTTGTTTGCACACATTTAAATAGTTCCAAGTATTCCTATCTAACACTATTTTATCATTAGTTAAATGGTTTCAATTATTGCTATGTAATCATCATCATCATCATCATCATGTCACGCTGCCAGCACGGATCTCAGATCACCTTGGCCCTCTCTCGCTACCTGTCTCTATCGTCCATTGATCCTGAGAGGTCTTCCAGGCTATATCCTCTATCGGCAAAAAGCTGTTGTGTATAGGTTCAAGCGGGTCGTCCTGGCTTTTCTCGTCCATGTGAAGGGGTCGACTGAAGTATATCGCTTATGAGTTCATCATTACTTCTCCAGCAGTGTCCCGCATATCTGGTAGGTCTCACTTTGATAGACTTTGGGATGGGTGGTAGGTGGCCGTACAGATGTTGTTTGGTGAGGTAGTGCCTCCATGACTGGTTCAGTATGGCTCGCAGCATTCTTGTGTAATTGCCATCAAGCGTTTTCTCCATACGTTTAGTTAGCGCCCACATAGTGCATCCATCTAGCAGTATTGGCACGACCACTGCTTGGAAAAATGCGTTTTATTTTATCGGCCAGGTCTGCCTTTCATATGACCGATAGCCTATTGATAGCTGTCTATGCCTTTGCAAGTCCCATGTTGATGTCAGTCTTGGTGGATGAGACATTGCTTCCGAGGTTGGTGAACTTGTCCACTATTTCCAAAGGCCAATCTTCTAATGTAGAGATGTCACCTCTTTGATAAAAATACGTATTTTGTTTTGTCTGTGTTGACATGGAGGCCTATGCCACCAGCTGATCGTTCCATTACTCAAAGTTCCATGGTTGGAGCCTCACAATCAACTAATTTAGTCTCATATCCGGGACAGTCGTTGGAGTTGTCTTACCCCTCGGTAGAGATGAGTAAAACCCAACCCCATTTGGCATATTCAACTGCCTTAGCCGAGTGGGCTATTGATATTTTCTTTGAACATCTGTTAAGAAATTACAATGGATGGTTTCGTCCTGGTCACATTGGTTTTGAAATGATTTTTTAGACTGCATACCCTTTTTTTTTTTTAATTGGTTTCTTTGTATAATAGCATATCAATCTGCTATGGTTTGTTTATAGCAAATTCATCCTTATGAAATAGAACGTGTACTATTTAGCCCATTGCTGATGGGAAGATAACAGAGTTTACATCTTTCCCAGAGTGCCAATCCGACAGTAAATCCAATTGCACAACGAGAGTTCGAACTGTCTAAGATGTCGTCGTTCAACCCGATCCTCCCTACACCATGGAGACTCCCCTCTTACTCTTTAGAATTCTGTAGTAACTACCCTGAACATGCTGCGATTGCTTTTTCGATTGCTGATCATATTTACCAACCCCTCCGCTCGGGCAGGATATGACACTAGGTCAATTTTTAAGCGGAGTTTAACAGGTTTGAATTCAGAGTTTTCCTTCTCCTAGACTAGTTGCCTCACCAAGAACCTTGTCTGCCCTACAATTTACCCATAGCTGGAGGAAGAATAATTGGATTCATACCTTTTACAAGGGTATTAGTGCTATGTGAAATGCAATCAGTCTCGTCCAGGATTTGAACTCGTGTCGCCGTGTCCATTTCCGACGACGATAACCATTACACCACGGGTACCTCCTTTTCGATTGCTGGTGGTCTGTCAGAACTTTTACTCACCAAAGCACCTGTCCTTTTTCTAATTACAAATGGATTATCTAGCCATCCGGGCTTTCTTAAAATATGTTAGAAAGTAGCATTATGCGACAGCAATAGATTTCGTTTTGCTTCATCCAAGAAGACAAAGTGTCTTTTCATCGGATGTAGTCTTTGGTGGTCTAACAGTGAAACTTGTTGCTGAAGAAAGCTTAACAACATCCCTGTCGGTGTGCTTAGAATATGATGATCACTACGACCATCAAAATGGTTTTGTTGATTATGACACTAACTTAGACCCAGTGTTGAGATTCCAATGTTGGAGCACAAGTTTGAAGTATGCTTTCACAAGCCATGTAATACAGGTCCTCTTTCACTCAGGGCTGTAATAAATGTTAGAGTCCCATCTATGGGTCAAATACATGTTAAATATTAAATAGGGATATTTGAAATCGTATAACAATTTGTAAACTAATGGTTATTATTAAATAGGAAAAGCTACATGAACTCATAAGAGATGTACTCTTATGGATCCCCACACACGGCCGCGCAAAAGCAGGACGACCAGCACGAACGTACATTCAGCAGCTGTGTGAGGATACAGGATGTTGTCCTGAAGACCTGCCTAGGGCGATGAACGATAGGGAGGAGTGGCGAGAGAGGGTCAGGGATATCCGTGCTGCCAGCACGATATGATGATGATGATGATGACATGAAACTATATCATTGTGCATAGATTATGAGTATTACAGTGTTATACTTGAAATGATAGATCAGTATGCAAATTATGTGCATTTGATAGAGATGTATTGATACTATATAACTGGGTGCAAGCAAAAGATTGGTATTAAATTGGAATACTTCAAACTATATAAGTGTGTACGTATTATCACTATTCAATCAGAGTATCTGAAACCATGCAATCGAAGGCAAATAATTTATATCAGATAGGGTTTCCTGATATAATATAGTTAAGTAAGTTAACCGACCGTAGTCGAGGGTGACTCAAAGGCTCCCTTTTCAGTAGTTACTACACCTAGGTGTCGGGGAGGGTGCTACCCCTTTCCCCCCGATTGTTCAACTTGCCCTTGATAAGTATTTTATAATGCTGAGTGTTTAGCAAGGAGGTATCAAGTACCATGTTTGACTCTTTGGTATGACTCGACCTGGGATTGAACCCCGGTCTCCCGGACCATTGGTGAACACTCAAACCACAATGCAAATGATTATAGAAAAATAAAAAATGCGATTAAAATGTAATGAGCATTAAAAATTTAGTCATTATTAGAATCAGACATTTACAAAATGGTTCAAATTTGGGCATTATGTAAACCATATGGAGTTGATATGCCGTTTAAACAACCAAACCAAACAAAACGTTTCATACCTACATACCCAATTCCTTAACAATGAGAAAGATGTGACACAAAGTCAGTTTTGAAACGAAATAAAGCTGGTTTGAATTCAGAGATTTCCTTTTCCTAGACTAGTTGATTATCAAGCATGAGGGACATAATAAGTAAAGTAAAGTTGGCGAAAGTAGACGAGGGCGACCTAAAGGTTCCCTTTTCAATAGCTACAACACCAATGTGTGGGGGAGGGTGACGTAAAGCATAACGTTAAACATAACGTGAAACACACTCCCCGGAAAGGTTAATTAGAAATCCTCTACAAAACTCTGTATCATGAATGTCTACATCTAATTTATCCATAATTTTCACTGATCGGTTTTAATGGTACGTCAACCCGATTAGAGTTATTTTATACCTAGAGGTTAGAGAATCACATTCATCGTACGTTCATGTTTACATTTTTTGGTATTGTAGTTTCCTTAGTGCTTTGCCGAGTCAACTGAGGCCGTAGAATACACCGACTGCACCTCTGCAGGTGGGTAAGACCCCGCCTCCAAATTAGTGTTCTGGATATGACTCTAAACAATCTGATGGTGAGGTTCCAGTGATGCTGGGGCTTTGGGGAATGAGGAGCACCTCTTCATTGCCATTGCTCCTAGGTCCACACTAGCCCGGCCTAGTAACACCTAATAGGGTTAAATATATGGGTTAAATAGAAATAACGGCATATTTCCGCTAATCTAAATTGTTTGACGAAACAGAAAATCTTAAATAGAAATGTTTTTTGACAATTAAACCGTACTTATCTTTAAACTGCATGCTTACGCTAAAGTGAATTATTTGAAATGGAACTGTTTTTTGACATTGAAACTGTACTTACATTAAACTGATTTGTTTAATATAGAACTGCTTTGACATTTAACTGTGTGTAAACAAAATCCGTATTCATACTAAACTGAATTAGCTTAATTAAAACTAATTGACTAAACTGAATAACTTGAAATAGAAATGTTTTTCACAATTAAATTGTACTTACATTTGTTACATTGCCAGATATACGGATGTGTGAAATAGATATAGGGAATCCGAAATACATGACATTCACGAAATTGGTTCAGGTACGAAACTTTTATTCACCTTTTTGAGTTTAAAGGTTTTTCGACATGAGGAGAGAGAGACACAACCTTTCTATGCTGACTGCTTTTACATCGTCAGCTCTCAAACCAACCAACGCGCGGCGCCCGTAGCGCACAAATTCGTCTGGCCTCGCCCAGCTCTGAAAGTCAGCCTTCTTCTTCCGAAGCAGGAACTCAACGAACTACTTTTTCTCAAATCTCAGCTCACGTTTCCGGTGCGTGACGTCACCCGCATCCCCTGATCTTAATTCCAATCTGAGATTTTTATTTTGACATCTCTGAAAGACACATCCTCTCCACGCGCGCGTAAACATCTGCGTTAATGTTGCACCTAACTAACCCATGCGCTAAGCGAAAGGTTCTCAGCCTAACTAAACCGAAAGGCAAGATATATAAAACGAAATCCCTCCGCAATTATATTACAGCATTTAAACTGCGTACTTATCCTAAAATGAATTGTTTGAAATAGAACTAATGTATTAAAAATTGATTTGGTGTTAAAAAATATCCAAAGGTTGATATGCCATAAAACGAAACCAACCAACAACCTAAGTGCTTTTTGTTTTGCTTTGCACACAGTTCAATCAAATACATAAACATTTTTCTGGGTCAGAGAGGACCTGGAAGAGATGACAAGGAAAGATTACTCCACACACACCAGATATCAAGAACTGAAGTGTCACTATTAGATCCAGTTTAGTTTTATACCTTTTTGTTGGGAGTGCAGTGTCTTTCTGCAACGGATACACTCAGCATATTCTAAGCTCCGCTGACTGGGCAAATAATATTGGAACTGTTACATAAAGATAGGTGATATCTATTTTTGACCTGCAGAGTTGTAATCAAATAAAGACATAATTCTTAAGACGGCCAGAAAGATATCAGAAGTCAACTCAGTTTAATTGACAAATACCGACTTTTAGATGTAGTTTAAATCTTGACTATAATTTGGGGATTGTAAAGTCTGGTGATTAAAATACTTGGAGTTCGAGGATAGATTTTAACCTTAAATTAATTGACCGAGACCAGTGGAAATGATAAGAGGTAATTTTCCTTAAGTGATCCATGGCTTCTGAATCCGGTCATTAATTTAGAAGAAATTAATGACCGAAGAAGAACAAGAGAGCTAAGCCAACATTAAGACGCCTCTATATAACAAAACAGTTTTTTGTAGATATCCTGTATATCAATATATCTATCGTGAAAATTCGTTCTGATTTAGAGATAAATTTCGCGCGGTTTTAAATACAGATAATTTAAATTGTTCTGCGCCTCGTTTGTTCCCAATTCATCCTAGTTAATAGCCTTTAAAGTGAGTTGTCCCTTATCTTTTGAACGACTAGCTGTAGCCTAAAAATCTCGCAAGATACAAGTAATTTGCAGTAAATTAGGACAATGGAAATAATTCGTTGAGGGTTGTAATTCCAGCTGACGACGAATTTACTCTGCTTTGCCGTTGCCACTTTTGAATAATCAGATTCACTGGCGTCTCTATTGATCCGGTGTTCATTAATCAGGGACAAGATAAAAGATCTATTCAATAGAAAATACGTCTCACAAACGCACACATGCATACACATATATAAAATCTTTCTCTCTCTCTCTCTCTCTCTCTCTCAACAAATCACTCATTTCAAACAAAAGTAATTGAATAGATATAAATCCCCATTTTAGATCACTAAATCTAAACAATATTCATATAACCGTCGGATTTCCAAAGGCAAACAAAATAATACCATATCAATCCAAAATACTTCAAACATTCCTCTGACAAATGGATAATTGAAATCTAAAATTATGTTGAATCTACTCCCATCCTCTCTAAATAGTAAAATCGTTAATTAGTAAAAAATATTGCTGCGTTTTTGTATTTTTCATCTGATAAAATAAAAAACATTTTTATAGTCATATGACATCCGGAATATTGTTAAATTGTCATATAATTGACATATAAGGATCATACAATTGACATATATTGATCATATAATATTCAATAATAATATTCGTCTCTCGGTAAATTCTATCTTTTTTATCTTTTATGTTGGTACTTCTCATTTGCTCTTTCACTTGGCTATGTTTTATCTGATTGCCATCTTTGATTTTGTCGATTGTCTTCTCGAATAACACTTATGTATTTTTTCCTCATACTTTGTTCGTTACTGTCTGCCAACTATAGTAGTTCTTCTTTGCTGGAATAACAACAACGCAGAAACAGTTCTGCTATATACATATTTATTCTACGAGAATCATTTTCTCCGCACCAACTTCGCAGGATGTTTTGGCCAGTCGTTGCCCAGAGGGTAAGACCCCCTCCCCAACGAGTGTGCTGGAAGTCCAGCCTGCTTGGCCTGTAGAATATACCGACTGCTTCTCTTCAGAAGGGTAAGATTCCTCCCAATGAGTGTCCTTGATATGACACTAAACAATTTGGTGATGAGGTTCCAGTAATGCTGGCACTTTAGGGAATTCGGAGTACCTCTTCATTGCCATTGCTTCCAGGTCCATTCTGGTATGGAGTGGTAGCACTTGATAGAGTCTTATCTGCGGGTCAAATACAACTAAACTGCGTACTTATGCTAAACTGAATTGTTTGAGATAGAACTGTTTCTGACATTTAAACTGCGTACTTATGCTAATCTGAATTATCTGAAATACTGGGACCTCACCATCAGATTGTTTACTCACATATCCAGGACACTCGTTGGGGGAGGTCTTACTTCTCTGCAGAGAAGCAGTCGGTGTATTCTGCAGTCCCATCTGACGGGGCAACTCATTGACCATGGATTCAATAGCTTTCAATCATACTGAGTAACCCACACTGTTTTACCTCATGTTTAACGACTCAAGGCTTAATTTGAATGCTACCCTTATCAGTATATTATGTATGAATATCCCCTTGTATTTAGAAATTAACACTTTCGAACGTGTTTTGATTCTGATGTTGAAAGGAAAAACATTTTCATTATAGTTTTGGTTTCTTTGGTTAATGGCATAAAAAACTTATTTAATGTTAAAACTCACGTTGTAAAAAAAAAAGTAGCGAAACTATTCAACCCATTCTTGATGGAAAAAAAGGGTTCATATTTTTATCAAAGACACTTGTCCGAAAGTGAGCTTTAAAGCGCGACTGGAGTCAATCACTGGAGTTAACTACAGTCCGGCACACAAGCCACGACGTCCGAGATTCCCTTATTTTAATATAGCATGCTTTCTTATTCTCGTGAAAATTTTCAAATATGTTGATCCCATAATATCGCTCTTAGACAAATTCGCACAAAAGAAATTTGTTTTACGAAAAGCTAATTTGCTTCTAAAATATATAGACAGATTATATCATTTCCAGTGGAGAATTAAATAATCAGAACGAGAATTATTTGCCAAAATTTATAACCAAACTCTAATATACTGAAAATATCTATCAAAGATGAAATTACAACGTTCTTATAACCGAAAATAGAATTATATATATACATATATATGGAATGAGCTAATTTCTTGACTGCCATATATTCATATTTTTGATATACATTTTCCGTGCCATGGTGTTTAGTAATAAATAGTTTTTAACAATATCCATCTCAATAGCATAATTTTTGACTCGAAAGCCAAATTCTACAATATTGTAACTCTGAAACCAAAGATGCAACACATCTGTCACCAAAAATAAAAGTACATAATTATATACGATGGGTGAGCTGATTTTTTACATATTCATATGTTTTATCAAGAGTTTGGTAATAAATAATACCTAATTATATGCGTTTTGTTTTCTATATCATGGATTTAGAATGGGCTTTTTATAAAACCTTGATGGGAATGTGCTTATGGGCTATATTGTAGATAGAACAATATGCATTATGGCTTGTTTTAGCTTAAATGAAGACAGCAATTTTTTAACCCCTGAGAGTTTTAGGCGCCGAACATAGATCTGGCTTTTCACGATATAATCTTAAAAGTTATTTTTTTGCATTGTTTAAAATCGACTAGGCACCGTGCGGATATCACTTCCTGCGTGTCATTCATAATTAAACAAGAATGATCAACTCATACAGGTTTTCACTCTCGTTCATAGCACGTGGTTTTCATTTTCAAGTTTCCCTGGCTTAGTTTCTTCGTTTAATGGCATATCAACTTTCATAGGTTAATAAATGCCAAATCCATAAGAACAGTAAGGTCACTATTCAGCCAACAGCTAGGTGCATATGGGGTTCATACATTTCCCAAAGGGTATTAATCCTAGAATAAATATAATAGTGCGAATGGATTTCGAACTCGTTTCCTACGATGTTGCAGGCCAGAACATTAACCCCTACTATGATAAGGGGAGTTCCCAAAAAATTTCTTGAATGTCAGACTATGAAGACTTTTAATAATATAATGCTTTGTCTCTTACGAGTCATGGTAAAAACTACATTAAGTTTTCAACTACGATATTAAATTTGGTTTGGCTTCTTTTGTTTAATCGCCTATCAACATTCGCAAATCATTCAGTACTAAATCCATCCCCGTGAGAAAAGTAGTGGTGGCATTTAACCCATAGCAAGGGGGATAAGGAAATTCATATTTTCCGGAAGGCTTCAACTCCAGAAGTGAAGGCAATAGCGCGACTGGTGTGGGAACTTCAGTCCCATGAGTTAACCATTTCGCCAAAGATGATAGCAAGCGGGGGATCTTGGTTTATTTTGGTTTGGTTTTATGGGATATCAACAATTGCAGGTTATTCAATGCCGAATCCATTCCATATATATATATATATATATATATATATATATATATATGATTTTGTTTCGTTTGGGTTTATTGCATATCAGCCGATGTAGGTCATTCAATGTTAAATCCTGTTTATACATATACATTAAATATATATGATTTGGTTTGGTTGGGTTTGATCGATTTTCAACAATGGTTGGTCACTCAATGCTAAATCTTCTTTATATATATATATATATATATATATATATTATTAGTGAAAATTTTGTTAACATTTTTAAATGAGCGTGGGCTTATATGGATAAATGGTTACAATTAATCCTATCTAACATTTATGATTTAATTCAATATTAATCATTTGTATGCAGACAGTGAAGAAGTTACAAGAACTGCGAATTAACCCTGATTATTCTATTCAACATTACTCATTCGTTTACAAACAACTGAATGGTTCAAATTATTGCCATGTGTCGCTAACAATTCAATTAAACAACATTCATTTATTTACACACAGTTAAATGATCAAACAGTTTTCTTTCTAAAATTCAATTTAGCGTAAGTCATTTGTTTACACAGAGTTTAAATGTCAAACAGTCTTATTTCCCGACTTGATTGGAACCTATCGAATGTTACTACTCCGAGTCAGAATGCACCTGGGAGCCATGGAAATTAAGAGGTACTCTGCATTACCCCCAAATCCAGCATTACTGGAGTCTCACCATCAGATTATTTAGAGTCATAAACAGGATATTCGTTGAGGGGATCTTATCCCTCTGCAGAGATGCAGTTGGTGTATTGTACAGCTCCAGCCAACTTCACTGAGTAGGATCTATTTCTTCGGGTTTTTAACATACATGGCTAACTTAAAAGAGTATATAGCTCTCAATCTCTCTCGCTCTCTCTCTCTCTCTTTTTCTTTCTCTCTCTCTCTATCTATCTCTCTCTCTCTCACACACACACATTCACACAAGCTCGTGTGTCTGCACACAAACAAATATGTGACACTTTTATATACAGTTAGTTATCTTTCAAACTTAAGATACGGGGATCTAATAATTTCTTGTGGAATAATATACAATCAAAACTGCCTACTTTTTCTTAACAAGCTCTATAGCCTTGAAAGTAATCAGCCCTATGAATAATTTTTAATCCAAAAATAAGTTGACACTCTCTCTGTCAATATATATATACATATATATATATATATATTCACTCTTAATATATATATATATATATGTGTGTGTGTGTTGTATAACCACACAATAACCATGACCATGATTAACTATACAAACACATAATACATATACATATGCACAAAATCATAACGACACAATGAATAATGACGGGCGAAGACTTCTTTAAAGAATATACCTCTCACTTTATTGTAAAGGTTTGTGTGTGTGATAGTGAGTTAGAGACCGAACAGAACTGCAATATATTGACCTCCCCAGCCCCTCCGGACATCGCCGTTTGTCGTTCTCGTTCTCCTGGGCTGTTTAACCGGAGGCCAGGGGGCCCAGGCTCTCTGGGACATGTTTTCATTCCAGCATCTTCTCACCAAATGGTCTGGTCTCCAAACTCGCTGGGTGTCCCGAGGGCCCCTTCTGCTGGTTGGTGGCTTTCTCTACCACATCTTGTCTTCAACTCTCATCTGATCTCCAAATCACTGACTTCCTGTCTTACCGAGTTATATAATAGTTCAATGGCCCATTCAATATCTTTGGAATGGCATGTTTGATCGTCATCAAGCGGAAATAACTGTCATACAGTTCACAGGTCACTCTCTTCCGGTGCATCACTCTATGAGTGTACCATGGGATTTTACCTTGTCCCATATTTTCAGCCAAGCCCGCCTACGCGATTTCTTCTCATAACTGCCATCGGAATGTGTCACTTCCTTCCGGTGTATCACTTTGGAATGGCATGTTTGGTTGGAACAAAGGCCAATATATATATATATATATATATATATATATATATATATATATATATATATTCTAATTTTACATTTAGATACTTAGTTTCCATAAGGGGGTGTCCTCGTGGTATAATGGTTAAAGCGACAGACTGCGGAATCGTCGTAGGCGTTCGTACTCTAATCGTGCTATTACGTTCACTTTCGGGCAAATACCCTTGGGAAAGGTATGAACGCCCTAATCCTTCCAGCTATGGGTTAAATAGTACAACTACTGTTCTTCCAGGAAAATGGCTTCGGCATTAAAAAAACCTACAAAGGTTGAAATGCCATTAAACAAAGAAACCAACCCAAACCTTAGTTTCCATAATTATTGTTGTATAACAGGGATTCCACAAATTTTTCAGCTTGCGGCCACAAATTTTATGTTGTCTTTTTTACCAGTATCGCAACTTGCTGTGTGCAAGAAAAATAGTTCTAAAACATTCATTCTTTTTGCTCTCTTGTGTTGGTTGACAATAGTAAAATAAACAATCACGCTGCTATATAGAAAATATGTAATCATGAAATAGATAGAAAAATAAATAATTTCATTGAATTCAGCAAAGATTTTTTTTTTAAAGATAATGAAATTATGTCCGGGGGTCCTCAGACCTTTCACTATGAAGATCTAGGGTCGCGATCTTAGAATAACAAGAGACAAAAAAACTAACTTAATTCACAAGGTAACAATACAAATTTGTTAATGAGACACCTAATGTTGTTTGCTGTCACAAAATGATGAAATATTAGAGTTAAATAAAGGTTGACAGAAAGAACATATCAGACAAGTGATGATCTGATAGTTTCAAATATTTTGAATTCTTGGAGTGTTTCTTTTTGGAGAACGACAGTTCACACAGTTATATAATGCCAAACATGCTCACTATTGACTGAGAGTGGTTCTAATAGAAATTGAGTAAGTGACAAACAAGAAACTTGGACTCCAAATCTTCAAAACACTGAATATCTCTAATTCTCTAATCTCTAATTATCATAAAATAAATTGAATTTTTTTTAGTTTAATATAAAGCATTTCGATGAAATTTCGATTTATCAAATTTAAACGGCATATCAAACTTCGTGGGTCATTTTATGTTAGATTCATTCTTGTAGAAGAAAAGTATTGGTATCAAGCTATAAGGTATAAGAATATATACATTTTCCAAGGATATTAGTCTCGAAGTAAACATTATAGCGCGACTGGAGTTCGAACTCACTTACTTCGAGGTTACATGTCGAGCCCTTTTAGCCATTACACCATGCAGGGTCTCTTTTACCCTTCCTTTCGATGAGATAACAAAGAACAAAACTAGAAACATGAAATTTTAATACACAAATACCAATTCTTTTCTTTTTATGTCGTATATATTGCGTTACCGAGTCTCGACAAATGTTGCCTGAAGCAAAGACGAGATGAAGACTTGACAAGTTCACGTCAGGAAAATTGATTGGCCCCTTGTTATCGGTCACACAGCCGGGCACGAGGTTTGCTGGTGGTGAGAGGTGCCCAGTACATTACATATTATTAATGCAATTGCGGAAGTCCCTTTGGCAGATAATTATTTATTCAACTGTGCTTGATGATAATATTAAGACGTAAAATAACTGATCTCTTAAACTTTTATTGTATAGGGTCATCTTTGTTTTATAGCAGCAAAAGATATCTATTATGTTCATAATATATAGTATACAGTGATATAAGCTACATATAGTACCACTAAATTTCTTTATTTACTCTAATACTATTATCATCCAGCTGGCGTTTTCTTTTTTTTTTTTCAAATAGACAGTATCTCTTACTGTGCGGTAAGACCCATCCCCACGAAAAAAAGGTAAGTGAAGTGGGTATGACATGAAACTATACCTGATGGTGAGGCTGCAGTTCTGAAAATCAGGATAATATTGAATACCTTTTTATTGTCATGATTCCCACTTTTACGCTGACTCAGAGTGATAATACCAGTTAGGGTCTGATCTATGGTACAAATAGATATACTGAAAAATTATCTGAGCTCGGAAGGACCAAGTGAAAAAAAAACTCTTAAGAAAAAACTACGGAAAAAAGCAAATAATAAGGGGCAATGAACGTAATTTCCTCACCTCTAGGCATAAAATAACTCTTCAAAGGTTGTAATGCCGTTAAAATCAATCAATCAATAAATCAAACAAACAAATACTCATTATTTACGGACCAAATTTTCATCATAAACGTGTGTTTTGATAAAGAATAAAACTGTACATCAGGATTGCCCAATCAGCTGGGGCTGTAGAATACTCGGCAGCTTCACGGCAGAGTGTAAGACCCCACCCTAAAACGAGTGTCCTGTATATGACACTAAACAATCTTATGGTGAGGTTTCAGAAAAACCAGAGCTTTGGGGAACGTAGAGCATCGCTTCATTGCCATCGTTCTCGGGTGCTCTCTGGCCCGGAGAAGTGATATCTGATAGGGTCCTATCTATGGATCAAATACAACTAAAAAGCGTACTTACGCTAAACTGAATTGCTTTAAATAGAACTGTTTTGAATCTAAACTGCGTACTTATGCTACAATGAATTCTCTGAAATGGAAATGTTTTTGTGTGCTAAACTGAAATGTTTGAAATAGAACTGGTTTTGACATCGAAACTGTACTTACGCTAAACTGAATTGTTTGAAATAGAATTGTTTTGATATTTAACTATGTCATAACAAAAACTTATACTTATACTAAACTGAATTGATTGAATTAGAGTTGTTTGATTAAACTGAAATATAGATGTTTTTGACAATTAAACTGTGTACTAATGCTAAATTGAATTGTTTGAAATAGAACTGTTTATTTGTATAAAAATAGATTTGGCATTGAATAACCTACAAGAGTTGATATGCTATAAAAACCAAACAAACAATATACATTAGAGGTGGGGAACCTGTGGTCTTAAGAAGATATGCATTCTTCCAAACCATTAACTGCCGTCTCCCAGAGACATAACTAAACACCAATTAAAGATGTAATCTGATATCCCAATGCTTTTTCAACAAAACGTCAACGGAAAAACATAGATTAAGATGTGAAAATTTGTTTCTTAAATGTAGTGTATTTTAAATAACTTAGGGCTAAGTTATTAAATAAAAGTATATATTGGTTTCTTTGTTTAATGTTATACCAGCCATCAAAGGTTCATACCGAAACGATCCTTATAAAAGACCATTTGTGGTACTATTCAAGCAATAATTTGGGTGGGTAAACAAGTTCATACCTTTCCAAAGTAAATTGGCGGTGCCCGTGGTGTAATGGTTATCATCGCAGGATGTGGACTCGACGACACAAGTTCAAATCCTGGACGAGCCTGATTGCATTTCACATAGCACAGTGTTCGCCAATGCTCTGGGAGACCGGGATTCAATCCCAGGTCGTGTCATACCAAAGACTTTAAAAATGGTACTTGACACCTCTTTGCTTAACATTCAGCATTATAAGGTATTTATCAAGGGTAAAGCGGAACAAAGCAGCTGAAGGAGTTGCCCCCACCCCAACACCATGGTGTAGTAACTGTTGAAAAGGGAGCCTTCGGGTTACTCTTGATTACGGTCGCCACCTTTACTTTTACCTTATTTATGAGGAACAGCTTCACTTCTTGGATACGTGTTGTTTGCAGAGTCTAAACAGGAACTAAGTCAGTTACTAAGTTGCTGATAGATTAAAACATTTTCTATCATATCAACCCATGTGCTAGAACCTGTTCTACAGTTAATTGTTTTGAAAACCAACGGTGATTGATTAAGTTTTATGGCATATCAAACATTGTAGGTTATTTAATGCCAAGTCCAGTTTATATTGATATGTAAGTTGTAAACGCATAGTTTGTTGATAATATTTTTTAACGAGCCAGAGCTCATTTTTTTTTGCACAGAGATAAATGGTTTCAAGTATTTCAATCTAATTCAAATAATTCTTTTTAACATCAATCATTCGTTTTTTCACAGATAAATGAATATGCATATATGAGTGAATAGCTTATCGGTAATTTCATTTTTTGAAAAGTTAGTGTCAATTTGTTGGCTATTGTGTGCATACTGTTAAATTGTTCAAAGTATTACTATTTAACACTAGTAATTTTATTTAAGATGAAACATTTCTTTACACTCGTTGAAGTGGTTCCAAGCACTGCAAATAATTTTATTCAACACAAAGCATTCTCTTGCACAGAGTAAAATGGTCTCAAGTATTGCTATGTAATATAAGCAATGCTATTTTCGCACAGAGTTAAAAGATTTCAAGTACTGCTAATAATTCTGTTAAATATAACTACTTCGTTTACACACAGTAAAATAGTTAAATAGTTCTATTTGCCCGATAATAGGACCCTATTAGGTACTATCTATCCAGTCTGAGTGTATCTGGGAGTAATGGAAATGAAGGAGTATCCCGATTTTTCAAAGTTCTAGGATTCATCTGACAGTTTAGTGTCATATCAAGGACACTGTTTGGTGGGGTCTTACCTTACTGAAGATATGTAGTCAGTATATTATACAGTCCCAAAAGGATAAAACTTCTTGTGGGCGGTTTCCAAGTCAAATACTATAGAACAACATACATCGATGATACAGTAAAACATCTTCCATCATATCAACCCATGCGTTCGAACTTGTTCTACGGTTAAATGTTTTGAGAACTAATGGGATGATTCTTCTGGTAGACAATTTCCTGGGCCAATGATTACGGAAGATCACTTTCCACAGCAGTATAACGAAGTTCTTTCAATGCATCATCTTGAAACAAAGCTTCAACAAGGGCAATGTTATCTTTTGTTGGTGATGAATATGTGACTTAGCTCCTGTTTGGATTCTTCAAACAGCATGTCTCGGGGGGTGTCCTCGTGTTGTAATGGTTAAAGAGATGGACTGCGGAATCGTAGTACGCGAGTTCGTACTCCAGTCGCGCTATTACGTTCACTTTCGGGCAAATACCCTTGGGAAAGGTATGAATCCCCTGATCCTCCGAGCTATGGGTTAAATAGTACCACTACTGTTCTTCTAGGAGAATGGCTTTGTCATTAGATAACCTACAAAGAGTTGATATGTCATTAAACAAAGAAACCACCACAAACCACAGCATGTATCCAGGAAGTGAAGGTACTCCACACAGAAAAAGCTTTCTTTAAAGATGGTCAGTTTTGCTTAGACCTGATATTTTTATCGTGAGTTTTCGCTAACTGACTGTCTTTTTTTTAATCCTCAAGTCGTGTACTTTACCGTCTCTCTTACCCAGCACAATAGATCTTGTTATTGATATTTTGTTGTCGGTAACGCAGCAAGTTACCAGGGTCATTGGTGGTGGGAGGTAGCAACTACATTACTATCTGTTGTCTGACAATGAGGCTGAGCTTAATACGTTTAGTATATCTATTCTAGAGTTTAGTATATTTATTCAAGAGTTTAAATTCATTATTTGAGGCTCACTATGTACATCTATATGCCTCATAATCATATGTTCACCATAAACAGCAATAAGGGAGATTAATTAACAAGACGGTTGTCGGTGGAGGAGATGGAATCGGAAACCCGAGGTTCAACTCCAGGATAAACCTGTTTGCGTTTTACTTTAGGAAAAGTATGAAGCCATCGGTTCCTCCCATAACCTATGGATTACTAGTTGGACAGGCTGATTTCTTTAGCCTTGGTAAGGCATCCAGTCTAGGAGGAAAATAATGAATTAAAACCAGTCGTTGTTCATTGAACAATTGACCTTGTATCTCATCCCACCATGGCAGATGGGTTGTGCAAATACTTACACATAATAAATTTCTGTAGCATTTATCCTTGGCGTGCCCAGATTTTCGTGCAGTCACTGTGGTGTAATGTC
>OY757907.1:100805076-100850076 GCA_963585895.1 Sepioteuthis lessoniana | reverse complement strand
ATGGATGTAAGTGTTATCCCTCGGTAGTTCTTGGCTAGTCCGAGGTCGCCTTTTTTAGGGAATGGAAGGATGCATCCCTTCGTCCATCGTTCTATCCTATTTTGACTATAGACTGCGTTGCATTGCCGGAGCAGTATATCGTCGAATTGTCTCGTCTTCCACACTTCTGGGGGGATCTCGTCTAACCCCGCCGCTTTCCTATTTTTAATTCTTCTGAGAACCGTGTCGAGTTCTTCTTTGGTGAAAGGACCTAGTTTTATGTCTAATTGCTTACTAATAATTCTGGGGATCGGTTCATCCGTTATTTCCGGTGGGTTTCCTAGTAGATTTTTGAAATGCTGTTCCCACAGTTTTATTCTTTCTTGTTGGCTTGCAGCTTTCAATTTTGCTTTGGCTGTGCTCTTCCTTCCACTTACTTCGTTTATTGTTTGCCAGGCTATCCTGGATTGCCTATCTTCTACCGAGTCTCTAATCTTATCTATCTGATTTTGTACGTATTCTGCCTGTTCTTATAGGTATATTCCTGTTAATTGATGTTGCGCCTTTTCTAGTTCTCGTGCATTTGTATTTGTTGGGTTCTGTTGATAGTTTTTGGAGGCAGTCTTCACAAGTGCACGTTTTTCTCTAGCCGCTAGCGTTTCCCAAGGGACTCTATATTTAGTTCTAGGTTTTGTTGGAATACACTTTTCTGCCGCCTCCAGGTGTGCTTCTACAAAATTTTCATATTCGTCATTTGGGGTGCCTATTTCTACCTTCTCTTGTAGTGCTTCGAATCTGTTTCTTAATTCTAATGCATATTTATCTCTAATATCTCTGTTGTTGAGTAGGGCCCAGTCATAGTGCTTGGTCGTCGCTTTACGTGTGGCGTTTTTTCTTAGGCTTAGTCGTACTTTGGCCGTAACTATTCGATGATCGGAGGACACACCCTCGAAGGAGGAGTATGCCTCGCAATTCATCGCACTGTTTTTCCATTTCCTATTTATAAGGACGTAGTCTATCTGTGCTTTACTCTTATTCGCGTATGTGTAGGTCCATAATTTCCCCTCCCTTTTTTGAAAGTTTGTATTGAGGCAGGTTAATCTATTTTCTATCATGAAATCTATTAAATGCTGTCCATTCCTGTTAGACGCGTAGTGTAGGCTGTATTTGTTGTGTCTGTTTTTCCCGATTTGTGCATTCATATCTCCGCCAATGACTAGCAGGTTGTGTTTCGGAATGCTACGTACTAGGGAGGATAGATCTTCGTAGAAGGTGGCTATTTCGTTTTCTTCGCTAACATATAGATCATAAATATTCTATTCAATAATAATCATTATCATCAGACAATTATTCTATTTACCCAACTCCTCCGCTCGGGCAGCATATGACACAAGGTCAATTTTTAAACGGAGTTTAACAGGTTTGAATTCAGACTTTTCCTTTTCCTAGACTAGTTGCCCTCACCAAGGCTGAAGAGCTTAGTCTGTCCTACTATTTTCCCATAGCTGGAAGGAGAATAATTGGATTCATACTTTTCCCAAGGGCATTAGTGCTATGTGAAATGCAATCATTCTCGTCCGGGATTTGAACTCGCGTCGCCGTGTCCAATTCCTAGGACGATAGCCATTACACCACGGGCACCTATCATCAGACAATTATATAGTTTCAAGAATTCCAAATAAAAATCAAATGATTTTCAAATAAACATATTTGACTCATTTAACCCTAAAATGTACTACCACTCCGGGTCATTGCTATTATTCCCTAGGCCACTCTCGCCCGGATTGGTTGTACGTTCACAAATATAGGATAGATCTGTTTATAAATCATTTTCATAAAAAAAACGTAATTCCTTATAACCATGAAAAATAATTAATCAACAACTCCACAAATATTAAAAAATAAACGTGTGATGTATGTAATTCCCTTCACTTTAGACTTAAGATAACTCTGTAACGGTTGACATGCCATTCAAATCTATGAATGAATGAATTAATGAGTCGAGAGTTGAATTGCCAGGAATGGCTCTTCGAGAATGCTTTTGTCTTGAATAGGTACAATCACAATTATAGAATATGCTCCCACTTAATCAAAGCGGTTAAAAGGCCATGAGGCTGTTTAGAACATTGATAGGGGACCAGTTTTGAACAAGGTTTCGTATGCAAAGCTCAGGCAATTTTAAATCATGCTTCAAGTACAGGTTTCCGCTGGATAACTGAAACTAAAAAGTGTCACGTTCGTTCCGATTTCAGATGAGTGTCCCGCTAGTCACAGCAGATATCGCAAAAAATATGAAACCTCTTAGCCAGATTAAACAAATTTTAGAAACTTCTATGAGTTATGTAGAATTGTTTTTTTTTTTTTTTTTTGGATTGCTGTTGGTAAAACAAAACATTTCTGTAAATGCACTCTTAAGGTTTCATAAAGTAGCATTTACGAAAACATAAAACTGCGCTTCAGTCGCGCTATTACGTTCACTTTCGGGCAAATTCCCTTGGAAAAGGTGTGATCCCCCTCATCCTCCCAACTATGGGTTAAATAGCATCACTGCAGTTCTTTAAAAATAATAGTTTTGGTATTAAATGACCAACGAAGGTTGATATGCCATTAAACAAAGAAACCTAACCTAACCAAAGAAGTGGCTTTCATGTCATAACGGTTATCCTCGTAAGAAGTCCATTTGGCTTCTCAAGTTTGATTCCTGAACAAAGCTGTCAGCATTTCACATAGCACTAATACATTTGGGAAAGGCATTAATCCGTCTATTCAAGCTAGTGGCAAAAAAACTTTTTTTATGGAAATCGGTCCAGGAGAAGGAAAACACCGAATTTCAAAGTAGTTGTTGCCTTGAGAAAAGATATGCTCTTCCTGGCTATTCCTACCGAAGATAGTATATATGCGGAGTGCTCCCCATGACCAAACCAGGTTCTGGATCCAGCGATTATGACGATGACTTTCCCCGGCACACATATATTATCCCTACCTCTCAGATAAGTTAACTATGTCGTCAAAATTGACTCTATTACCCACAGAAGGAAAGAACTCTAGTTTTGCCTTTCAATAATAATCAATAATGTCTAAGGTCAAACGTTTGACAAGGTTATAACATATTTCTTTGCCCCGGTATATAGAAGCAGATATATCGCTATAGCTTTTTCAGCTGTCAGACATTGCATAATGTGAAAGTTGATGTAATTGAGTCGATCAAAACAGATCATCAAAGCAGAAAAATAATAATATTTTTCCCGAGAAATATTCATTTTCTACAAATATTTTGAATGAAACTGTTTGATGCATATATGTGATATTATTTTTCTGACATATATAGGTATTTTAATGAATAATATTTAAGGAGGATGTTTGAATTATTAAATGTATGTATTCTATTATCTCACGTGTTTGTCGGCATTATATTAACAAACCTTCTTCTTTCGTTGTCACTTCTTTCCTTCTTTTGCTTCTTCCTACACCTTCAGCCTAGTCATTGGGGCTTAAAGTACACTGTGTCTCTTCCAGAGGAGTAAGATTGACCAGCCCAACAAAGAAAGGTACGCCACTAAATTGAATCTGGTGATAAGACCTATGTGCTAGAGATCTTTAGGTTGTGGAGTATCCCCTCATTGACACTATTCACAAGTCCACTTTGGGTCAAAATGATCTGTTTACAAATCATTTGTTTAGATAAGAATACTTTATAAATAAACGTCTGCAAGAAAACTCTGACGAAGCTTCACAAACATTTAAACATTAATGCACATTGTACGAGATTCTCTAACTTCTAGGAATACAATAACCCTACATGAGTTGACATGCCCTTAAAATCAATCAACCTCTACTTTTCTTAATAAATCTTACTTTTCTTCTTTCTCTTCCCACTCCATTGAAATGTTTTTAACTACACTTCTCTCACTCATACCTCATACTCCACTCTTCCTCTACTCACACCATGGACATTTTGTTAACCACACTTCTTTGACTCATACTTCATACTCAACTCTTTCTCTTCCCACTCAGTGGAAATTTTGTTTACTACACTTCTCTCACTCACACGTCATACTCCAATCTTTCTCTACTCACTCCCTGGAAATTTTCTTAACAACACTTCTCTCACTCATACGTCATACTCCACTTTTTCTCGTCCCACTCAATTGAAATTTGTTTAACCACACTTCTCTCACTCGCATGTCATACTCCACTCTTTCTTTTCCCACTCCCTCGACCACTCATATGTCATCCTCCACTCTTTCCCTTCCCACTCGGTGGAAATTTTGTTAACCACTCTTCTCTCACTCATGTCATACTCCACTCTTCTCTTTCTTCTTTCTCGAAATTTTGTTAACCACACTACTCTCACTCGCATGCCATACTCCACTCTTTCTTTTCCCACTCCCTCGAATACTCATATGTCATACTCCACTCTTTCTCTTCCAACTCGGTGAAAATTTTCTGAACCACACTTCTCTCACTCATAAATCATACTCCCCTCTTTCTCTTTTCACTTCCTTGAAATTTTTTAAGTACACTACTCTCACACATACGTCATACTCCACTCTTTCTCTTCTCACTCGGTGGAAATTTTGTTTACCACACTTCTCTCACTCATACATCATACTCCACTCTTTCTCTTCCCACTCTGTGGAAATTTTGTTTACCACACTTCTCTCACTCATACGTCATACTCCCCTCTTTCTCTTCCTACTCTTCCTTCTTTCTTTCCTATTCCTCCTGTCTCTTCTGATTCTTCAACCTTATTTCGCTCTTCGTCTGTAAATTTTTTCTATTCATTCTTACTTTATTTCTTCTAATCCTTGTGATTTTTACCAACCCGTTTTTCTTTCCATTTTTCTTCCCTTTCTCTTCTCTTTTTAATTATTCTTCTATTATCTCCGCCCCTTTTCGTTTCGTCCACTTGATTCTATCCTATCACTTCTAATTGAAATATAACCACAAACCTACAACTAAAATTTAACTGAATATATTTAATATCACCCGTTTGCGGGGGTTTTTTCTGAAAATATGGAGTCCACACAAAGGTTGTATGTTTAAAAACAATGTTAAAACAAACAAATAAGAGAATAGTTAACATTTCATAGACGAAAGGAATCGGAAAAGGAATTCTGAAACTGGTTGACAAAATTTGAATTGCATCGGTTTTTTGTTGTGCGAGAACTAATCCATAAGCCATCCTTCCAGTCAAATACAAAAAAGAAGTGATTGAATTTGTGTTTTTTTTTGTTTGTTTTTTTTCTGATTCATATTACTAAAAAGTCATAGAATATAAGACTAAAAGATAACGATAGAATAGAGCAAGATAACTGTCAGCAGTCAGAAGAAAAACACTAGCAATATATATATAAGAACATCTACAATAATCCTATTTACCAACCCCTCCGCCAGGATATGACACAAAGTCAATTTTTAAGCGGAGTTTGACAGGTTTGAATTTAGAGTTTTCCTTCTCCTAGACTAGTTGCCTAACCAAGGCTGAAGAACCCAGTCTGTCCTACTATTTATCCATAGGTGGATGGAGAATAATTCGATTCATACCTTTCCCAGGGGTAATAGTGCTATGTGAAATGCAATCATTCTCGTCCAAGATTTGAACTCGAGTCGCCGTGTTCAATTTCCACGACGATAACCATTACACCACGGGCACCTCCTACATCCACAATAATAAATTTCTTAAAAATGGTCAATCGAAATTTATTTTCTCAACAATATTGGAATGACAGAATCTGAATCTAATCGATCCCTTATTCCTTGCAGTATGACGTGATTGATTGATTGATTGATTTTAACGTTATGTAAACCCGTCAAGGGTTATTACAAGCCAAAAAGATAGGGACTCATATATTGTATGTTCTTATTTACATTTTGCAGAAGGTCTTATGGAACACGAATAATTTTCAAACTGATCTTTTTGACTCATAGATGAGATCTTTATATGTGGAATTCAAGGACAGAATGAACCTGGAACTAATGGCAATGAAGAAGTAATCAACACTTCCTAGATCTTCACAAGTGGAGCCTGACCATCAAATGAAGTTTAGTGTCATACGCGAGAGAGCTTGACCTACTTTAGAGGATATACATGATGCAGTCAAAGCATCCTAAACAAGATGGTCACCTGGTTTTGCGTTCGTAACTTCGTCATCAATTTGGTCTTTTTCGAACGTCCAACTGACCGTCTGCCTTTTTCTGGAGAGTTCTTCCTCCGTTTCTCTCTTAGGCTCTGTGACTCCTTCACTTTGAATAAATTACCATCTCACTCTTTCTCTTTCTCTTTTTCTCGATATATATATATATGTGTGTGTGTGTGTGTGTGTGTATGTAAGTGTAAGTGTATATTTACTTAACCCCCTAAATACGAGTAGGATATGATGCAGGGTAAATTTTAAGTAGAGTTTGAAAGGGTTAAATTAAGAGTTTTCCTTCTCCTAGATTGATTGCTATACCAAGGTTAAAGAGCCAGTCTGCCCTATTATTTTACCCATAACTTGAAGGAGAATAATTCCCAGGAGTAACGGAAATATCAGAAAAGCACACAAAATCATCAAGAATTTTAACTTTGGTCGTCGAAATCATTTTCTACGACGATGAATATTACACTACGAACAAATTATATATATATATATATATATGGGGGGATACAACACCGTATGTTTTTAAATATAAGTAGATGTGGTCATGTCTTGTCTAGTCATGTTGTCTCTCCTGTCACAAAAACTCCATTAAAAGAGACGAACAACCTATAATCTATCACCCCATCTGTATGTTAAGACAAATACTTTTTTTCTTTCTGCCAAGCCTTCATGAGTTTTCAGTGCAAAAGACTAGTGTGTCTTGCTTTCTTCTGTTCAACGACTTTCTTTCATTATAGCACATTTCTGAGTGGCTAGTTTACGTATTTACAATTTCAGAATTATGTTAATCTTCCTTCCTTCCTTTCTTTCTTTCTTTCTTTCTTTGATTTTAAAACTTAAGAGAGAGCCACGCTTTACCTTAATTCCATATAGTTATTGACAAACCATAATCAAAAACAAGGCCAAAACTCTGAGAAAATCGGTTTCACTACTGTTGTAACCTAATTATATAGTCATCCACAGACACATCTGTTTCGTTCTATCAGAACTCATCAGAGTGGCTAGAAATACTAGCTTCCCGTAACTGGGATCGAAACCTGCTTGACTCAAACGCCAATCCAAGCCTCTACACCTCAGCCACGAGGAGCCGGTTTCAATGGAGTAAATTTTTAAATGGTTATAAATCACATTTACTATTGTTTACATACATCCGCTTAACGGCTACCGAGACCTCAATTCATATATGAAGAAACTTGCAAGAAATGCTAATGGCAACGCTATTACTTCATCCGCTAGATGAATATATATATATATATATATATATATATAGAGAGAGAGAGAGAGAGAGAGAGAGATACTCCCCTAACTCCGTATGGTTGAATTCTCTGGCGAAGAAGTAATCGTGTTGCCATTAGCGTTCATTGCAAGCCTCTTCGTATATGAATTGAGGTCTCGGCAGCCGTTGAACGGATGTATGTAAACAATAGTAATTGTGATTCATAACCGTTTAAAATTTACTTCGCAGCTAATGGCTCCTCGTGGCTAAATGGTTAGAGACTTTGGCTTGGCGTTTGAGTCAACCGGGTTTCGATCCCAGCTACGGGAAGCTACTGTCTAGCCACACTGATGAGTTCTGATAGAACGAAACAGATCTGTGTGTGGATGACTATATATATATATATATATATATATAGTGTCATCCACAGACTGTTTCTTTGTATCACAACTCTTCAGTGTGGGTAGACACACATATATATATATATGTATTCCTATTACAATCAATCAGTCAGGAAAAATGTGGAGTAGTTTGATAGACAAATAAAGTTTGTGGTCACCTCGATTTGAACAAGCCATGAGAAAATTTGCAATTTTACTCGTAGCTGGGGATTTCGAATACTGCGACTGCTTCTATGCGGAGGGGTAGGACTCATCTAACTAGTGTCCTCGATATGACACTAAACAATCTGATGGTGAGGTTCCAGTCCTGCTGGTGCTTTGGGGAATGCAGAGTACCTCTCCATTGCCATCGGTCCCAAATCCATTCGGGTCTGGAGTTGTAGCACCTGATAGCGTCCTGTCTATGGGTCAAATATAACTAAACTGCATTCTAAATTGTGTGAAATAGAACTATTTTGAAATTCAACTGTTTTTGAGCAAAATCTATTTTTATACTAAACTGATTTGTTTGAATTAGATGTTGATTTAACTGAATAGCTTGAAATAGAAATGTTTTTGACAAGGAAAATGTGCATTTAGGCTAAACCGAATTGTTTTAAATAGAACTGTTAATTTGTATAAAGATAAGTTTGGCATTAAATGACCTACAAAAGTTGATACACCATAAAACCCAAAGAATCAAACAAAATCAGTCGTAGCAGTTGGATTTCTATAGTATTACCGAATAGATCTGTTTTCTTTTAAGAGGGTGTAGGATTTTGATGTTGATTAAAATACTCAGATAGTGGCTTCCATAGAAATTTTTAGTTGTTGAAAAGAATTGTTTATTCTCAACAAGAGAGTTTAGAGAGTCATTGACGTAGCCGGCCTGAATTTTTAAACATTAATAAACCTAAAAACTGAATTATGAATGAATTTATATCTATTTTTTTCTTCATCTGTGATCAAGTGACAACTCACGATTCTACGAAGATTAACCACTTTTCCATAATGAAGAGGCTACTTAGATCTATCATCATCATTATCAAAGAGCCCTGACAGAACTGATTCCTTTTTATCCCTCTTGCTATCCGTCCCTATCAGCTATAGTACTGCATAAGTCCTCTACAGGGCATCTACAGCACATGAATGTAAGTTTTTATTGGTCGGTTAACATTTATGAGTTCATTCTTACTTATTGAGCAGTACCCAGCATATCTTAAATGAAGTTTATCGAGACTTGAAATAAATTCCTGTATAAGTAAAGTGATGGAGAGTGCTGCTTCCATAATTTGTTAAAAACGCAGCAACCTTGTCTAGTGCTCATCTAGATTTTTTCTTTAGATTCAAAATGGTGCAACCTTACACTAGCACAGACAACACTTAAAAGAATTATCGTTCAATTTCATCAGCGAGATCAGATTACCATATGGTCGATAACCTGTCAATACCACTCTATTCTTTACCTATGTATGTTGACATGTTAAATTTTAAAAAGTTACTTTACAAAGTGTTGCGTTCTGGTTAGTGAACGCTTGTAATATTAAATAAAGGACAAACCACGATATGAGAGGAAATAGAGATATATTCTCAGGAAAAAGTATATACAATAGAGAGAATATTAGTAGACAAGAACATAGGATTAGTGAATACAGAATAAAGATATAGTCCAACGATAGTATTGGCTTCCATTATTACGGTGGCAATGCTCTAATACTATTCCTATAAGAAGCTGCTTTTTACCTTCTAGTCTGCCCTGGTATTAGTAGCTACTGCTATATATGGCAGATGGACTAGTTCATTGTGTGAAGAAAGGTGGGTGATACCCAACACAAAGGAAGTCAGTAATTGTTAACATATTAAGTTCTATGCTACAATAACTGCTCTTGTATGGACTAAAATGGTCCTGTATAGTGCAGTGACTATAAACTAAGAAAACGAATTCGTGAAAGGAATTTGAAGTCCTGTCAAAAAGAGGCTAGTCGACTGTGGGTATAAAATACGTCGACTGGTTCATGCCCCCTTCCACGCGTATCCTGCATATAACATAACCATTTGACACTATGGGTCCAGTTATAGAGTTATTGGGAATGTGGAGTTCTCCTTCATAACCATTATTCCTATATTCATCGAATTATTGTGCCTGTTAGGGTCCCACATATGAGTCAAATAGAAGTGTTTTTATCATTTACTATAGTTAGAAATATTTAACAGTGTGTAAACAGATGATGAATATTAAACTGACTGAGTCATATTTGATAGCTATTCTTGAAACCATTTAAGTCTGTTCGAATAATAATCTTAGCTTTAGATTACAATACTTGAAACCATTTATCAGTGTGCCCGCAAAATAAGTTCTATCTTGTTTAAAATAATCTCACCTACATATCATTTTTTCAAACTATACATATATATACGTCCTCCCTTCACCGGGCGTTGAGCATTTTGCGAAGGAATTATTGTTTGCCACGCGTGTAATGCAAAGCTCTTCAAACGAATTGAGCATTTCGGTATCTGATTGAAAAATATAAACAAACCAAAATTTGTACATATGCGTTAATTCCCGAACTGACGTTGAGTCGCAGGCTTGACTTAGATCATCAACCTGACGTAAAATTAGACGGGTTTCGATCCCGGGGAGGAGCGTATCGTGTGTTTAGCCACACTGAAGGGTTGTGATACTACGAAACAATCTACGGATGACAATATTTCTCATTGGCCTAGTTGGTAGAGTGTTCGCCAATGGCCCGGGAGACCTAGGTTCAATCCCAGGTCGTGTCATACCAAAGACTTTAAAAATGGTACTTGATACCTCCTTGTTTAACACTCCAAAATATAAGGTATGCATTAAGGGTAAAGTAGAGCAATCCAGGGAAAGGAGCAGCGCCCTCCCCTACTCCTCGGTGTAGTAGCAATTGGAAAGGGAGCCTTCTGGTCGGTCTCAACTACGGTCGCCAACTACGGTCAACTTATATATATATATATATATATATATATATATATATACAGGATTTGGCATTAAATAACCTACAACGGTTTATATGCAATAAAATAGAGCAAAAAAACTTTCTATCGACAATAAGTATGTTAAATAACTAATTTAGTGGCTTTTTTCACTACAAGTCTTAACCATAGTCTTTTAATAACAAACAATTGATCGTTAGGAGTATCAGGCTGCATGTTAGTTGTAGATGAGATATCCATCTTCAAATTATTACCTTTGTCTATTGAAATAGCATGGAGAAAAGGATTGTTCATTTCACTATAACACCCCATCGATTTCATCCGGTTGTGGAATGAATGCAAATCATTTATATGCACGCAATAATTTTCACTTCTTAACTGAATCAGTGACTTTATACTTATTAGCCTAAAATCAACCATCGCTAATGAAGTTCGATTTAAAAAAAGCAACAACAACAAAAACCAAAATATAAAACTCTAATGCAGATAGCGAATTATGAATTTATAGATATGTGTAAGCAAGGTTCGGTCTGCCTCGTAAACATTTTGGCAACATCTAATTTGCCTCTCCTCTTTTTTTATCTACCGCAATCTTCTTCTTCTTCTTCTTCTTCTTCTTCTTCTTCTTCTTCTTCTTCTTCTTCTTCTTGTATACCCTGTCAGCAGGCTAACTGTATCCCCAGCAAAAGGTAAGTACTTCTCCCGAAGAGAGAGTCTTGGGTATGAAACATAACTGCAACTGATGGGAAGGCTTCAGTTCTGGAGCTATGGGAAGTATAGACCTACATCTTCATTGCCAGTAATTCCAGGTCTACTCTTATATGGAGTGGTAGGACCTGTTAGGGTCGGTTTACAAATTGTTTGTATTAGCTAAGAATATTTGATATCGTATAAATCAATTTATTTCTATTGCACTTCGTTTCTTACTTTGGTCTCCTCTTCGTCGTCATCTTCATCCTGCTTTGCTCAGTCGACTAATGGGGCTATAGAATACACCAACTCCATCTCTGCAATGGGGTAAGACCACCCTACTAACAAATGTCCCAGATATGACAAGTCTCTTATCTATGGGTCAAATAGAACTAAACTGTGTACTAATGCGACGCTGAAGTGCTTAAAATGTATTGAAAAATAGTATACTTATACTAAACTGAATTGTTTGAATTAGAACTGTTTGTCTAAATTGAATAGCTTGAAATAGATAAGTTTTTGGCAATTAAACTGTGCACTTATGCTATACTGAATTGTTTGTATAAAGATGGATTTGGTATTAAATAACCTACAAAGTTTGATATGGCATAAAACCCAAACAAACAAACTTCATCCTGCTGCTCCGACAAATTCTCTTCCTTCCTCTTATTGTTTCTTTTTAATACTTCCTTTAGTCATCTTTCTTTCTTTCTTTCTTTTCCGTGGCATTTTCTTATCTTCTATATTTCAACATTACACATCACCATCTTTCTTTTACATTGAATTTTCACGTAACTTTTCTTTTATTGATTGAATGATTGAAGGATTATAACGTAATATTAACTTATGTAAGTCTAGAAGTCCAGTAATTGCGTTCATACTTATATCTTATGATATTGTTTCTCAGAATGGTTTTATCTGCACGCAGACATAGCGAATACGAATCAATTTTATACAAATTTATTAGACTCATAGATGGGAACCTAACAGGTACTACAATTCTAGTTCAGAGAGGATCTGGGAGTAATGGCAATGAGAAAGGTATACTACATTCTTCAGATATTCGAAACTGGAGCCTTTCCAACTGATGTAGTTCAGTGTCATAATAAGATAATTCCTATTTGGGAGGAGTCTTACCTCTTACTGGGGATACTGCATACTCAAACCTCCGAAAACAGTGATCTTCTTTTTTTAGTTATGATTCCCTTGTATTTCCAATTAAATTACATTTTCCTTCTTAACGTTGTATAGTTCTTTTTCTATCATAACCTCAGTCCGTTTTCTTTTTGCTTTAGGTATAATCTTTTGCTTTTATTTCTTCTCTTCCACATTCCATTATTCCTTCTTTTCTTCTTTTTCTACCTGTCCGTACTCGGCTTTGTCCTCGTCTTCTCCGGTGTCTTCTTATCATCAAGAAGGTCTTTTTCCTTTCGAGGTATCTTCACCAGCTTTGAAATGATTCCTTTTTTGCCTAACTTCAGATTGGGAATTTTGCTCGGCTTAACTTGTGGCATTCGAAACTTGTTATTCAAAGCGTACATCCCATTTATGTATTTCTATCAAATTTAAGATAGTTGACCGATTTTGTATCACTTAGCCTCTCTCTCTCTCTCTCTCTCTCTCTCTCTCTCTCTCATCAGTTACCATAATTTTTTATGCATTCATCATCTTGCTTATTTATACATGTAATTAAAATTGTTATGTGCCTGTGCAAACCGAGATCAATTCTCAGTTAATTCATATCAGCTTCTTAGATATATTCATGCTAAACTTAAGAAAAAACTGGTCGCAAAATATGAGCAATAATCATGTTAAAACTGAATTAAACAGGTTTCTAACGGATCTCAAAATCTCGCCGATTTTTCATAAACAAATGGTAGCACGTATAGAAACACTCATGTTTTGGCAATCTGAAGTACCCCTTTTATTGCTAATACACCCGGATTGGTAATACCCGTTTTGGTAGAATCTGTTGTCATTTACCGTGAATTATTATAGATCATTTTTTAAAACATGTAACAATGGGTAACTTATTGAAATTGCATAGGAATATAAAATAAATAAAAAATACTAATATTAAATAGCATTTAATACTGAAAACGTGTAACTGTGTGCAAACCAATATGCCAGAACAACTAGTTTGAAAAAAGAGTTACCAATTAAGTAGTTACTAACAAATCATATATATATATATATATATATATATATATATATATATATATATATATATATATTATCAAACAAACAATACGATTTGGCATTAGATAACCTAAAAGTGTTGGCATGCCATAAAACAGCAACCTCCTATCATAGATTTATATATAGATGGAAATTTACAAGGCTACATACATAAATACGTACATACATACATACGTAAATTATATATACATACACCATATATATATATATATTATCAAACAAACAATACGATTTGGCATTAAATAACCTAAAAAGGTTGGTATGCCATAAAATCATAGATTTATATATAGATAGAAATTTACAAGGTTACTACATACATACATACATACATACAATATATATATATATATATATATATATATATATATATATATATAAAGGCATGCATAATAAAGGTATAACCCCCATTTTTTTGTAATGTGAGTCAAATTTTCACACAGGAAAGATTACAATAATCAGAGATGGATTCAATAGGAAAATCTATTCATTTGTTTATTTATATAGTTATAAGTTAACATTAAAAGAAAAGAAAGAGGAAGAAAATGAAAGAAAAGAAATAAAACTACGTTAGAAAGTAAACATTTATACGAAGTAGAAAAAGCATAGACATATAAGTAAGGAGATGAAAGTGGTAGCATATTCAGTCCGAGAGCTTTCAAATGAGAACTTCCTCATCAAAATTGACGAATTTTGTCCCTTATCATAGTCTGATTATTGTCGTCTTCCCTACATGAAACTCCAAGTTACAGTATAAGGAATTGTGAGGTAATATTCTTATATTTTTGCTCTTATTATGGCTCTGTCAATGTACTTAAAGCTGTTTTGCGTTTATTGTCGCAAGAACATTTTTTCCCAAACAATTTTCATAAAATATCTTAAGGACAAATCGTAAACACTAGAAAGCAAAAAAAAAAAAAATATGGGGAGAAAACAACTGTATAGATACTTCAAGTAACAAACTAAAAGAATTGCACACGGGATGACCTTGACATGGCTACGAAGGGGAATTTTCAAAAGAGGAAGTGAATTTCTTTTAATAGCATGAAAATTAAGAATCAATTACGTTAAAGTGAAAAAAAACCCTCTGATACACAAAAAATGGCAAGTATGGGTTATATGCTGACAGAGATAAAACTAATAATTGAATTATAACTGAATGCCTATAACTGGCAAAAAAAAGAATAGAATATTAAGAACAGCTAAGTGAAGAAAGGTGATTCACTAGGAATTATAAAAAAGAAGCAATATTTGCAACTACTGACTAATGGTATCCGAACAAACCAAAATCTGTCCTGGAACATGAGACCCATGTTATCATCTGGGATTTTAAGATACAAATGGATTAATAAATACCACAAAATGACCAGATGAATTGTTCAACGCTAAAACACTAGATTATTTTGCTCTTCCAAAAGATCACAAAATGAAAATAAAAGAAAATGAAAAGATGAATACATACTTGGTCCTTGCAAGAAAGTTGAAAATCTGTAAAACATGAAGGTGAAACTATGAAGGTGATGAATTTCGACAGGTCTCAAAATTTGATAACTAGTAAATTCCCATTGTTATCTTAGCATTGTCAAGTCGAAAATTCATAAAACAGGCTATTGTAAAATTAAGACCCACTGTGTTATGTATAAATATATAGAAATGTCATATTTGTTTCTAGGAAGTTTTCCACTATATTCATCATGAGACAAAAAAGAAGTTTGTTTTAGTACAATACTTCCCGACTCCAATGAAGTCATTTATTAAGCTTTCTTTAGTTTAGAAGAAGGCTAAAAGAATGAGACACCCAGTGAGTGATCCGATACTCTAAATTGCTAAGCATTACAACACACGTTGTACCCGTTTTTTTCCCACAGATATAAATAGGATTGTGTTGGAAATTCTTCCTCTTTGCTTAGATTTAATTTTTGTTTTTAAGGAATTTGAAAACATTTTTATATAACACCGTAATATGTTGTAGATAATTTTAATAAAATACATCTGCTCTATGTGACTTGAAATAATGAACGCAGATTCTAATGTCTACTTATATTCTTATGTGTGCTTCTCTTCTTTCTATGGTTCTCACTCACTATGAATATCTGCTTGATTGTTTATTATTTTCCTGCAAATTATCTGGACAAAGTTTTTAACCTGGAAAAGAATCGATAACACAACATTGTTAAGATCAGCAAAAACACAACCGCCGTAGAGACCTGATGAGACTTTCTTCCAGACTCATGTTTCAATGAAAAATCCCCCAAAATTAAAACTGGGTTGCAAAACATTCTAGGAGAAAATTCTGTCTTTTTCTCTCTCTCTCTCTCTCTCTCTCTCTCTCTCTCTATATATATATATATATATATATATATATATATATATATATATGTATATATAGTGTATCACCTGCACCCTATGCACTTGAGCATAGTAACACACGGGCCTAGTAACACTAATGAGTCCCATGACATTTTGTAAGAAAAGTAAAAAAAAAACAGTACTCAATTTGGACATTTAGGGTGTAGTTTCTTAGGGGTGTACTCACTTTTGTTGGCAGGGGTTTAGCTTTTAATGGTTATATTTTGAGTTATTTTGAGGGGAAAATAAATTAACTCTGTTATATAAGCTGCACACAGACTGTTTTTCATTGGGTCAAAGTGTCATTTTGTCAGTATCATCCCATGAAGAGATATACTTAAATATCTGCAGAAATATGAGGAGTGTACTCACTTTTGTGATACACTGTATATATATATATATATATATATATATATATATATATATATATAGTAAATGAAATAAAAATGTGTTTTTAAAATGCCAAAAGAAATTACCGTAAAGAAAGTCGATTGATTTTGCATTGATGTTTCGTTGACGTAAAATAGTCACAACATTTTTATCATTCAAGAATAGATAATTGACCTGGTTGAATATTATTCTACACATGTGTTGTGTCAGAAAGATAATATTTGAAAATGGATAAACTGTCGTCTCTGACATTTTTTTTCTGATATCGCATTATTCCTGCACACTTCTTTTTATTTTAGTGACGTATGATTACAAATCAACAGAAATATTTCAATCTCTGGTAGCGGTTGTATCGCCTGGGTCCAAATGTAAGTTGAACACGGGCTTCCGTTCTAGTATATTGGCAATAATCTGTTTGCAGATCTTTTGTAACTCTTTTCTGTCGGCTTGAATAGTATTCATTATCAGTTAAGTCTTATGGGCAATATCAATCTTCATTTCGATTCTTTATTCCTGAAAATCTAATAATCTCGGATTAAGCCGTAAATACAACCTGTTACAGCCAACGTATGTCGGTTAAGACTTTAGATATCGAAAGAAAGGTTAGATTACATGTATGTGTGCATATTGTGAGTTGCATAGTGCATAGAATACTCTGTATTACTCGATTTTGTAAAGCAGAAAATAATTACTGACAAGAAATCTTTTATTAAGAAGAAATTATGAACGCGAAATTAGTATCTACCTCAATGCCATTAGCTGTATGAAATAATGTGTTCGCTCACATTATTGGCCGAGTTCTTAAATTATTGATTACTTTTAACGGTATCTCAACACATCTAAGGTTATATTACTGCAAGGCTTTATTGAATTGTATACTTTGTATGTTGTAGATACTTTCACTTTCTGTGTCGTTGTTTTTTGCACTGCTATATGATATCAAGAATTCGAACATAATCGAAATAATTTGCACACAGTTATACAGTTTCAAGTACTTCTTTCTAATACTACTACTAATAATATTTTATGTAATTATTTCTATTTAATGATGATCATTGGTTTAAAGTGAATTCTAATAATACTGAGTAAACAATTATCATCATCACCATCACGTCGCGCAATCAACACGGATATCCCTGACTCTCTCTCGCCACCTTCCCTATCCTCCATTGCTTCCGGTTTGTCTCCCGTGTTACATCCCGTATCAGCACAGACCTGCTGTATGTAGGTTCTAGCTGGTCGTCCCCTCTTTGCCCGTCCATGTGAAAGGCGCCCACTGGAGTACATCCCTTATGAGATCGTCCTTACTTCTCCAGCAGTGTTCCTCATGTATGGTTAGTCAGACTTTGATAGCTTTCGTGATGGGTGGTAGATAACCGTACAGCTATTGCTTGGTGGGGTGCTGCCTCCATGACTTGTTCAATATTGCTCGCAGCATTTATGTGTAGTTGCCATCAAGTTTTTTCTCCATGCGTTTAGTTAGCGTCCATGTAGTGCATCCATAGGGCAGTATCGTCACGATCGCTGCTTGGAAGAAACTGCGTTTTATTTTATCGGTTAGGTCTGACTTCCAACTGACCGACAGCCTATCAAGAGCTGTTCATGCCTTTGTTAGTCGTGTGTTGATGTATGTCTCAGCTGATGAGACACTGCTTCCTCGGTAGGTGAACTTGTCGAGTAGTTTTAGTGAGCTAGCATTTAGTGTGGAGATGTCGCTTATTTGATTAAAGCACATATATTCCGTTTTGTGTGTATCAACATGGGGGCCTATGCCAGCAGCTGCTTGTTCCAGACATCGTATCAGGGTTTCAGCTTGGGCGGGTGCATTTGCCAGAAGCGCTATATCATCGCCGTAGTCGGCGTCCGTAATTGTTTGTGCGGGGTAACCTCTGCTTCTTTCCTTTGTTAGCTTAAAATCGTTTCCTTTCATTTTATCAATATATGTTCTAAGCACGTAGTCTAGACAGATGATAACTTGGTAAGGGGATAATGTGTCTCCTTAAAGTACACCTACTACAATGTCGAAGTAGTCTGTATCTCCATCCGGGAAACGGTAGTTTTTTTGCACGTACACCTTCAAAAATTCGACGGACAGTCAAAATTTGTGACACCGTGGACCTATTCATCCAGAAGCCATTTTGGTTCTTCCTGAGCATGTATTCAATTTTGGGTTCTATGCGATTGCGTCGTTGAGCATTGTATATATTGGCTGCTATGGGTGTAAAGGTTATACCTCGGTAGTTCTTGGCTAATTCGAGGTCACCTTTTTTTAGGGAAGAGGAGGATGCATCCCTTCGTCCATCTGTCTAACGGGTTTGGATTATATACGGCATTACAGTGTTGGAGCAGTATGTCGTCGAATTTTCTGGTCTTCTATACTTCTAGAGGTATTTCATCAAGCCCTGCGGCTTTTCTATTCAAAATGTTTCTCAGTACCGAGACGAGTTCTTCCTGTGTAAACGGTCCCAGTTTGATGCCAAATTGCTTACTTATAATTCTCGTGACAGGTCCATGTGTAACTTTGGGAGGGTTTCCGAGTAAATTCTCGAAATGCTGTTTCCACAAGTGTATTCGTTCTTGTTGGTTGGTTGCTTTCAGTTTAGCTTTCGCAGTGTTCCTTCTTTTGCGCACTTTGTTTACCGTTTGCCATCCTATCCTAGATTGTCAATCTTCAACCGAGTCTCTAATCTTATTGATCTGATTTTGTATAAAATTCTGTTGTTTTTTTTGTAGGTATGTGTTAGCTAATTCATTTTGTGCCTTTTTAAGTTTCAGGGCATTGGTATTGGTTGGGTTCTTCCTATTGCATTTGGAGGCAGTTTTCACGAGTGCACGATTTTCCCTAATCGCCAATGTCTCCCATGGAACTCTAGGTTTACTTCTTTGTATAGTTGGTATGCATTCCACTGCCGTTTCTAAGTGGGCATTGACGAAATTCTCATATTCGTCATTAGGAGTATGTGTTTCTGTCTTCTCCTGTAGTGCATTGAATTTGTTTCTTAGTGTTAATGTATATTCATTTCTAATATACCTGTTATTAAGCAGGGCCCAGTCATAGTGTACAGTGGTTGTTATTCGGGTCCCATTCTTTCGTTGGCCCAGTCGTATTATTGCTGAGACAATACGGTGATCTGAGGACACTTCCTCGAATGAGGAGTATGCCTTGCTATTCAATGCGCTATTATTCCATTTCTTATTTATAAAGATGTAGACTATCTGTGTTTTAGTATTGTTTGCATATCTGTAGGTCAATATTTTTCGCCTCTTTTTTCTGAAAGTTTGTATAGAGACATGTTAATCTATTTTCTTGTTAAATCTTGTCCATTTCTGTTTGACGAGTTGTGTAGGTTGAATATGTAGTTTACAGTTTTCCAAATTTGGGCATTCATGTCTCTTCCAATGACGAGAACGTGGTGTTTCGGGATGCTACAAACAAGGGAGGATAGCTCATAATAGAAGGCGATGAGTACAGTTTCTTCACTAACTTGGTAGGGTTGGAGCAGGAGATGATTGTTGCACTTGGGCTGCCCTTAAAAGTAGCTACCATCATCTTAGGTTGTATTTTCTCTAAGCTATTTAGTGATTTTAGGGATCGTGGTCCTATAAGCATACCTATGCGTCCTATTGTGGCATTGACAGAATTTTTCCATGCTGGTGCAGTGGCTAGTGTCCATCCATTGCCAGTATAGTGATATCTAATATCCTCGCTATGTGTGTATCTGAGTTCTTGAATGCATATTATGTCTATGTTATGATCTATGGCCGAAGCAGTCAGCTCCAGAAGTCGTCCTATTCTATTTAAGGTTCTAATGTTGAATTTCGCTATTTGTATTGTGCGTTTGCAATTTAGTATTTTTTGTTTGGAATCTGTAGCTTAATTTTCTAGGATAGAAAAAGAGTAGAATTATTTATTGACTCCCATGTTAGTATCTTATATTCAGTATTAGGAAAGAAAGGAAGAAGAACAAAAAACAGGGTAGGGTGGCAACGAATAACTGAATGACCTTCCCCCCCCACTCAAGCTGTAGATCCACTTATAAAAGTTCATAAAATTCGATACGGACGGCGTTAAACAGACTCAGAAAAAAACCAATCGTATGCTCTCCAAGACAAGAGTTCAAGAACTGGTTAGTAATATATTGTCTTTTACTATATTGTCATTTAAAAATACATGAATAATTTTATTTTTGTCGTTGAAATATCACTGCCGTATACTTCTGTGTCTTAAATGCAAAGACAATTTTACTGTAATTCCAAATTAAAATTGAACCTGGTCAAGAGAGGCTAACACAATCGTACTTTATTAGAACCTATAAACCAAAGTTAATGTAAAATAGAATGCCTATTAGTATGCTAAGAAGCATAAATAAGTACTTTAATGAATTTTTAAAAACATAAAAAATAATCGTGGACTCTACGTTAAAACTTGATAATGACAAAAGTTTTTTTTCGAAAGCCATGGGAATCAGCATGGTGGACGTAAAGGCAAGCATATAAACCCTCTGACGACTCAACACAATGCCCAACCAGGTTCTGGGCGTATGCACCTTACGCCACAACTGCAGCTGATCAATAAAGGTGGCTTCTGTAGATGAGAATAAAAACAGCCATCGAAAGATTACCATGACCCACACTCAAACCACCAAACAATTATAGTTTCAAGAAAGTATTCTTAATATAAACAATTTACAGTTATATCGTATCTAGATCTTTATCCAATATGAATGATTTTACACAGATCTGGTTTACTCATAAAGTAGGCACTAACAGTTATAACCACTTATATATATATACATCATCATCATCATCATCATCATCATCATCATCATGTCGTGCCGCTAGTACGGATATCCCTGACTTTCTCTCGCCACTTCTCCCTATCATCCATTGCCTCTGGTAGGTCTTCAGGGCTACATCCCGTATCCTCACAGAGATGCAGTATGTATGTTCCAGCTGGTCGTCTTGCTTTTGCTTGGCCATATTAGGGGTACATTGGAGTATATCACTTATGAGCTCGTCCCTGCTTCTCCAGCAGTCTCCTGCATGTCTGCTTCGTCTAGCTTGGATAGTTTTCGTGATGGGAGGAAGGTGGCCGTATAGTTGGTGCCTTGTGGGGTGTTGCTGCCAGGACTTGTTCAATAGTGCTCGTAACATTCTTGTGTAATTGCCATCTAGCTTTTTCTCCAGCCGTTTAGTTAGCGTCCAAGTTGTGCATCCATATAGCAGTATAAACACGACCGCTGCCTGGAAGAAACTGCGTTTTATTTTATCTGTCAGGTCTGATTTTCATATGATCGAAAATGGCAATGAAAGGATACTCGTCATTTCCCAACGCCTCTGAGCTGAATCCTCATAATCATTTTTTTAGAGTTCTCCAGAATACTCGTTGATGGGATGAGTCTAAACCCTTAGCAGAGACGCAGTCCGTGTATTCTACAGCCTAAGTCGATTGAGCAGTATATATATCTTAAGTCATGTTAAAATCGTTTATAATAACGAAATGGAATAGTATTTCGAATGCAAAGATTTCCTTTAGCTTTCCGTCAATTTCATATACTGTACCCATTTGTTAGATGCACATCGTACTTCCTTTTCGTTTTATGTTTACATCCCACAAGCGCCAACCTTTTCTCCTCTTCACGGATAAACTTGAGGGCCCGACTGTTGCCAGTAACACATGCAAAGTATAGTTCCCTAACCAGCCTTCTTGTTTATATAAGTGCGGAACTAACAGCAGTTGTAGAATATCTATTGAGAATTGAACTCATTATCAGAAGCTTGTGAGATGATTTTGCAGACCATTGATTCCTGACCAGCATTTTTTTCCCTTTTTTTACTACCTACGTGTATCTTAATGTTCGTATGCCATTTAAAATATCACTTTTCTTATTTGTTATTTTGTATGTATGTATGTATGCGTATTTGTGTTTTGTTTGTGCATGTGTGTATGTGTATGTAGTCATTGTCATGTGACTTTATATCTTTTCCAGATCTCAAAGCACCGGCGCCTAACATAGGCGTGCATAGTCGAGATGCTTACTGTACAGTGCATTAGCCACTGCGAACGGGCACCGCTTTGCAAATGGCACAGTGAAATGTCGCCGTGTTGAATCCCTGGGAAGTTTGTCTGACTTAGTAGCAACTTATTAATAGGCTTTTAACTTTTGTGAAGGTCGAGCAAAGAAGAACGCAGATGAGAAAAAAAGTTCATGGGAGGAAGAGAAAGGAGAAGAGAAGGATTACATAGAAGAAGAAGAAGAAGAAGAAGAAGAAGAAGAAGAAGAAGAAGAAGAAGAAGAAGAAGAAGAAGAAGAAGAAGAAGAAGTGGATATTTGGAAAATAAGAAAGTGAAAGTGAAAATGAAAGTAAATACAAAATAACAAGTGAAAAGTTTTTAAGAAGAAAGTAGAAACATTAACAGGAATTGAGAAGAAAGAAAGAAAGAAAGAAAGAAATGCATAAAGGAGGACAGTAATAAAGGAAAAGAAAAGAGGTAAATAACAGATAAGAGAAAGAGAATAAACTAAGAAGCAGGGAAATAAGCAAAAGAAAAAGAGACATAAGAGAATATGAAAAGTAGAGAAAAAAGGAGTAAGGTGGAGAAAAGTTGAAGAGAGAACATATATCTTGAATAGAAATAGAAATTAAGAGAAAATAGAAGTTTGGGAAAGATAGAGAATAGGGAAATTGGCTGGAAATAGAGGTGTAGAATCTGTATAAAGAAAGACAGTAAAATGGGAAAAAAAAGGTAAATAGAAAAATACGAAGAACAACGAAAAGAGAACAGTGATGAAAACAAGAATATAATAAAGAGGATAAAATTAAACGCAGTTAAACAATTAGAAAACATTTGGGAATTCATGGCCAGGAAAGTTATTACAGTAACAGAATGTGAGAGAAAGCTTATGAAGAACAAAAGAAGTTAGAAAGATATTGAAAAAGATACAAAAAATAAAAAGAGAGAATAGAAGAATAGTGAAATAGGAAAGAGATAGAGTGACAAGATGGGATTTAATAAAAATGGGTTACAGAATAAAATAAAATGGAGGAATTCGAAAGTAGAGAAAAGATAAAAGTAGCAACTGATTTGACAGGAGAGAAAATTAATATAAAAGAGCTAAAATAATGGGAAAATGTTCTCTAAAAATGGCATTTTATGCTTTTAAAGCTGCGGAAAAATTACCATGTTGTGCCAAACTATCTTCTAAAAATTTCCGTAACTTTTATTTTGCGGTTAAGTTCTTATAGAATGTATTTACTTTTTTTTCTCTCAAAGAATGACATATATCTGAGTTGTAGTTGGTGTCTCTAGTTGAGGTCGACCTAAAGGCTCCCTATTTAATAGCTACTACACCGAGGTGTTGGGAAAAGCGATATTCCTTCCCCGGATTGCTCCACTTTACCCTTGATACTTACCTTATAATTCTGAGTGTTAATCAAGGAAGTATCAAGTACTATTTTTTAAGTTTCTTATCATTAAGGGTTTTCGGACGATTGTCTTCATCTTTATTGTTATTTCCTAACGTTTCGGCCGATATGTCCTCCAGCCTTCTTCAGGTGTTTGTCAAACTCGGGAACCTTCACGGAACTTCGAACTACGTCCTTTATTGAAACCACGGGGGTCGCCTGTTCTTATTCCGTTAGCCATAACCGTGTACAAGAGTTAAGTATTCCTGTATTGTTACTCGCCTGTAGTGAGGATTGAACCTGCAACCTCCAGATAATTGTCTCCTTAGAAGCTTAGGGAACCAACGCCTATAACCGTTACGCCATGTGCCCTGCTGGTATGTTGGTATGACTCAACCTGGGATTGATCCCCGATCTCCCGGATCGGATGAATTTTTAAAAAAAGAAAATAATGAGGGTAATAAAAAAATAATCGAGTCTAAAGCTTTAATTAGTCCTAATTTCAAAATCTGAACTCTATACAGAACCATATTCTATGCTGAGCAACTTAGATCATTAAGTGATAATGGATTTATTTCTGTCTAGACAATGCCAAGATGTGTAAATTGTCATCTAAATTACGGAAAATTGAAATAACAAAGATATCCCATTTTATCAGATATATTGAGCGAAATTGCATGAAAATATCTTGAAATGATGTAGTCTGAACATTTTCAAAGAAATCATGATTAGCTTTAACCATGGCCCGTAGATAACTTCGAAATCTCCAACAAGCCTTTTCGATGGTTTCCTTGCTAAATTGCCCAAATTCTGCTTTTACACTTGCCTTCAGTTACACAAGGTTTTGTTGGTTTCTCTTTTAAATGCATGCCACATATATTAACCAAGGAGATTGCGATCAGGGAAATTAAACAGCTAGGTATTGGATATGATGTGATCACAGAAATATTCACACAACCAACATTGTGTTCCCTGCTTGTGTGCCATAGTGCATAGTCTTGCTTACTGACGTAGTGCCTTCTAGAAACCAACCTACGATTCCAGGTCAACACTAACTCCTCCAGGTATTTGATATAGGTCTCCATCGGGAGTCTGGGGCCATTTGGGAAGATGAATGGACGTATAACGTCACCATCGCTATAAACTATCCCTGGCACCATGATGTGAACAGGCTGCCTGCTTTTCATCAAAATAGCTACGTCTTACGAGGACAGAGCAAATCAGGGATTGTTCTGTTCCTTCACCATTTGATCCTTACAGAAATCGTTTTGATCTGAAAATAAAGGAAGCACGTTCTGCTGGAGTGGTTGCTTAAAAGCTTGGAGTTGTTGTTCAAAAGCTTTGGAGCTTGTTATTTTATCCTCGGGAACTTCAAAGCCAGTTATGATAGGCTCGTTCACATCTTGTTTGAGAAATAACATTCGTCTTCTTGCAATACGTATGTGATTAAAAACTCAAACACTCATATATCTCTGTCTAATGATATGATTGGCTAGCTAAGATCGTTGTCACTCATGGCGTGGATCTCAGTAAAAATTCGGAATATTCTTTTTTATTGGAATTATCAAAGTAAAGCTTCTGAGCTGCCATTTTTAATTACAATTATCCTATTTTTGCTAATATTCTACGATCTCCTTGGATTGATACTGAAGCTCTAAAATGAAAATTTCATTGTTTACTCAGTGAAATTTTAATTTTGAAGTTTCCGTAAATGCCAAGAAGTGTATCATGCCGTTTCCAAATTACTGGATGAGTGACCTTCGTCATGGCACTAGTTTTCTCCCAGATAACGCACAACAAACTTTTTTTTTGCCGCAGAGGTGACAAAAATCAAAACAAACGAAGCTCACATGCCGAATTAATGATATGATATTGTGACAATTTACCAATCTCATTCTGTACCTAAAAGAGGAGAAATTTAATGAAAAAAAATTGCATAAATGTGCACATTGCAACAATGGTAGAAAAATTCTAAAACTTAAAATATCGAAATTATATACCCTTATTTCTGTTTATTGTGGAGGACATATATATATATATATATATATATGTGTGTGTGTGTGTGTGTGTGTGTGTGTGTATTTGCCTCAAAACTAGGTATGCAATGAGGACATAACTCACTAACAACCGCTTATAAGATCAAATTCTTAACCATCACTCAATTGAAAATCCGCTGAGTAAATATTTATAATGTTTTATCTTGGGTTTAATTTTGCAAGGCGCTGACGAGGAGAATCGATTTTACTGAATTCGGATCAGTTTACAAAAGTCTTGATTAAATCATTTTACTATGAAAAAAAAAACACCCAGAGATTCAGCAAGCTTTTCTTAGGCTGGTACATGGCCAGATTATTGGGACTGATGCCCACAATTAAAATCTAGTGTTGCATACCCATTGAGGGCATATATTACGTTTCAATTTTGAACTCGATCGTTCGTCATAAAACCCAGTTCCTCATTTTGCTTTTGGTTGTGGTCGCTTTTTCTATATCTCTGTTTTTGCTTCCTGTCGTCTTTTCTGCTGCAACGTCTTCCACTTTTATACTTCTTCATGTCATTTCATGTTCATCCGTTTCTGTAATCCTAACAGTTCTTCGTTCTTCGGTTTTGGGAAGACAAACAACTCATTCTCAATTTTCCTCTGTATATGTTCTTATATTTTATCGACAAAATACTTTTAAATTATCTGTTGTAACCTTACGGAGAATTAGTGAGCAGAGATGGAATTTACAACCGCTCTAGTGAAGTGATTAACATCAAGATAAGTCTTTTGCAACCGTTTTAAACTAAATTAACATTCTACCAAGAAAATAGATTACACCACCTACCATTTAACTTAAAAAAGGATTTTTAAAAAGTAGATTTATAATTATTATGAGAGTTTGACGAGACATTTATTTATACCAATTGTGTTTTTTTATCCTAACAATCAATCGACATTCCCCAACGATTTTGTAAGCAGCATTGATCGAAAATGTAGAAAGAGCCTCCAGACACTTGTCTCACGGTTTTTTAAAGTATACTAATAGAATTAAGTGTAATTATGTCCAAATTCCAAAAAATGTCACCAGTGGATTGAAAATGAATAAATCTACTACATTATGTCCTCACTGGGTATCTTAACAAAACGTTTTATCATGGGTATGCTTCAATCATTGATCAAAAAGTTTTAAAAGGAGAGAAGATGAAAAAAAAACTATTCAAACTAATTTTTATTCCCAAGGACTGCAAGTAATGCCCTGTCAGTCGTAGTAAGCATTAACAAGATAATTTAATTAATCAATTAAGTAATTAATTAATGTGATTTATTTATTTATTTCATTTATCAATTTATTTGTTGCACGCAATCTCTTAACACATGACAGTTCGTTTTAAATTAGGTAAAGTTTTAAATTATTACCCCCCAAGCAATTTAGTGTGACAGGTGCTGTATTTTGCCTCGGGTTGACTGAACTGTCCAGAGTGAGTTAAGAGAGAATATAGAATAAAAAAAAAGATTAGAGAGAGAGACAGAGAGAGACAGAGAGAGATAATAAAGCTTGAAAGAAGAAGAAGAAGAAGAAGAAGAAGAAGAAGAAGAAGAAGAAGAAGAAGAAGAAGAAGGAAATCTGAAGCAGATGATACATCAGGCTTTGAACAAAAGAAAAAAAAAGTATGAAAGAATAAAAAGTATGAAAGATTAAAAAAAAAAATGAATAACAAAGAAAAAAAAAAAGCAAAAACAATAAAACAGAACAAGACAAAAATCCAGCAAATGCCAGTATATATAGTTATCCTGTGAGAAAGAAGCCATTTCAGTTTAAGCTTATTTCGATATATTATCAATGAACATTCTCACCTAAGCTAATTCTATCACAGAACATTATGCTGAGAAGAGGTGCCCATATCGGAACGGTTATTGTCATTATAAATGAACTCGGCAAATAAAATCCAAATCCAAATCGAGGCCGTTTATGTTTCACTTCGCGCAAATTCCCTTAAGAGCATGGGTCCCTATCTTATCTTCCCAGTTCTGGGCAAATAATAAAGCAAAGTGGGCTCTCAACCAATGAATGAGAAAACTGTCTATGAAAGTTGATGATTTGATTTAATGACATATCGACCTTCGTAGGTTACTCACTGTCAAAGCCACTCTTATAGAAGATTATCAGCAGTGATATTGTTTAACTTATAGCTAATGTCTATGAAATAGAAAATTTCTGAATTCAAAATGACCCCTCGGCAAACTCCGAAAAAAATGTATCCTGTGTATTATTATGAACTGCATCCGATTAAGAGGTTACATTATTGGAGATCTGCTATGAGTGTAGTCTCCCTTTCTTTATCATTACTCCCAAGTCTACTCTGACAAAGAGTGGTCGTACCCGTTAGTGCCCTATCTACGGGTCAAATAGATTTGTTGAAAATAGTTCTTATTCAATTGGGGGTTCCTCGTGTTGTAATGGTTAAAAGGCCATTACTTTCACTTTCGGGCAAATACCAGGGGGAAAGGTATGAATCCCCTTATCCTCCCAGCTATGGGTTAAATAGTACAACGACTGTTATTCTATGAGAATAGCTTTGACATTAAATAACCTACAATGGTTGATATGCCATTGAACAAAGAAACCAAACCAAACCAAACCGTATTCAATTGGATAATGTGCCAAAAAGCTCTTACGAAACAACTAGAAAAAATGTAACTATGAACTTACTATGTATACGATACCATAACTTCTAGGTAGAAAATAACCCAAGACAAGTTGACATGCCATTAAAATCAAATTATCTGAATTCTAAAGAGAGGGGCGTTACACCATTATCTACCTATTAGTGGTGCCCGTGGTGTAATGGTTACCGTCCTAGGAAATGGACACGGCGACACGAGTTCAAATCCTGGCCGAGACTAATTGCATTTCACATAGCACTAATACCATTGCGAAAGGTATGAATCCAATTATTCTCCCTCCAGCTATGGGTAAATAGTAGGGTAGACTAGGTTCTTCAGCTTTGGTGAGGCAACTAGTCTAGGAGAAGGAGAACTCTGAATTCAAACCTGTTAAACTTCGCTTAAAAATTGACCTTGTGTCACATCTTGCCCGAGCGGATTGGTTGGGTAAATATGCTTATCTACCGATAAAAAATTATTGATTCTGGAAATCAAAACACCACCACTGATTTGGTGTAGCTGCAGTCCAATGAGCCTCCAGGAGTCTAGAGGATCACATATCTCTCTTAATTTACAGAAGATCAAAATATAGCAAGGGTTGGATTCTCATAGCTATAAGCCATAAGCAACTTTGCGCTTTTTGAGTTTTATAGAAAATAGGATTGTGTAATCTTTATTGATTTGGGAAAAGTGTTTCCTTAACTCTAACAAAACACTTTTCCCATGTTTATTTTCTGTATAACTGATAATATGGCACATCTTTCAAAATTGAGGTAAAAGTTGAATCATTGAAGAAAAAAAAGAAAAGAAATTATTCCCATGAAAAAGTCTAAGATTAATTCATTTTTATCATCTTGTATGATAACAACGTAATACTGGTATTAATATGGTGCGCAACTTCCTGATTAGAATTCGGCTCAACCTGCTTATGAAATATTGTCTGATTAGCGAGCATATAATTTCGTGTTTATCAGATTACTTGCTTTTACATTTTCATTCCATGAAACTTTTGATTAAGCTTTAAAAAAAGGATGCCACACCTGCTGCGATGGTTTGTGATCTTGGTTAGCTAAGCATTACTAATGAGTTCGATTTACATTGCTCTGTCATCGTACTTCAACTAATATTAGTCAATCATTTGAAGCGCTCCGATTTGGTAGTCAATTTTACCATTATAAATCATTGATTGATTAATCGAATTTAACAGCATGTCAATCTGCTTGGAGACGTTCATGTCGTAACGTTTATCAATGTAGTAAGATGATCGGCTGCACGGGCTAAAAACCTGAATAAAGATGTTGGCATTTCTCGTAATGTTAATAACCCAATAAAATGTATGAATCGAACTATTCTCTATCCAGCTGCGCGTAAATGGTAGAGCAGATTTGACACTTTACTTATAGCATACCGGACATTGGCATGATGGTTACAGTGTTTGCCAATGATGCGGGAGACTTGGGTCCAATCTCAGGTCAAGTCATACCAAAGACTCCAAAAATAGTTGCTTAACACTCAGCATTATAAGGTACGGATAAAGGGTAAAGTTGCGCAATCCAGGGAAAGGAACAGCACCCTCCCCTACACCTTGGTGTAGTAGTTATTGACAAGGGAGCCTTCGGGTCACCCTCGACTACAGTCGCTAACTTTACTACTTATAGTATATCAACCTATCAACGAGAAGAAAAAGTCAGAATATAAACCAGTTGTAGCCTTGCAGAAGCATGGGTTCTGCCTGGCTATTTCTGTCCAAAACAGTACGCATAAGTGGCGCCCCCATAATCAAGCCACGTTGCATGTTAAGTGTTTAACTTATCTACGTTTTTTTTTGCCTACTTTCATTGCACATTCATATTAACATTCTTTTCGATAGTTTCTGAAAATCTTTTTCTTGCATATTATCCCATTGACTACGAATAATGTTTAAACAGATCTATTTAACCCACAGATGGTACCCTAACAGGTACTACCAATGTGAGTCAAAGTGGACCTGGGAGTAATGACAACGAAGAAGAATTCCATAATCCCCAGATCTCCCGAAATGGATCCTCACTACCAAATGCATCAGTATCTTGCTATTGGCTTTGACCCTAGCGGGCATTGTCCAGCAAAAGCAGACTTCAGGCTGAAACGCTCCCGGTTTCGGCTGGGCAACCTTCGGGTGGGGAAGCTGCATTATTGATATATTTCTCACCCTTGTATAGCACTGGGCATTGCTGTCCAGTTTAAGCTATAATCAGACATCCATGCCTGGACCCAGATTTTGGTCAATGTCCAGCTAGGCTCATCAGGCCCACATTTCTCTAAGCGGGCCGATGACCAGCATAGACTAGCAAAGCTGGAAGTTCGGCTCGTGTCCGACCTTCCTCTCCCCTAAACCCCACAATAATTGACCTTCGAGTCATTGACCTTTTGTTAAATCCTTTCTGGATGGAAGCAGAGACAAATAAAGCCAAATACATCAGTAACTAACCAAGATCTTTTTATGGGGAACTTACTCCTCTGGACAAGATACAGTCAGCATAATCTAAGCCCATCTGAGAGTGTAGTATTTTAACTGAAGTACACTTCAGAATTCACTGAGTACGCCATGCATATATCCTTGAGACAAACTAAACTATATTTAGTAAATAAAATACTATTGAACAAAAATGAACTTCGTAATTTTTTCCATCTATCTATCTATCTATCTATCTATCAGTCATAAACACTCACAGTCATTGCGATATTTAATTAGCTTATCTTATTAGTATACAAGACGCTACGGAATCTTTCTGTCTTGAAAATCAGTATAGGAAATCTTTGCTTTTGCTTGACACCAGAGTTCATTGTCCACAAGAATGAAAGGATGTGTAACTATTTAAGCGAAAACTCCGGCTATGCTATTTCACAAAATATTACTTTCACTGTGCTACACCGGTGTTTTGAGGATTGAAAGAAATAGCCAACAATTTATTTGATGTGTGTGTGTGTGCATACAAGACTGCAACAAAAAATGTTGTGGCTTGACTAGTTAAGCAAACAAGTGGGGATTCGTATAAAGTAGGCAAGCATAGTGCTAGCCTGACAGAAAGATAGACAAGCTTGTCCTATAAATGTCAGATCTACAGCCTTACTGTCTTCTGTTCTTGAACAAATTGCAGACCTAGTAAATACCGCACACCTAAGTCAGGATTGTCTTGTTTATTGTTTTGTAGTTTTGTTTTATTTTTAACTTTTGATCTTTATTCTTTTTTCTTCATCCCTTTCATATTTTTTTTGTTCATTTTCCTCAATTTGTTTTGTTTTTTTTTATCATTTCATTTTTCAACCCTGCTTTCTCTTCAATTATTTTTGTTTTACCTTCTTTCTTTGTTTTATAGATTTATTTCCCTCTTTGTTTCCATTCAAATTTTTTTCTATTCTCTAACTCTCTTTTTTTTTTCTTTCTTTCTGATTTCTTTGTTGCATGCTGACTTTTTCTTTTCTTCTTGTTGGCTTAATTTGTTTGTTTTCTTTCTTTCTTTCTTTTTTTCTTTCTTTCTTCATTTATTTATTTATTTTTCTTCCTATGTTATTTTTCTTGTTTAATTTGTTCTTTTCCTTCTTTTTATTTAATTCGCCTTCTTTCTTTCTTTCTTTCTTTCTTTCTTTCTTCATTTGCTTAGTCTCATTCTTTCTTTAATAGCTTTTCTTGATTTGTCTTTCCTTATTTCTTTCTCTCTTTTTTCATTCTTCTTGGTTTAATATTCTAATCTTTCTAATTTCTTTTTTCTGGTTTGTTTTATTTTCTTCCTTGTTTGCTTAATTTGTCTTTCTTTCTTTCTTTCTTTCTTTCTTTCTTTCTTTCTTTCTTGTTTTTAATATTTCCTTCTTTTAGTTTGCTTAATTCTTCTTTGTTTCTTTTTCTTGCTAATTTCTTCTTTCTTGATTGTTTGCATGTTCCTTTTTCATTTCGTTATTGCTTCATTTTTCTTTCTTTCTTTTTCTTGCTAACTTCTTCTTCCTTGATTGATTGTGTTTCTTTTTTCCCTTTCTTTTTTGTTTCAGTTTTCTTTCTTTCTTTTTCTTGCTAACTTCGTCTTTCTTAATTTTTTGTATGTTTTTTCCCTTCTTTTTTGTTTCATTTTTCTTTCTTTATTTATTTTTTGCTAACTTCTTCTTTCTTGATTGTTTGTATGTTTCCTTTTCTCTTCCTTTTTGTTTCACTTTTCTTTCTTTCCTTTTCTTGCTAACTTCTTCTTTCTTATTGCTTGTGTGTTCCTTTTTTTTTCTTTTTTTTTTCTTTTTTGATTCACTTTTCTTTCTTTCTTTTTCTTGCTAACTTCTTCTTTCTTGATTGTTTGGAAGTTCTTTTTTCGCTTCTTTTTTGTTTCATTTTTCTTTCTTTTTCTTGCTAACTTCTTTTTTCTTGATTGTTTGTGTGTTTCTTTTTTTCCTTCTTTTTATTTCATTTTTCTTTCTTTATCTTCCTAATTTCTCGTTTCTTGTTTATTATGTACTTTCCTTTCTTTTTCTTGTTTGCTTAATTTATCCTTTTAGATAATTTTTTTCCAAGTTAATTAATTCTTGTTTGTTTCTTTGTTTCTTCTTTTATTTTTAATTTCTTCTTTCTTTTTTTGCTCTTGATTTTCCAATTTATTTGTTAAGTCTTTTTTTGTCCTTTTTTTTTTCTTCCTAATTTTCTTTGTCTTTAATTTGTATTTATTTTTCTTCTTAATTACTCAATTTTTTATCCAGTCGGCTGGGGCTGTAGAATACACCGACTGCACTTCTGAAGAGGGTTAAGACCCCCCTCACACACGCACAACGAGTGTCCTGGATATGACACTAACTAATCTGATGGTGAGGTTCCAGTAATTTTGGAACTTTGGGAAATGGGAATCACCCTATCATTACCATTTCCTCTACGTCCACTCTGGCCCGGAGTGGTAGCACCTGATAAGGTCCTACCTATGGGTTAAATGGATCTAAACTGCCTACTTATGCTAAACTGAATTACTTGAAGTAGAACTTTTTGATATTTAAACAACGTACTTATGCTAAACTAAATTGTTTGAAATAGAACTGTTTGACTAAACTAAATAACTTGAAATAGAAATGTTTTTGACGATCAAACAATATATACACTGCGTACTTATGCTGAACTGAATTGTTTAAAATAGAAAAGATTATCTATATAAAAATGGGTTTGGCATTAAATAACTTACAAAGGTTGATATGCCATAAAACCCCAACCAATCAACCAACAACTCAATTTTCTTTCTTTCTTTCTTTATTTATTTGCATTTGCTTTGTTGGTTTATCTTTCCTTCCCTTGCCAACTTCTTCTTTCTTGTTCAATTTATACAATTCTTTCTTTTCCTTCTCCTACTTTTTTCTTCATTTCTTTTTAATTGTTCAATTTATATATTTCCTTCTTTCCCTTCTCGTTTGAGGAATTTCTTTCTTTCTTTCTTTCTTTCTTTCTTTCTTTCTTTCTTTCTTTTATACCTTATAATTGTTGTGATTGCGATTTTAGGGATCTTCTTCTTCTTCTTCTTCTTCTTCTTCTTCTTCTTCTTCTTCTTCTTCTTCTTCTTCTTCTTCTTCTTCTTTGTCTCTTTTTCCAGTCATCTTTATTTAGAGTCTAGTTTCTTTCTTTCTTTCTTTATTTATTTATTTATTTATTTATTTATTTTATTGATTATACTTTTCAAAGTGTTGTTGTTGTTGTTGATGATGATGATGGTGGTGGTGGTTGTGATGGTGGTGCTAATCTTCTTCTTTTTCTTCTTCTACTTTTTGTATCTTTTTTTTTTTTAGTTAAATTTCCGTTAAAATCATTCCTAACTTTCTTCTACTTGACCATACCATTTCTTCATATTGCTAGCAGAATATTTAACCATATTCAGACGCATATTTTTCTTTCAAAGGCTATTTTTCCTCTCCATTTTACAATCTTCTCCTCCTGAATCTTTAATTCTATAAAAACGCTTCTTTCAAAATCTCTTTTCTCTTTTTGTGTTTTGAGCCTGTTTGTTTGCTTTATTTTTATTTTATTTCATTTTTTTTTCATGGACGTTAAAATCTCCCAGACAGAAAAGTTCACAGAAGCCAGATGTTCAAGGCAGGCCTCGGTTCCTTACGAACTGTTTCTGCTGCTTCCAGCTGGGCATCTTCCCGTAAACTGTCATCTTGCTAACCATTTCTGAAACGAAACCCCTGCGTTAAAGAAAAGTAAAAACCACTGTAGTCTCTCTTTTACCCATTTACTTGCAGTAAGGTTCCCCGAAGGGGAAATAGATCATTAAATCTAATTTATTTTCGGATGCATCTGCTTGCTTATTTGATTTTTTCTTTTGAAATAGTAATGGATATCATAGCTGTATTGAAAATATGTTTGGGTGAACGATTCCCATGACCTATAAGATCATTGAGTTGACATAGCAAGTAGTTCCCCTAGATGGCATCATCAGAGAAATGAGGTTTGGTGCACGTCTCCTCATAAGAAATAATCAGAAAATGTTCTGGGATATCTGGTACCAGCTGAAAGAGTCTATACTTGAGATATATAAGAATAAGGTTTTATACACACACACACACACGCACACACACACACACACATATGTATATATATATATATAATCAAGTCATGTTGATAACGTGAAGTCCTCTGATTTTTCTGATCATCAGTTCCTATCATATATATTTCCTAAAAGGTCCCTAAGTCTGTATCCAGTATCCACACTGTGCTGATGTTCATAAGTTCTTGCAGCTTGCATAACACTGGTGTGCCCATGGGTAGCAGTCCATAGAATGCCGCTTATAATTTTGTCCTTACTTCTCTATCTCTGCGCACTATGTTTTGTTCATCTTACATAGATGGTTTATGAGATGGGAAGTGTGTGGCCGTACAACTGCTTTTTTGTTGGCTGCTGCTTTCGGGAATCGTTCAAAACAGCATATATCCTTGTTTTGTCAATTCCATTAAGCATTTTCTCCATGATTTTCGTTAAAGTCGAGATGATGTATCCATATAGTAGTACATCCCCAGCTACAGTTTGGAAAAAATCCCGTTACATTTAATCAGAGAGATAAGATTTTCATACGATTGACAATCTGTCAATTGCAGTCCACGCTTCCTCTATGCGTATGTTGACATTACTTTCAGTATATGAGATACTGCTTTGGAAGTATGTGACTTTATGCAGGACACTGCTGGAGAAGCAGGGACGAACTCATAAGGGATGTACTCTTATGGACCCCCTCACATGGCCGTGCAAAAGCAGGACGACCAACACGAACATACATTCAGAAACTATGTGAGGGTACGGGATGTTGTCCAGACGACCTGCCTGAGGCGATGAACGATAAGGAAAAGTGGTGAGAGAAGGTCAGGGATATCCGTGCTACCAACACGACATGATGATGATGATATATATATCTAGAGAGAGTGAGAAAGAATGGGAGAGGAAAAGAGAGTGGGAGAGAGTTTACAGATCACTATTAGTCGTTTAAAAACTAAAACTGCAGCAAATGGTTTCCGCGTTAAGGAAAAACATGTTCAATGAACTGAAGATAGAGAGAATATAACCAAAATAAAATAGTAGACACTATTTATAATTTTAAACAATTTTAAAATGTCAATAGCTTCCGTGACAACCACATGCATTTCCGGTAAGTGGTTTATCAATCCCCTCTATGCACTCGATGTTTTTGAAAGATCCACAGATGGGGGATGATATTATCTATCCGGAAGTTCTTTTGACGGTCGGAGTGGTTCATTAGAGCAAGTTATCTGAGTATTGGCAACTCAAAGATATTAAAAACTCTCCGTTAATAACTAACAATCATTTATTGAAGCAGAATAGTGTAACAATAATAGGTACACTATATATATATATATATATAGAGAGAGAGAGAGAGAGAGAGAGAAAGAGAGAAATTGTCGGTTTTGTTGTGTTTGAGAGGCAGACAATTGAGGTATTTGGCTGGTAGTTTTTCTATCGCATTCAATCCTTTGGAGAGCGAGGCTTTTGTTGGAGAGACTTTAGTTCTTGGAGAGATTTCTTTTCTTATTCTTTTGCCTTTGGTATAGACATCGGATCTCTTCTCTCATCTAACCTTAAAAACATCTATTTCTAGAGAGGATTGCCCAGGGAAGAAACATTGCCAACTGACTAACTTTTACTATTTTGACTAGTCAGCTAATCAAATATGCTGATCTACGTCTGTGGGAAGAGTATCCCTTCCACGTATCAAACTTTTGATTAGTCATCCAATCAAAACACAATGTAGGGGCTTGGTTTATTAAGTATCCCAGCCTACGCCTTGTGGGGGAGTATTTCTTTTCACATAAACCAAAACAAAAATCAAAGATCTGATCTTTTAAACCTAACAGTTGTGTAAGAGATGTCATGATTTAAATTGGGTCAACGTACGGACAAACTCCAAATGTACCATAGTACCAACGTTTTGTGCTGGAAAGAAGTCCGCAGAAAAAGAAATACTCAAACTCGTAGGAAAGGGAAGAAAATATGGCAGTCGTTTGTATTCAGCTATGATCACTGCAATTCGAAAAGTTCGTTTTTGTTGCGTCTTTCTCCTCCCTACCTCTCGGTGGTGACAGAGTATGGGTGAGAGCTGGCTGTTTGACACACGTCTGTCACAGCAGATAGGTCGTAGCAGACTGGGGTAGGACGGGTCGGGGTCTCCGGGTCCTTTAACGCACCCGTTTTGACAACTGCTTTCAACTCTGCCCCCAAATCTCGTCACTTGTTTTCTTATATAGAGATTTTGGAGAACAAATCAAAGATTCTCGAATGTTCGATGTCACGAGTGAAACACGTGATGATACATCTGTGATTGTTTTAAAATCACGTCTAACTTTGCAGGTCGTTCTGCCCGCACGCGCTCGTCTCGTGACACCTTCACTGATTGACGACACCACCCGTCCGTAATATTATACAAAGCCTGTTTATTATTTCTTTAACAATCTGAATGTTTGGTTAGTACTGGCCTTTGAAATTTTCTTTTCAATTTCTTTCAAAGTATGTAATTTTGTTTTATGTTGTTATAAAAGGAAAATAACATTTTCTTAAATAAGAATTGTATCATACTCTCCATAAATTTTAGCACAAGTGAATACATCATATTGTCATAGTCAGTCGTTTAAAAAACTAAAACTGCCGCGAAAGTTTTCCGTGCTCAATGACCTGAAGATAGAGAGAATATCACAAAAATGAAATATTAAACACTATCAGAATATTAAACTGGAAACTGAGCCAAGGTCTAACATGGTGTAATACAATGAAGTTAAATGACAATTTTTAAGTCAATACATTACAATTTAATGCAACAGGAATTTGCAGACAATTTTGTCTTTATGAAAGCTTTAAAAATATTCACACCAAATTAAACTATTACACAATTTATAGCGAAACACTCGTATTAAAAAATCGGATTGTGGTAATAATAATAATTTCTAACAATCAGTAACTTTTTCATCTTTTTATTGATATCGGCATTGATACAAAATGACTGACTTAAAATTGTCTAACATTCAGTAAATTAGACCATTTTCTCCTGACGTTTCCGAATTATTTTTTTAGTAATATTAAGAAGTTTTTCATTTAATAGGAACTAATTTTTTAAAAACTTCAGAGATTTTTTTCTGTCTCTTCCTTGATTGCGAATTTAAAGTAAGAATACATATGTAAATATGAAACAATAATGAGTGAGAATACGTACAATCATGAGAGAGAGAGAGAGATGATTCAATCATGTCTGTCTTTTCCTTAATTTTTTTTTTTGTCATCTGACTTCTGTCTGGTCGTTGGGGGTAGAATTGTTTGCTAGGTAGCATTACAGTCTATATTACTATCCTAGTAAGTTTGATATTCCCTATGTGGCCTTGATTGATTAATTACATATAATACACTAGTCAACCTATCTAGGGTTATTTCATGCGTACATGGTGGGGGATAATATTCATAGTACATTCATATTAAAATTCTGTGTAGTTTTTTCATTAGTTTTTTTTTTTTAATTTGCAACACGGTCGTATTGAATAAGAATAATTTTTAAAAATATATATTTGAACCAGAGATGGGACACGAACGGGTACACCCAGTTTGGGTCAGATTGCAACATAGAGTAATGGCAATGACTATACACTCTGCAGATTTCAGAACTGAAGCCTTATTATCAGTTGTTGATAAGTGTTATACACAACATAAGTCTTTGTTTGAAGGTGGGTTTTACCCCCTTTATAAAGGGAAAAATCAGTATATTCTAAGTCTCACCAACAGGACGAACGATGTGGTCTTGTACCTAACTAAGCCTTGTCTACATCTCTAGTAGGACATCAAGACATAAAGTTGTGGTTAATGAGCTGGGTTTACTGGGTATTGTTTCCGTGTATTTATTCCAAGCCAGGATGCAACACAGCTATATTTTTAAATGGAGTAGAACTAATTTGAATTCAGATGTTCCCTTCTCTTAAACAGGTTTCCTTATGAAGGATAAATAATCCTTTTCTGTCTTATTAATTACCCATAGCTGGGAGTAGAACGGATGAATTCATTATTACTATATTGCCTTCTAACTTTAATAGGTGCTCAGTAAATTTTGGATTAAACCATACCAAGCCTTCTTGACAGGCCGTCACAACACGAAGAAATTATTATAAAATTGTTATTAGATTCCCTGAACTTGCTGCTTTGCGCTAGACTGAGCTTTTTCAATAAGCGTGTAATCTAGCTAGAAGCCAAGATATATATATATATATATATATATATATATATATATATATATATATATATATATATATATATAATGTTCGTTCAGCGGTAATCTTCGTCTACGCTTTACAATGTTTTCACTCTCGTTCAATACCGAATCGAATTCTGAGTAATGACTGGATACGCAAAACTATACTGCACATCAGACATCTGGTTGAATGATTTATATATTTACTATTTCAAGTCACGTGATCCCGAGAAGCACAATCCATTTCAACAGTCACGATTGTTGCCTAGAGATTTGTGTTCGACCACACGGTTCGGTATCAGCTCATTCTTCTTACAAAACAATACATAACATACATATATATATATATATGTGTGTGTGTGTGTGTGTGTGTGTGTGTGTGTGTGTGTGTGTGTGTGTGTGTGTGTGCCTTTCTGCAAAAGCTTTTCATCCTCTTTCAAGGTCAGTAAATGTTTTGGCGATTTAATAAGTAGCGTTTCAATACAATTGCCAACTTTCCATTCTAATAACTTTCAACGCTTTTCATGCTGCGAATTGCATGAAAGACGGACGAAATGAGTGAAAAACTAATACGATGATAGCGACATGAGAAAACGTTGTATGAAACATGCCACTAACGCAATTAGACAAACAATTAGCACGTCTGAGAGGACAAAACGGAAAAAAGGTTTCTGGCGTAGAATTATATTAAATATTGCGTTATTTCATAAACATGCAAGCTGGATTCTCTGGCCTCTTTCAACGTGACTTTATTGTGATTCTAGCTGAGGGAAAAAAACATTTATCTTATTTTATTTTTTTCAATTACGAACATGAATTTTACTCCTGCCCATATCATTTTAATCACAGAACAATTTTGTATTACCCACACTAGAATTTTTTTTTATTTAGAAGCGACATCAGCCCATACTGATATCAAAAAGAACATTTAATCAAATTGCTAAAGAATCGACCGCTTCTTCAAGAATTAAAAAAAAATTAATTATCCTGTATACTTAACTCTTAATTGAAAACAATGAAGGCAGATACCCTTATTTTACGAAGGACGCTGATAATTTCTCACCCCAAACAAGATGGCATTAACCTAATTTTCATTTTCAATTAACTATTTTATTTCTAAGAAGAGTTAAAGGAATTTAGTTGATTGATTGATTTCAACGGTATGTCAACCCGTCCAGAAGTATTTTATGTCTAGGGGTTAGGGAGTCGTGTTCAGTGGATATTTATATTCGATTTTTGTGAGAATTGTTTCTTAAGGGTTTTTACTTTAGTGATATGATATCAAGTATTCCGATCTAATACTCGCCTAGTCGGCAGGGGATGCAGAATACACCGACAGCATCACTGCAGAGGGAAAAGACTTCCCGAACGAGTGTTCTGGATAGGACACTAAACAATCTGATTGTGAGGTTCCAGAAATGCTGGAGCTTTGGGGAAAGCGAAATACCCCTCCATTGCCATCGCTCCCAGATCCACTCTGCCCCGGAGAGGTAGCACTTGACAGGATCCAATCTATTGGTTAAATCGAACTAAACAGTGTTCTTATGCTAAACTGAATTGTTTGAAATAGAACTGTTTATATATATTTATATATATAAATGCATTTGGCATTAAATAACCTTTAATGGTTGATATGTCATTAAACCAATCAAAACTAAACCATACCAAACCTATTTGATACTATAGATTTATTCAGAGATGACTTGTTTCAAGTATCTCTACATAATACTGATAAAATAAGGTTTCGAAGAATCATTTTGGATAAGCATGATTTGTTTTCTTTCAATTATATGGTTTTAAGTAACTACTAATAATCCTTAGTAAACATTACCAGCTTCAATTTACAACTCTTAATAGACATGATCTACTGTTATATACGTAGTATCAAGTATTCTTATTGTGGAGGTGCCCATGGTGTAATGGTTAGCGTCGCAGGATCTGGACACGGCGACACGAGTTCAAATCCTGGACCTGACTGCATTTCACATAGCACTAATGCCCTTGGGAAATGTATGAATCCAAAATATTCTCCCTCCAGCTATGGGTAAATAGTAGGGCAGACTAGGTTCTTCAGCCTTGGTGAGGCAACTAGTCTAGAAGAAGGAAAACTCTAAATTCAAACCTGTTAAACTCCACTTAAAAATTGACCTTGTGTTATATCCTGCCTGAGCGGAGGGGTTGGTCAATCTGATCAAGCATTCTTATTAAATACGATAAATTGTTAAACTGATCTTTTTTAATCGATCCATCTTCAGAATGTGGGTGCACTGAAAAATTAAACTATATCTATCCCACCAATAAAGCCCTCATCAGATGATGAATCTGCACTTTAGTATCGTTTTGGTACTGAGCCATCCTTACCCCTTACCAAAAAAGCGTTCAGTAGTTCATTATAGTTGCACGTATCCTTGTAATTTTTCCATTGTATTTTGGGGACACCAGATGAAAATCTCACCTCATCGAGTAATCTTTCATGGTTTTCAAAAGTTTTAAGTCGATATACTAAGCCCAGCAATGAGGTATGAACTTATTGACGTAGATTTGAATGTGAGGTGTACAGAACGTGAAACTGGACGTGTAAGTCAGTTGTAAAGTCCGTCAAAAAGGGGTGACTAAGGAAGCGTAAATTTATTGATATTAGATTTGAATGAGCTGACAAGATGACAAATAGAATTCAACTTCATATACAAAAAATATAGTGAACGTATTATCAGTGATAGACGATTTAGATAAAAGTTAGGATAGCGTATATAATAAATTAACATCACTGGATAACAATCAGTCTCTCCTCTATGCAATCATCGGAACAAACAGTGCTCTTCACAGTAAGTGTCCCTTTACATAAACTAACAGTCACCAAACACTGTCAATACTATCCGAAATTACTTATATATATAAGTATATATACACCCCTGGACAAAAATATAAGACTACCCTCAAAAATGAAGAAAAATATATTGTTTACAATATCTAAATAATAACAATCTCTTATATGAAAGATAAGGTTTAGAAACATTTAGATTTGAAATATGAAGAACTTTTAATTCATTTTTTACATGTATATTAGAATTTATGCTTAATTTCAAAATTTAGTTTCAACATAAATATAAAACCAATGAGAAGAACAATAAAATACAAAGGCAATTTTTTCTATTTAATATTTTGTAGATTCGACGTTATCTTTGAAAACTTCAAAAATTCGGCTATGCATAACCGAAGGTATATTTTCCATGCATGTAAGTTTGCGTTTTTAAGTTCAGAAATTGCGGAGTACTTTCGACGTCCTTCATAATCTTTTCAACAATCAATCCCCACATTTTCTTTGGGATTGAGGTCTGAAAAGCAGGCTGGCTAATCAAGCAGTCTTATTTTTTGTTCATGCAAGTAGTTCTTTGTTATTGATGCATTGTAGAGAGCAGCATTATCTTGTTTAAAAATCTATTTTTCTCCACATAGACGACACCCTTCTTGTGCAAGAGATAAATCATTTAGCATCTTCTAATAATCTGCTGCTTTTTGTTGACCAATTGAGTTTAGGTTTTCTTGAAAATGAGAAGGCACCCAAATCATAAGAGATATTTCTCCATTATGCCTTGTTGAGTAATTCTCTTCTGGAAATGTTTTTGCGAACCAGTATTTCTGAAAGTTATCTGGACCGTCTTAATCAAATTTCTTTTCGTCTAAAAAAAAACTTTTCAGCATTATGTGGCACTCATTGTTTGATATCGACGATCATATTCTAGTCGTTTTGAGGAGGTACTCGTGGTGTAATGGTTATCGCCGCAGGAAATGGACACGGCGACAAGAGGTTCAAATCCTGGATTAGACTGATTGCATTTCACATAGCGCTAATATCTTTGGGAAAGGTATGAATCTGATTATCCTCCCTCCAGCTAGAGGTAAATAGTAGGGCAAACTAGGTTCTTCAGCCTTGGTGAGGCAACTAGTCTAGGAGAAGGAAAACTCTGAATCAAATCTGCTAAACTCCGCTTTAAAAAATTGACCTTGTGTCATATCCTGTCCGAGCGGAGGGGTTGGGGAAATATGATATTCTAGTCGTTTCTCTCTGTTCTTTATAGTTAACCTTAGACGATGAATTCTTTTCCTGTGCTTATTCTTTTATTGTTTAAATGTCTTGTGGTTCTAGTACTGCAAAGAGCATCCACTAGAGATTTCAATATTTTTGATGTTGGCAAAGTTTTCTTTTTTCTTTCGAATAATTCTTCTCTTGATTGTGGTGATATTTTTCTACCTTGCCAGTCGGTTTTTTTGTTCCATACTTATTTGGACTTTTCAAGTAATAGCAGATAACGGGTTAACTGCGTCCTAAGGCATTCGATATTTCTGTCTGACATTTTTTGGCTCTTTTCAGAGCTGTAATCTAGCACACAAGCGATCCCAAATTAACTAGTCAATAGTAAAAGCGTGACAACTTAACCTCATGTGTCTTGTAGGTACATCTGTGATGTGGGCCACAGGCTCAGTGGTAGAGTTTCAGCTCTGCATTCAGTTGTCACTCGTTCGATATCTATAGCGGAGATCACGGTATACACAGCTAATAAGACCTAATAAGATCGAAAAAGCATTCCAGTAGTTCTGCACCTCACTCAAAATGCTTTCTGGATTTTCGTGTTATGGTAATTCAATTTATAATATATAAAAAAAGTAAAGTTGGGGACATTAGTCGAGGATGACCCGAAAGTTCCCTTTTCAATAGCTACTAGACCGAGATGTAGGGGAATGTGCTACACCATTCTATGGATTGATCTACTTTCATCTTGACCCATACCTTATAATACTGAGTGTTTAGCAAGGCAGCACCAAGTACCATTTTTTGAGTCTTTGGTATGACTTGACCTGAGCTTGAACTCTGGTCTCCTGGTCCATTGTCGAACACTTTACTCAATTCCTATATATATATATATATATATATATATATATATATATATTCTTGTGCTTCTTAACCTACACTGAAGAAGAACCATCCACCTAATTCGTATGATATACCTTGCTAACTGTCACCCTGTTTTTACTCTTGTAAAATGTATAATACACTGAGTATAGTATATAATAAATAAACCAGGATTTTTTTCTAAAATGAGTAAAAGTAGTCTATGCTTTTTTTATGATAAATAAAATGGTAGGTAAAAGTTTTGAGCTGAATCCATTTGTATTAGAAATTGAAAAAAAAAATGAACATATAATGATTTAAATGATAATTCTGTTTTGTCTCCACTTCATGTCTACACGTTGCTTTTAACATATACGAGTACATACGGCAAGTTAAATTTTGTCTTTTTAGATACTATTAACATTTCGGAAGATAGAATTATGTTGCGTTAACACTGAAAAAAGGAAAAAACTAAAACAATTTGACCCTATAATCATGTACAGAAAACTGTATTACTATTTTTATACATAACAGGAAGGACAGTATATATATCAATCTATTGTTGACTCGTATATGTGTTTGTGCAAAGAATTTACAAAGAATTTAAAGACCCTTGTATACAGAGAATTACAGAGACACTCAGGGACTCCCACACATACAAACACGCGTATAATCACGCATACAAGCACACACATATATGTACATAAATATACACACACTCACACATATATATGCGTGCGTAGAAATATATATATATATATACACACATATATACACACATATATGCACACACACATATATACCCACATACACACACACATACATATATATATATATATATATATATATATATATATATATATATACATACGCACATATATATACACATACACTCACATATGTATATCTACACATAAAAACATATGCATACATGTACATATATATATATATATATATATATAGACATATGCACACACACACACACATATATATACATACACACACTAATATAAATATGT
>OY757907.1:100782576-100802576 GCA_963585895.1 Sepioteuthis lessoniana | reverse complement strand
TTATTAGAGAGTAGTTTTCCATGATCAAATAATCCCAAGAGTTGCTAGGAATAAAAATTGTAAGAGGCAAAATGTTTTAATGAAATATTTCTAATGTATATTTTAGCAATATTCGATGGACCTAGAAATATGACGATGGAACAGATGCTCAGCGTATTTAAACGTAGATTTTAGAAAATACCCCTTAATATATGATTTCTTTTGCACTTGATATATTTTGTTCAGTCTTTTCGAAATGCGAAGGGAACTTTTTCCCCGGTATTTACACATCAGGATCAAATTATGTGTTGTGATATATTTGCCCAGGATGTTAAATGAGACCATATTTGACAGAGTGATCACGTGGTTTAGTTTGGTTTGGTTTAGTTTTATGTCATATCAAACATTGTAGGTCATTTAACGCCACATTTATTTTTAAAATGTTTTGAATATATGATTTCTAAACAAATTTTGTAGATTACTTTTTAAACGAGTCTACGCCCATTTTTTTCACACAGTTTAATGGTTTTACTTATTTCTAATTCTAATAATTCTATTAATCACTTGTTTGCACATAGTGAAATGTTTTCAAGAATCGCCATTTAACACTAACAATTAAATTAAACAGCAGATATTTGTTTACACGTAGTTAAGTGATCAAAAAGCTCAATTCTAACAATTAAGTTAGCATAAATCAGCAAATTTAAATAGTTCCAAGTATTGCTACGTATCACTAACAATTCAATTGAACATCAGTCATTCATTTACTCACAGCAAAATGAATAAACAATTCTATATGAAGCAATTCAGTTTAGCATTAGCCATTTGTTTGCACTTAGTTTAAATATCAAAACCGTTCCATTTAAACTATATATAGGACCCTATCAGATGCTATTACTCTAGGACAGAGTGGACCTTGGAGCGATGTCAATGAAGGAGTACTTTACATTCTCCAAAGCTCCAGCATTACTGGAGGCTCACCATCAGATCGTTTTGTGTCATAATCTGGACACTCACTAGAGGAGACTTACTCCACTACAGAGATGCAGTCGGTGTATTCTACAGCCCTAGCCGACTGGGTCAGTTGGTAAATTAAAAAGCATGGATCTGATAGCAGATGTATCACCATTTATGAGGTCAAGTATTTTTTTGTGGGGACGGGGTAATGGCTAAAATTCTTGACGGCGATATCGTTGCAAACAAGTTCAAACTGCAATCACGCTTTTACGTTCCTTTTCAGAATAATAAACTTGCCTAAGCTACAACCCCTTTATTTCCTACAGCTATGGGTTACCCGGTCCATTTGACTAATAAGTAGAGTGTTCGACAATGATCCGGGAGACCGCGATTCCATCCAAGGTCGAGTCATACCAAAGACTAAAAAATGGTACTTGATACCACCTTGCTTAAAACTCAGTACTCTAAGGCAAGAATCAAGGGTATAGTGGAGCAATCTAGAGAATGGAGGAGCGCCCTCCTGTACACCTCGGTGTAGTAGCTATAGAAAATGGAGCTTATGGGTCACCCTCGATAGAGTTCGCCAATTTTTACTTATGGGTTAAATAATATCAATACACTTCTTCGATATTGATAGTTTCTGCATTAAATAACCCACAGTTGTTTAATGCCAAAACGGTTAATATGCCATTAAACAAAAAATATATATCTTATAAATATCTCTATCTCATTCTATTTGGGCCGATGGAGTCCTCGTGCGTTATGGGCAATGAACTGCACTGTGACATCGTTGCATAAGAGTTCGACCTTCAGGCGTACTTTTACGTTTACCATATTTACCCAACCCCTCCGCTCGGACAGGATATGACACAAGGTCAATTTTTAAGCTGAGTTTAACAGGTTTGAATTCAGAGTTTTCCTTCTCCTAGACTAGTTGCCTCACCAAGGCTGAAGAACCTAGTCTGCCCTACTATTTACCCATACCTGGAGGGAGAATAATTGGATTCATACCTTTCCAAAAGGTATTAGTGCTATGTGAAATGCAGTCAGTCTCGTCCAGGGTTTGAACTCGTGTCGCCGTGTCCATTTCCTACGACGATAACCATTTCACAACGGGCACCTCCTTTTAAGTGTACTTTCGGACTAATTGCCCAGTGAAATATACTAAACACTTTATCCACACAGATGTGCGTTAAATAATGCCAGTAGTGCTTTTCTACATGAATGGCTTTGACATTATTTAACCAACGAATGTTGATGTGCCATCAAAAAAAGAAACATCTATTTGGCTGGAAATGTCCTAGTTAACCATATGATGACATGTAGTGACTTGAAAATGATATCTATCTTAGAGCCCGTGATCAAGTTGAGTTTTTTTTTTTTTTTTTTTTTTTTCAGTTCTTATTCAGGAACATCCAACATATAGCTAGACATTTAAAAAAAATATGGATCTAATCTCATCTATCCCACTTTTTATGAGGTAAAAATATTTTTGTAGTCCAGAAACAGTGACCCTATATACATTCGGTCAAGAATAATATATTTTCACACCGAAATAAGCGCATTGCAAAGGATAAAGATAATGATGAAAATAAATACATTTTAGGAAAAACATCCCTGTACTTTCAATATACAAACTATAAAATTATTCTTTTATCAACGCACTAAACTGAATTGGTAGACCCGTTGAATGACAAATTATTAGCTGAAATTTCTGAATGTGTAATTTTTCTCTGTATTTTATCTATGTTATTAGCATTACTCGTCCAACAAACGTTGATCAGATCATTTAGTTAGCTGACCAATTGGAGAAGAATACGAAATGATCAGTTATATGTTAGCCAATCAGGAATGTTTTTTTTTCCCCAGGGAGTCTTCTACAAAAGTAGATGTTTATAGGATTAGAAAAGTGAAGATATCCAATCTCCATACCGAATACAGGAGAATAAGGAGAGAAATATCTCAAAGAACTAAAGTCTCTCCCGCAAAACCTTACTTTCCGAAAATTTGATCGTTGGTTGTTTGGGTTTTATGGCGTATCAATCTTTGTAGGTTATTTAATACCAAATCCATTTTTATACTGATTATTTAATCCATTTTTATAGTGATTATTTAATCCATTTTTATAGTGATTATTTAATACATTATTATACTGATTATTTAATCAGTTCTGTTTCAAACAATTCAGTTTAGCATGAGAATACAGTTTAATCGTCAAAAACGTTTTTATGTCAAGCTGTTCAGTTCAGTCAAACATTTCAGTTTAGTATAAGTATACATATTGTTTACATACAGTTAAATGTCAAAACAATTCTATTACAAACAATTTAGTTTAGCATAAGTACGCAGTTTAGTTCTATTTAACCCACAGATAGGACCCCCCTAACAGGTGCTTCCATTCCGGGTCAGAATCGACCTGGGAGCGATGACAATGGAGGGGTACTCTGCAATCCCCAAAGCTCAAGCATCAATGGAGCCTCACCATCAGATCGTTTAGTGTCTTATCCAGGAAACTCGTTGAGGGAGTCTTACTCCTCTGTTGAGATGCAGTCGGTGAATTCTACAGTCACTGGGCAACCGAAAAATTGAGTAACACAGAAAGACTGCACCAGTCGGATACCTACTTTGCCTGCATCTTAGATAAAACGAAAGTGACACAATTTCCATATATATATATATATATATATATATATATATATATATATATATATATATATATATATATACATGTGTGTGTGTGTGTGATTGTATTATTGATTAACCACTGTGTCCAATGTGTAGTTGTTAATTGTTAACGGAGACTTTTTCTTGTATTTGAGTTGCTAATACACAGGTAACTTGTTTCAATGCACCACCCCAACCGTCCCATAAAGTTTCAGATAGATTGAGTTATGCCGATTTGTAGATATTTCGAGCACAACGTTGGCACAGAAGGAGTTGATAAACCAACTAGCTGAAAACGCAAGTAGAAGTCACGTAACTAAGGTCACAATCAAGTACCTTGATTAACATAGGACTACAAAATGAATAAACAAGGAAGGAGATTATTTTGAAAAAAAAAATAGTTCATATGTGAAATAAACACTCTTTCAACGTTATGCAACAGATTTATTGATTTACTTACGAAATAAAGAAATACAATTGTGGATTTGGTACATATGAATAAGATTAGTCAGGCCTCAGCAAAAAAAAACAAAACAAAAAAAAAAAAAAAACAAGAAAACTAAAATATACTTTGTTAAAAGTTAAATATGATTGATTGATTTGAACGCAATGTCAATCCGTCAAGGGTTATTTTACGTCTAGACTCTAACTAATCGCAATCATTATTCGTTCATTTTTACATTTTTGTTGCTTGTGTTCTACGGCATATAAACCCTTCTTGGTTTTTTATTATCAGATCATTTACAAATTATATATATATATATATATATATATATATATATATATATATATATATATATATATATATATATAATTTTCGAACGAGGTATATATTGACAAATTATATATATATATATATATATATATATATATATATATATATATATATATATATATATATATATACTGTCATCAAAAGACAGACTGTTTCGTTGTATCACAATTCTTCAGTTCGGCTTGACACTCGAGACGCTTCAGGCCGGGATCGAAACCTGCGTAGCTTTACGTAAGCCAGGCGACATACACTTTGCTCAGGCCTTCGACTCAACGGCAGCTTGGGAGTATGTATCAAATTTCGTTTGTTTACATTTTTTGTGCTATCGGATGCCATAGTGTTCAATTGGTTAGAAGAGCTTTGCATTACGTAAGTGGCAACCGTTATATTCCTTTGTCAGAGTGCTCAACCTTCCCTCCAAGAGGGATCATATATATTTTCATCTACAAACAGACTTTGTAAATGAATACTTTTTAGGTAATAAGTTTTAGATTAGTTAGAGCTCATTTGTTTGCACTCAGGTAAGTGTAGAAAATAATTGAAATAGTTTCAAGATAGGAATTTTTACATGAACCAAGGGTAACTTGTTTGTACACACTTAAATGGTTTCGAGTAATTCTAACTCTAATATTTTTAGTAGCGTTTCGTCCAATCCACTTCATACTACGATAATTGTTATTTACTTAATACGAATCTGCTAAATACGAATCAGTAAATGTAAAAATGTTGGGAGAAATCTAAGAAATAAATCCAAAATACTGATTTTAGGAAACACAATAGAGAAAATATTGCACGTTTATCACTGAAATGTTTTGCCACTCTACTCTGTCGAACGTTCAAGATGCAAGTAAAAAAAAAAAAAAAGATTTCAACACAGAAGGAAGCTTTCCGTGTTTCTTTGAACGCTCAATTATTCGTTTTTTGCTGCTTGTAATAAAATCAAATCTAACTTATAGTATTTTTTGCAGGCAATTAATACATCTACCTACGTTGTTTTCCGGGAAATGGACGAGAATTAATTCAATACGTTGTAAAAATGAGTCGTGAATTTCCGTTTAATCTCAAGTGAATATTAAACAAAAAGAAAAGAAAAAGGAAAAAAAAAATTAATAAACTTTAAAGAACTTGACAAATTTCCAAACTGAATAAATAATTGATAGTTTTTCTTGCATCGAACGAAACTTATCAGTACCGCTTGGATATCTTTTGCCTTGACGAACAAGTTTGTTTCTCCTAACGATACTTCTACAAAAATATTGCAGATAAATTATTTATGAGGTGATATGAACTTTCCTTTTTAATATTCATGATCTTTCCGTTCAAATATTTTTTGAGTAGATTTTAAAAGTTTTCACTTTCAAAGAAAACTGTTTGGTAATTTACTGTGCAAAAGTCATTGAACGTTTTTACAAAGGAACCTCCTCGTAAATCAACCGGAAAATCTAAACTTAGTAATTAATTAAAAAAAAATATTTCCCTTTGAAAATATCTCTCTAGAATCGTAATTTGAATACAGAAATACTTTGAAAATTGTGGTTAATTTGGTTCCAAATTCGTCAAAATTGTTTAAAATTGCTCTCTTCAGGGTCTTAAAGTTGGTTTTTGACTCATTGATTTCAAAATACAAAAGAAGAAAAATAATCTTACAATTCATAACTGCCACATGGACAAAATAAACATTTGTAATATGTACCAAACAAGAACGCTTAGGAAAAACACACACACACACACACACACACACACACACACACACACACACACACACACACACATATATATATGTATATATATATATCATCATCACCATCATAATCATCATCATGTCGTGCCGCTAGCACGGATATCCCTGACCCTCTCTCGCCACTTCACTCTATCGTTCATCGCCTCTGGCAGGTCTTCAGGGCTACATCCCGTATCATCACATAGCTGCTGTATGTATGTTCAAGCTGGTCGTCCTGCATTTGTTCGGCCGTATGTGGGGGTCTATTGGAGTACATCACTTATGAGCTCGTCCTTGCTTCTCCAGCAGTGTCCTGCATGCCTTGTTCGTCTAACTTGGATAGTTTTCGTGATAGGAGGCTGGTGGCCGTATAGTTCGTGCCTTGTTGGGTGTTGCCGCCAGGACTTGTTCAAATATATATATATATATATATATATATATATATATATAACCTTTTATTTAAAGAAAAAAAAGAAAAAAATCACGTTCTTGGTATCTTTGTCAATCTATTTCAGGTTCTTGTTGTTGTTATAAGTTTGACTTAGAGGTTTAAAAAAAAAACCTTCTTCAGATGAGATATTCAAAATTTTAATAAGATGACTTCATATTGTTTCCGAAAAGAATGAAATCTGAAAAAAATCCTTTACTTTTTTTAAAATTTAAAATTATTTATTTTATCTTTTTACTGAACGAGAAAAACCAATAAAAGTTGAAGATATTATGAACATATTTACTTTTCATACTAAATTGATTAATTCATTAGTCTATTTCGTAAAGAATTATGGATTAATATATTAATATATAGAGAGAAGGATATATAAGTAACTTAATTAAAGGTAGTTAAATACGTAATTCAAATAATATATTACTTTAAATTATTGTAAGAACTTTGTTCTCTGTCTACTTGCCGAAATCATTTCTCTTTTAAAGTTAATAGACAATTAATTAATCGAATTAATATTCTCCTAATATAGAATACAATAAAAATTAATAGATAAAATATATAATTATATATTTTCATAATAAGATAAAATAGAAAACAAGAAAAAAAAGAAATAATAGGGCTTTTAACATGTAGGAATTATCCCAATAAATCACCGTTTTTTGCTGTTTTTTTACACCGTTTTTTGCTATTTATAATATCAAGGTTAATAATCAACCATTAAAATCCTTTAAATTTGAAAATATTTTTTACATCAACATAATGTCTTTTTCTCATCAATTCTTTATTTATTACAATTACTTAATATTCGATATGCGAACCACATATTAATTATGTGTTTATTACGATTGACTTAACTTTCGATTACTATTTTTTTCTTGATATGATTAACATGCATCCTTACAATATTTTGAATAATTAAAACTAAGTTTTGTAAAATGAACAGAATTTAATTATTTTTTTACTCATATTTTTTTAATGATAATATACATAATAGCCTCAATGAAAGTAAATTAAAATTTATCAATAGATTAAAAAAAAAGGTGCATACCAAGAATCACTTTTTCTGGAATAAGGTTTTCTTTATTTTTTAAATTAAGGGTAATGGCATTTTTTAGATTATGTATATAAAAAAAATCATAGATATAATATCTTCTACTTTTATTATTTTTTCTGGTTTAATAGATAGATAAAATGAATCATTTTAAATTTAAAAAGATTGAAAATTAATAAGTTTTTTAAACTCCATTCTCGCCGGAAACAATATGAAAAACATCTAATTAAAATTTTGAAATCTCATCTGAAAGAGGTTTGAATAAAAACCATCAACGAATAAGTTAAGTTATAAGAACTTGTAAAAACCAGAAATAAATTTATAATGGTACCAAGAAAATGATTTTTTTTTCTTTTTGTCTTTATATAAAAAAATTTTTGCTCTACACATTGAGTGTTGATGTATCATTAATCCCAAATTAATGATACATCAATAGCCGTTATTATTGAACATATAATTGTATACTCCTACCCCTTGGATTTCCGTCTTGGACCATATATATATATATATATATATATATATATATATATATATATATAAGTAAAATCTAACGCTAAGATATTTTAATCAATGAAATACAATATCTTTGCACACAGAAATGCAGAGCAATATCACGTTTTCAAATATAAAATCAAATAAAAGCGGGATACAAACTCACGACTCCCTCCCATAAGTTGTTCTATGCATATGTATATACTTTTCATTCAACGAATGGCTGTGCTATCTTAAGTTCATTTATCGTCACTTTTGCTATAGCCTTTCAAAAACTTCCTAAATTTTTTTTTTTTTTCAAAGACTTTCTCCTGATGATGACCTAAATTCAAAACTGGTTGAGAATAATCAAGAAAAGATAACACAAAAGAAATACTCTTATTTGATTTATCCTAATGGTTCATCATATCTCTCTCTCTCTATATATATATATATATATATATATATTAGAAAAGTCTTTGTGAAGAAAAGCTTTTAAAATTCTTTGTAATATATATATATATATATATATATATATATATATATATATATATATCCTGGCTGTGACTATTTTAAGGAAAAAATGAATGTAACTATTATTTCCCAGCTATAAGTAAAAAGTAAGCCATACAGGCCTCTTTAGCCCGAGTATGGCAACAGGTATAGAAAAATGAGTACTCAGAATTCAAACCTGTCATACTCAACTTAAAAACTGATCTTGTGTTGGGTCCTGCTTGTGTAGTGGAGTTAGGTAAATATATATATATATATATATATATATATATATATATATATAGAGAGAGAGAGAGAGAGAGAGAGACGGGGTTTCGTTCAGTGTAAAGGTAAAGTGAATTTTTACTTTATTTTATTTAACAAATGCAACAGTTTTGAATGTACAGACTACTCCACCTTCTATTAACAAATGGCACAAATTAAGGAAACATGTTTTAAATTATTAGAAATAGTTTATTATTTTAAGAAGAGAACGATAGATTTCAAATTTCTTATTTACTGGAACGATTTCACTCATCTATCATATTCAGTAAATATTGCACCTTCGGATAATTCTTATTCCTATAGTAATAGAATTAGCGTCACCAATTCCCGGGAAAGCTGCAAAAAACATTTAATAGTTCTTTTCTCATAAAGTTTTTCTTATTTTTTTTTATTCTGAGAGAATGGAATAATGAAGTTTTCTGAAAGATGCCAGAAAGGCAATAGGAATAAAACAGAAATATGTAAAAAAAAAATCTTATTTTATTTCTTTTTTATACCTAATAAACCGAATGAATGCTTTCAGTCATTTAATATTTTTCTTATAAGAAAAATAGTTAAGTCCAAACAGTATTTAGTGACAACATCAAATTAAATAAAAGCAATTATTCGCGGAAAACAGCAGCAAATAAACTTCGTGTCTGGAACCTAAACCCTCACTAATTTGCGTGAAATTAATCTTTTTTTTCTTTAAAAGAGCTGAATGTTTCGTAGAAGCCACCGTTTTAACTTACAATGTAATTGAGTTACGTTCTGGGCCACGTTCTCAAATTTGATTGCCACTAGTTTAAAAAAAATCGCTGAAGCAACCATTTAGAGATTATTTTGTGTTTCACTTGAACGATGGCAATTCCCACACGAGAGTTCCATCGTGTTACATTTCCCACTGCGTAAAGGCATATTTTTAACAGCTTCACACCTGTTAAGACGCATTTTCCTTGCCTGTTTGAATCATTAATTCTCCAAACTGTATTCAAGGCAGGAGCTCTGCTCTATGATTATAATGGAACATATTCACTCTGCCGATTAATAAAAAAAAAGGAGAGTGAAATGACAGGAAAGATCTTGTCAACTAATAGACTTCTCTGTATCAGTAGATCACGGAATAGTAATTTACTCAGCTTTGTTGCTTAGATGTGGCACAAGGCCATATAAATAGATCACCAAATGAGGCTTGAACTCACTCGTGTATCTTTACAAGACTGGCATGTTAACCAATACACCATCTGGTATTTGTCGAGCGCCCCACATATGCACGAGAATGGCATAGAGCCTTTTTTTTTATTTTGAGAACCAGACACAGAGCCGAATCGGAGACACGCCCAGAGGTTCCAAAAATTCTTTGAGCCCCGTCGGCATTCTCCTCAAAAGGAGCGCTTCAGACGTCAGGTGATGAACCTAGTCACTTTGTGGGGGTGGTAAAAGTCTGTGGAGTCGGTTCCATCAGGCTCAATGAGACACGAGACGCGAGACACGAATGCTGGGACTCTTTGCCACCTGCGTCATCCAGCCTTGACCAACTGGCACCGGAGTCAGGACACACCCGACCTGATACTAGTACCGGGAAACACGGCCGACCGAAGCGTGTCACCTGAACCATGACTGAACGAAATACAGATTTTGTATGGGTTTTACTAAGCTCTTTGCCACATGAATAAAGCACCCAATGAGACTCGAACTCATTCGAGTATGTTTGCTATCCAAGCTTGCTTAAACTTATACCACCTGAAGCGACCAGTAGATCACAGAGTAAATTTAAAGGAAAACAAAAAGCTGTATAGATACCTGAACCGTACTAGAGAACAAGAAAAAAAGGATACCATAGATGAAGGTGACGGTGATACAAATCCCCAAGAACCAGAAAAAGAACATAGAGTAAGTGAAGCTCCGGGGAAGAATTGAAATAAAGCCGTTCACCATTATGTCTGAACTCGCTTAACTCATAGATATACGTTAATATTATTCGAACTCACAAATAATTTTTAAAATATTAAAAATTATATATATATATATATATTTCGAGGAGAATATTCAAGGGGTAGGAGTATCCAATTTGAGTGCTCAATGCCACCGGTTAAGAACGTATAATTAATTTGGGATTAAGAATATATTAAAACCCAACGTAGAGAACCAAGAAATGTTTTTGATATAAAAATATGAAGAAAAAAAATCACTTATTTATATTTATAATGACAACAATATAAATTTATTTCTGGTCATCATGACTAAAGAATTTTTTTCACCTAACAACTGATGATGGTCATTATGACCAGAAATAAATGTAAAATGATACCAAAAAAGTTATTTTTTTCTTTCATTATATATATATATATATATATAATACAACAGTATATGGTTGTCACCATCTCACTTCGTGGGTTAGTGCCAGACCAAATGCAGTATAATTTGGATAGTGCTCAATATCTGGGATAGAGCTATTGTATGATATAATAGCAAATAAATATATATTAGTTTATATATATATATTTAATAGCATGGACACTTATCTGCGACCACTGGTTTCATGCCGTCTATACACAGCAATTATCAGGCCGATGATCGCCGTGTAAAGAAAGCATGAAAACAGTGGTCGCAGATTAGATATACATAAAAAGTAATAGATATCTATTTTATTAGATTATATATATGTAGTTTGGTTTCTTTCTTTTTTGCCGCATCAACCTTCGTGGGTTTTTCAATGCCTATGCCATCCATATAGAAGGACAACAGTAGTACTATTTATCCAATTGTTTGATGGATAAAAGTTTCATAATTTTCTAAAGGGCATTAGTTATAAAGTGAATATAATAGTGCGAACTCACTTACTATGATGTCACATCCCCCGCCAAATAAATACACGTATATATGATTGAAATTTGCAGTTAAAATTGTCCGTAATAAGTATAGGTTCCAATGCACAAAAACAGGGCAATATCACGATATTTCTGTTAGAAAATAAGAAATATAAAACTCATGACTGTGAGTTTCACGTACCCGAACTTAAGGTAAGCTTTTGGAGTCAGCTGATGTTGCTATCAAGGGAATGCAGGAATGCTAGATATTCTCGGAACTGGATTCTTCACCTTTTGAATTCAGAATTTTCTTTTCCCCAAGAATGATATGCCTACATATACGACCAGAAAGCCTTGTCTACCCAATTATTTGATCAATATCTGGAGGGGATAGCGAAGAGATAATTTTTTTTTAAGAGGATAATTGTGAAAGGAAACGTAAACTATCTCTTCGAATTTATTTTCTACGATGATAACTATTTCGCCAAAAAGATCCTCGCCAACATATACGTAAAATATGTCTTATTGTCACGCTATGATAAACAAGCTGTCCTTGCTGACTTTTGTATCTTTAGCTAGGTTAAGCTGAATTAATATCCTGTGTATCGTGTTAGCAGGTGAGAAGAGTCATGAGTTCCAGTAGTCTTAATTCAGCAAAAGTTAGGGTTTCAAAGACTGATAATCGAGTTAGAAAAATGGAATTTTCGAAACTAATTCAAATTTTAAGCTGGGCTTTTTGATTTTCCCTTTTCTCTCATGCTTTTGGGAACTATTGTTTTAAAATTGCGGAAGGATTTTTTTTTTATATGATCAGTTTTCGTTTTGTATATCTTATCTTTCGGTTTAGTTAGGCTGAGAACCTTTCCGCTTAGTGCATGGGTTAGTTAGGTGCACACATTGAGTGCAGGTGTTCACGCACGCGCGGGGAGGATGTGACGATCACAGATGTCACAATAAAAACCCCAGATAGGAAGTTGAACTGCGGATGTGAATGACGTCATACCCGGAAGTGATGGGCTGAGGATTTATGGATTTGAAAAAAAGCAGTGAGTTGAGATTTGGACTTTGACGGGGCGAGTTGATTTTCGAAGCTCACCGAGGCGAGACCAGTTGGGGTCTACGGGATGCCCGTGCGTTGGTTGACTCAGTGAGTTGAGAGCTGACGATGTACGAACAGTCAGCATAGAAAGAAACTGCGTCTCTCTCTCCACATGTCGGAAAACCTTAAACTCAAAATGGTAAATAAATGTTTCGTACCTTAACCAAACGAGAGTCGTCAAGAGTTTCGAGTGTTTCGCGGATTCCTATGCATAAGGAACGTTTTCGTATGTTCTACCTATCTGTATATATATGTACATTTCACGTATTAATATCTGGCTATGTTACACTATGGGTAAATAACGGGGCAAACTGAGCTCTCTAACCTTGGTAATGCAACAGTTCTAAGGAAAACATTTCAAAATTCCAACATATCATGGGTCAGTATAACTGGTTAAGGCTCCACAGTCTTACAGATTTGGCGGTAAATTTAAGTCATAGAGTCGACTGAATTTGGGGATTTGAAAAATATATATATAGAGAGAGAGAGAGATGTTGATGAGCTCATAGCCTTGATCAGTTTTGGGTAATCTAATCCTGCTGTCCATAATGACTGCAGTTAGCTAACGAAATGTGTATGGTCATAGGAAGTAGAATTAGCGACCCGAGTTCAAATTTTGGTCGTTTCACTTCGTGCTAATGCATGAACAGGCATGAAAACATATGTTATCTCCCTAACTATGTGTAAATTATTTTTGTTCATTTTTGTTCGTTTATTTGCTCTTTTTTTGTTTTTATTTTAAGTCTTGGTAAGGCAATTAGTCTAGAAGAAAGAAAACTCTGAATTCAACCAAGCTTTTTTTTGCTTAAAAAAAATTCATGTTGGGTCAGTACAGATTGTAAGTTCGATCCATACTCGATGCCTAATACACGTGGCTTTGCGCCAGACTTAAGGAAACTTTAAAAATACCGATATTTAGGCATATATATGTAAGGAATAGCCAGACAAACGGTCTACCTACGTGCCTTACCCGTAGGGTACTCTCACATTCATTGGATTTTTTTTTTCAGTTTTCATTTTCTGCTCCTGGCAATGTCTTTATTAAACTTTCTCGTCGAACGCCTGAAGCTATGAAGAGAGTTCGTATACCTATTTGGTAAACTTAATTTGCGATTTTCTTCAATGATGACGCGGGGGATTCTCTTTTCTCCACTTAAAAAAGAAACAAAAACAAAAACAAAAACAAAAAAAACAAACTTGAAGCCAAAAAAAAACAAACAAACAAAGAAATGAAAATGAAAATAAAACGCGAAAAATGTATATAGAGACAACCAATGGAACATTGACACGTAAATGGCGGGAAATGGAGAAGTGAATGCTACACGTGGCTGCCAGACAGAATGTCTTTCTCAAACAATCGATTATAAATCACATGATCGGTGGTAAGACGCGAATCATGATAATTTGACCCGCAGAGAAATTATCTGCCTTTTTTATGCGTGTGTGTGTGTGTGTATGTATGTGTGTGTGTGTGAGTGTTTGTGTTTGTGTGTGTTTGCACACTCACACATAGGCTCATACATATGAACATAGGTGAAAACACAGGTATTAATACACACATACATATACGTATGCAAAGGCAAAACCCACTCATATAAATACTACACCTGAAAAAGCACATACTTGCCAATAATCTTGTACACTCACACGCCAATTCAGGTACATATTATGTTAAAGTATACGAAGCTCTTTCAGGAAGTATCTAGAATAAAGCTGTATTTACCTTGACCAAAATGAACAATGAATTGAACATTAATTTTCTGCGAAATACTCCCCTCAGCTTTCACCACATCTTTCATGTAAAAATGTTCTATCTTTTTTTTTTTTTTTGATAAGATCTAAAATTTTGTACTGTCTTATCTTTTAGAGTCTTTCAAATCCCCAAAACTTAGCATGGACTTAGATCTGGTATATAAATTGCTGCACTTAGACAATTCTGTGTCTCGTCAAAAATATCAGATCAAAAAGTATCGAGATTGAAGACCATAATTATGTAGAATTTGTCATCAATTCGATTGAGAAGTTCTATGTATTGATTGATTCTTTCATCGAGCGTAAAAGCATGTCAACATGCCATGGGTTACTTTAGGCTTCGAGGTTCGAGAATTATATACATTATACGTTTATATTTACATTTTTGTCAAGTATAAAAAATGGTGTGTATTTTTTGGGCTAATATTAATATGACATCAAGTATTTCTATCGAATACAAATAATTTGTTTGACCCATAGATGGGACCTTACAAGGTATACTAGGACGTTTGTTGGTTGATTGGTTGGTGTTGTATGGCATATCAACACTTGTGGGGTATTTAATGCCAAACCCTGTTATTTATATATATATATATATATGTGTGTGTGTGTGTGTGTGTGTGTGTGTGTGTGTGTGTGTGTGTGTGTGCATATAACATGATTTAGTAGGAGGAAAGTTTTGAACAGCTTTAAGTGGAGAATATTTTGTAAGTTCCTTCCCTTTTTTTAGAACTGACGATGTATGCTCCACTATATATATATATATATATATATATATAGAGAGAGAGAGAGAGAGAGAGAGAGAAAGATGTTTTTTCGGTTGATGAGACACGGGGCTAACGAAGGCAGGGACAGCTATCGATAAGCTATCGATCATATGGAAATCAGACCTGACCGATAAAATGAAACGCACTTTCGTCCAGGTAGCAGTCGTGTCGATACTCCTGTAAGGATGCACTACTTGGACGCTAACTAAACGGTTGGAGAAGAAGCTAGACGGCAATTACACAAGAATGTTGCGAGCAATATTGAACAAGTCCTCGCGGCAACACCCCACAAAGCACCAACTATACGGCCACCTGCCTCCCATCACGAAAACTATCCAAGTTAGACGAACCAGACATGCAGGACACCGCTGGAGAAGCAAGGACGATCTCATAGGTGATATAGTCCTATGGACCCCTACATATGGCCGAGCAAAAGCAGGACGACCAGCCCGAACATAAATACAGCAGCTATGTTATGATACGGGATGTAAACCTGAAGACCTGCCAGAGGCAATGAACGATAGGGGGAAGTAGCGAGAGAGGGTCAAGGATATCCGTGCTAGCGACACGACATGATGATGATAATATATATATATATATATATATATATATAGAGAGAGAGAGAGATGATTTGCAATAATAACAGCTAATAAATAATTTAACTGTTCTATTCAACTCATAAATTGGCCCCGAACAGTTATTACTAATCCGGGTCAGAGTGGATAGAAACCTCACTCTCATATACCTAGGACCCTCCTTGGAAGAGGGGGTCTTACTCCTTTCCAGAAGTGTATTTTACAGCCCCAGGTGACAGATGAGAACGGACGTAAGACTAAAGGCAATGAAAAGATACTCCACAATCTCCTGAACTCAAGGAGTTCGAGCCTCCATACTAGATGCAGTTTAGCGTATGCTCAAGATATCTCTTTGAAGAGTCTAACTCTACAATGCATACAGTTATTCTAAACCCCCGCCTAATCGAATCTGTTGGTGTAATGGTTAACAAGCAAGACTAACAGACCTACACAAGTCTCATAGGGTGCTCTATTTCTTTGGCTTTGTGACATATCTAAGCAAAAAGCTAAGAAAATTACTATGCTGGGACCCACCGACAAGGAATTTTCTGATCTGAATTCAAGTCATCAATAAAGAGACCTTCTTTTTTTTATTTTAATTGTGTCATTTCCTTTATTTCTGGATTGTTTAAAACTCATTCCCTCATTTCCATATACATAAAATTATGATCTAGAAATACGATATAAAACCGTTAATCATTACGTGTATACAAATGCAAAAACACATATACACAAATAGACACTCATATAATTGCGAGACGTAAGTATAGAATGACACACCAAGTAAGAATTCAAACACACACATAAACGCACAACAATAACACATAAGGACAGAAAACAAGAAACACACATCTACACATGTAGCTAAAAACTCATATATTAGAAAATGAAAAGATATTTATTCTGATGAGCTAAACCTATTTCGTCTCTATTCTGCTTACCAAAGTGTAGAAATAGGTATTAATTCGTACTGGGATTCCCCTAAGCATAATTGTAATTTACTAAGCTTTTTGCTTAGATGTGGCACAAGGCCATATGTATGGGGCACCAATTGAGACTTGAACTCACTCGTGTAGATTTGCTAGTCAAGCTTGTGAACCATAATACCATCAGAGGCGCCGTAGCCATAGTTGCTCACGCGCTAGACTGCAACAATGAAATAAGCGATTTCTAACTGCATTCTCGCTATTTTTGAACTAATACTGATGGGAAAGGTATAAACCAGCTATTGCTTAAACAGTACCCTTATTGTTCTTCAAGAAGGGTAGATTTGGCATAAATAACCCAGGAAAGTTGCTATGGCATTAAACAAAGAAAACAAACTATATCAAACGTTTTATATTTGCACGAACACATAATCATGCCACCCAGTCTGGTGGTGCTGAAGAATACACCGATTGTTAGCGAGCATCCTGAGTGTGTCACGAAACCATCTGAGGGCAAGGTTCCAGTCATAGAGTACCCTTTCTTTGCCATTACTCCCAGGTTCACTCAGCCGAAATGGCAGAATCTGTTAGAGTTCCATCTATGAGTCAAGTAGAAATGTTTAATCTTTTACAAGGAATTATCATTATTATACATTTAAAGTTGTACGCGGATTATTTGTGTTAAAAAGGAATACTTGACGAATAGAAGTACTAAAGATAAATAGCAATACATGGAACTAACTGTGTGCCAACAAAAGGTCAATATTAAAAAGGAATTTTTTGTTTGCAATAAATGAAACCATTTAACTGTACAGAAACAAATGATCCCTGGGTGGATTAGAAATAATGCTACATACAAACTAATCGGCTGGGGCTGGGGCTAGGGCATGGAATACACCGACGGCATTTCTGTAGAGGTGTAAGACTCTCCCAACGAGTGTCCTGAATATAACAGTAAACAATCTAATGGTGAGGCTCCAGTAATGCTGGAGCTTTTAGGAATACGGAGTAATCCTTCATTGCCATTGTTCAAGTAGTGGTAGCACCCAACAGGGTCCTATATATGGGTCAAATACCACTGTTTGACTTTTAAACTGAACACAAACAAATGATGTACGCTAAATTGAATAATTAGAAATAGAACTGTTTGATCATTTAACTGTGTGTAAAGAAATGACTGATGTTTAATTGAATTGTTAGTTATACATAGCAAAAAACAGGATTTAGCTTTGAATTGCTTTTCTGGTGATATACTCCATGACGTCAGTGCAAGGACCCTCTCTGACACTATAAGTAGACTGATTCAATAAACAAGTGAAGCGAGTCCAGTTAGTTACTGGTAACCGTGACTGTCTGTATTTCCCTAAATATATACTGCTCTAAACCTTACATCTCTTAGTGTTATTCATTTCTGGCCCTTCAAGGAAACAGCACTAACAACAATGTTTGATATGCCAGAAAACCAAACCAAACGAAACCAAACCAAACTATATATATAACAGAATTTGGGTTTATATGCTAGGGTTTATATGCCATAAAATAAAACCAAACCAAACATAATCACGTGCATACACATACAAAGGAAGATACTCGGTTTGAATTCAGTTTTCCTTCTTCCTGATTAGCTGCCTTGTTCCCTGCAATTGGCCCATCACTGTGGTGAGAGAAGAATAGACGTATCCATTCTTTTTCTACATGCATTAGGTTGAAAGGAAACGCTAAAAGCTTCATCTAGGATTTGAAATCGAATCACCGATTCCAGTTCCTACAACAATAACCGTTGAGCCAATGCACATGTATGCACACCAACATGAATGCATTTGCAACAACAGTGCACACATATGCACAAATACTCATTCATATAAGCGCACAACACAGAATCAAGAAGCACATATACTCACCAATATACGCACACATTCATATTTAAAAAGAAGCATACGTTAACGCACATACACACACACACACACACACACACACACTTATATATATATACATATAAAGAGAGAGAAAGAGAGAGAGAGAGAGAGAGAGAGAGAGAGAGGTATGTGGGGACTTAATGTGAATAAAACATACCAAGTTTATCCAAACTTCAACTTTCTGTCTCTGTTGCCCTATCAGCTGGGGCTGTAGAATACTCCGACTGCACCTCCGCAGAGTAGTAAGACCCCCACAACGAGTGTCCTGAATATAACATTAAACAATCTGATGGTGAAGTTCCAGTAATCCTGGAGGTATGAGGAATGTGGAGTACCCCTTCGTTGCCAACGCTCCTAGGTCCACTCTAGCCCGGAATGTTAGCACCTGATAGCGTCCTATCTATGGGTTAAATAGAACTAAACTACGTACTTATGCTAAATTGAATTACTTGAAATAGAACCATTTCCTTATTTAAACTGCTTAACTGAATTGTTTGAAATAGAACTGTTAGACTAAACTGAATACCTTGAAATAAAAATGTTTTTGACAATTAAACTGTTTACTATTACATAAACTGAAAACTTAGCCTAAACTGAATTGTTTGAAATGGAACTGTTTTAAAAAGTGAAATTGTACTTAAGTTAAACTGATTTTTTTAGATAGAACTGTTTTGATATATAACCGTGTTTAAACAAAATCTATACATATACTAAATTGGTTGAATTAAAACTGTTTGATTGAATTGAATAGCTTGAAATAGAAATGTTTTTGACAATTAAACTGTGTAATCATTCTAAACTGAATTGTTTGAAATAGCATGTATTCAATATTGAATAACCTACAAAGGTTGATATTCCATATAACTCAACCAACCAACCAACCAACCAACCAACCAACCAAACTCTGTCTCTGTCTCTCTATCTCTCTGTCTGTCTCTCTGTCTGTCTCTGTCTCTCTCACTCATTCACTCACTCTCTCTCTCTCTCTTTGTCTGTCTGTCCGTCTGTCTCTGTCTCTCTCTCTTCCTCTCTCTCTCTACCTGTCTCTGTGAGTGTGTGTATATGTGTGTGGGTAAGTGTTAGCTGAACCAAGCCTGACTTCACTCGGATACACACATACATAAAATCACCAAGCTATAATATATTTAACACTACGTAAGTGCACCGTGTGTTATGATCATGAATTACTACATTTGTATGTACTAAAAAAAATTGAAACCTTTACGAAAAAATCTGACAGTCTTGACGATTTAATTTGACGTTTTAATGACTTGCCTTCGGATTTTGAAACTGTTTTCAGATTGATTTAATTATAATGAGGATGCTCTATTGAATTT
>OY757907.1:100680076-100777576 GCA_963585895.1 Sepioteuthis lessoniana | reverse complement strand
TTATCATTAATGCGTACCGATTGCACGAATTTCTTCTCTATCGGTCATTGCATTTGATAAGTCCCCTAGATGGCAACTCGTGTCCACACAGATCTGATAAATGTAAGTTTCTGGTCAGCCAGCACTGATGTGTCCATGTGGAAAAGTCCTTAGGAAAATGTTGTTTAGGACTTCGACCTTACTTCTCCAACAGTATCCAGCGCGTCTTGTTTGCTTATCGTTGATGCTTTGAAAGATGGAGGTAAATGGCTTTGCGGCTGCTTTGTTCTCCAACTATTTTGTCTGAGACCATATAGAATGGTCATGTTCACTTTGTTCAACGAAAAGTTTTGGAGTTAATGTATGCGTCAGTGGAAGACAGTTATAGGTGCAAATAGGTAAAAGCACCGGATGTGACGTAAATGAGGGAGGAAGCATATAAACCATTATAGGTGAATGGACCTGTATTTAGTATTTAAGTTCCCCACAAGTTTAATGTTGAGGTTTGATATAGAGTGTTTAGTTTAGAATAAAGATTGAATTGGCATTATATTGACATAGTATAAGCACATGGATAAAGTGGTAAATGAAGGAAGATATGCAACAAATGAGTAAAAGATATGAAACGAATGAAACGAATGAAAAGATATGAAACGAATGAAACGAGTAAAGGTTGTAAAACGGCGCGGACAAAATGAACATTTAAAACAAGGCAACGAACAAAAACAAATTTATATTCTACAACAATAAAACTTACATTAATACATAAAAGAAATTAATAACTCTACTAACAAAATAATAGTATGTGTATATGTGTGAGTTTGTGTGTGTGTGTGTGTGTGTGTCTAACGCAACTAAGCTATAAAAGAATTACATGTCCTTTTTTTATGGTTAGAAACGGGCAGTTTCTCAGAGACTGGAAAGCGTCTCATAATCATTGTATATGAATGACTGCGAGGCCCATCCATGGTGTTGCTTTTCTCTCCTGTATTCACGCTGAAGGGAGTGTGTTGCTGCTGCGGAGAAATTTGGTCAAAGAGAACAAGGGTGTTTGAAGACGACGTATTTATAGAAAATATGCGTCTTGTAGGTGGCTCAAAAACGCAGGACTTGAATTTACGCGCCGACGTAGTTTTAAGCATGTCACGTGGTCCTCCTGGCCAATGGTTTCCCGAGACTGAATACTGAGCGTCCGCCGTCTTTGTGGGAACAAGTGGCATACCACCCAAAATAATTTATAGGAGCGTAAAATCCTATCCCATCAAAAGAAGGTTCAAGATTTCATCCCTAACGCTCTCGTTGAACAAATGTCGAACAGGGAAATTTGACGGTCCCCATGAAAAATCCTTGGTTGATGTAGCAACTAGTTTCAGTTATTTTATGTCTCATTTTGAACTCATACAATAAATTTGCTTTTCTCATCTTTAATCTGACTGCTTAAAATAAAGAAAAGTAAACAGCGAACACAAAACCATTTATAGAAATAAAGAAAGCTTCTTTTAGGCTTTATATTGTTACATTGCATGAATTTAATACTCAAAATGAAAGAAAGAAGATGCAATTATTTTTAAATCAACTTATAAAATAACGTACCGTCGTCAATCATATCTGGCAGTTGTTGCTTGGAAAATGAGTTACTCTCTTTCTAAATTCTTTGGTGTGTAAAGTTCGTTCCCTGAAAACAAGTTACGTAACTAACTTTCGTTAGATTCTCTTTTAGATTTTCAATACGGATACCAAAAAGCTTTCAAAGAAGCCTTCAAAAGGTTCATGAACTACAAAAAATTCCAACTTCAAAAATATTTAGAAAACAGTGGTGAATATTGATAGAATAATATCGCATTAGTGCCGATCTTTCATTTAGAGGTCCTTTTTTTTTTTTTTTTACTTTTCTTTACCTAAAACGTTATTTTCTCTGTTGAGAGCCTCTTATTAAAGGAAAAAGATTTAAATGATGAATAAATGGAAGGAAATATTTTTAAAATAATTGTATGAAACATTATAAAGAATAGATCACATGAAACCCGCAAGAGAAATTCCTGTGTATAATAACCTTATTTAATTCATACACTGTTTTAAGAGTAATATGTGACTCGCAGGGTTTCTTTTGACATACATTTAAAAAGAAGGAAAAACATCAGGTGAAAACGTTTGCGTAGACACTTATAGTTTACCTTGAAGAGTGAAAGGGTTAAGAAAATAGTTCTATTAATTCGACGATGTTCTTTAGTCTAAAGCATAAAACTAGAAAATGCAAAAGTAAAATCACTGTAAATGGTTTTCAATGCTTATTAAAATGGCATTATGTTAGGCATGGACGAAGGCATGGACGGCTATCGATAGGCTCTCGATTATATGGAAATCAGACCTAACCGATAAAATGAAACGCAATTTCTTCCAGGCAGCGGTTGTGTCGATACTGCTATATGGATGCACTACATGGACGCTAACTAAACCGCTGGAGAAGAAACTAGACGGAAATTACACAAGAATGCTGAGAGCAGTATTGAACAAGTCATGGCGACAACACCCCACAAGACACCAACTATACGGACACTTGCCCCCCATCACGAAAACTTTACAAGTTACACGAACCAGGCACGCGGGACACTGCTGGAGAAGCAAGGACGAGCTCATAAGTGATGTACTCCCATGGACCCCCACATATGGCCGTGCAAAAGCAGGACGACCAGCTCGTACTTACATACAGCAACTATGTGAGGACACAGGATGTAACCCTGAAGACCTGCCGGAGCCGATGAATGATAGGGAGATGTGGCGAGAGAGGGTCAGGGATATCCGTGCTGGCGGCACGACATGATGAATGATGATGATGTTAGGGAAACTTGATTTGACATGATACATAAATGTACATTCTTAGATTAAAAATTACTATAACATTCAAATATTACGAATTATACGAATGTCTAGACTGCTGGATAGCCATGACCATGATTAACTATACAAACACATAATACATATACATATATAAATAATATGCTGAATACATACTGACGCAATGAATAAAGACAAGCGAAGACTTCTTTAAAGAAATATACCACTCACTTTATTTGTAACGGTTGTGTGTGAGAGGGAGTTGGAGACTGAACAAAGACTGCAACATGTTGACCTCACCAGCACCTCCAGACATAGCCGTGTGTCGTTCTCGTTCTCCTGATGCTCAACCGGAGGCCCAGGGGCTCAGCTTTCTGCTAGCTTTCTTTATCACATCTTCTCTCAAACTCATCTGGTCCCCAACTCGTCTGACTTCCTGTCTTCACCGAGTTATATAATAGTTCAATCGCCCACTCAATCTTTGGAATGGCATGTCTGATCGTCATCAAGCGGAAATAACTGTCATACAGTTCACAGGTTACTCTCTTTCGGTGCATCAGTCTATGAGTGTATCGTGGGCTTTTACCTTGTCCCATTTCGTCAGCCAAATCCGCCTACGCGATTTCTTTCGATTACTGGCCATTGGAATGTGTCACTTCCTTCCGGTGCATCACTTTGGAATGGCATGTTTGGCCGGGTCGAAGGTCAATACACAACATAGACGACCCGTGAACAAATTGGTTTCCCGTGCTAACAGCGGTCCATGTTGATGCTTCTATTTAGGAATGAGTGTAAGATTTTTCTCACCATGTAATTGTTAGCAGCTGCCCATGCCTATATTGATAGTTCTATTTAGAAAGGAGTGAACATTTGTAATTAGCAATCCATACTTATCTCCGTAAATGAAGGATTTTGATGATTAAAAAATTACCTTCAGCTCTATCTTTTAGACTGAACTGGACATTGCTTCATTCTCCTAGTTCAATCCTTTCACGTGCATTGCATAAATAAAAATTTATTTTTTGTTCCAATTTTAGTTGATCACACACACACACATACACACACACACGTATATATATATATATATATATATAATGTAAATTTGCAATCAGTCAAGTCACACACATACACACACACGTATATATATATATATATATATATATATATATATATAATGTGAAATTGCAATCAGTCAAGTCAAAACTGAAGAAATAGATGCCAGATGTAAGGACTAAGTCAGATTAAATTTAGTCAAGTCTCGTTGCAAAAGGCTAATACCCAGTGGAATAATTACGACGGTTTTTAACCTTCCTCTCCCCAATACCTCTCTCTTTTCTCTCTCTCTCTCTCTCTCTCTCTCTCTCTCTCTCTCTCTCTCTCTCTCTCTCTTCCTCTGTCTCCATGTCTCTTTCTCCCTATCCTATTTTTCCACACGAACACATACACACGCACACACAGGCACAAATACGTGTATATTTTTTCCTGTAATACTCTCTTCATCAGCGGAAACTTCTGTTTCGCAGATTCAGACAAAATGTGGTGAATAATTTTGGTAATCTTTTTACGTGTAAGTATAAGAACAAATATGAAAACAGTGACCCAAGGTATTATTTTTTTATCTCCATGTATTGAACTCTTTCGACGCCGTCATTGGAATGAGAATATCTAGTGATTTATATTCAAATTTCTATTATTTCAAATTAATGAACCTGAATTATCAAGTCCCAGGATATATATATATATATATATATATATATATATATATATATAATAATCCCTCCGCTCGGGCAGGATATGACACAAAGTCAAATTTTAAGCAGAGTTTAACAGGTTTGAATACAGATTTCCTTCTCCTACACTAGTTGCCTCACCAAGGCTAAAGAAGCCAGTCAGCCCTACTATTTACCCATAGCTGGAGTGAGAATAATTGGATTCATACCTTTCCCAAGGTTATTAGTGCTATGTGAAGTGAAATCAGTCTCGTATATATATATATATATATATATGAGCTATGTAAAAAAAAATATATATATATATATATATATATATACATATGAGTGTGTGTGTGTGTGTGTGTGTGTGAGAAAGAAATATTCATACATATAATTTTTTTTTATTTTTCAACCATAGCCTGAACAATATATTCAGAAACATTTCTGTGTGAGGATATATTCAACTAATATGTGTAAATAAACTTAGGTTTCAATTAATTTTATAGAAATTAATCCAATTTATTCATTTTCATGAGTGAAAAAAGTAATCGTACAGTACAAAAAATAACGCAATATCTTGATTTAATACTTTGTAGAATACTCTTTATTCACTTCAACAGCCACTAATCTCTTCCAATAATTCTCAGTCAACTTCTTGCAATAATTAGTAAGTATTTTTACCATTGTTCCTGATATTGTTGTCTTCAGATTATTGATGTTTGCTGGTGCTCTTTTTTGGATTTGAATTTTCAGAAATCGCAATTGGATTCAAATCCGATGACTGACTTGGCCATTGCAAAACATTACCATTATTTTCAGATAATCACTCCTTCGTATATTTAGCTGTATGCTTAAGATCATTATCCTGCAGTAAAATGTAATCAGAAGGTAGCTCAACACTCTCAACAGAAGACATCCAATTTTCTTGCAAGATCTGTTTATACTTTTGGGCATTCATTTTACCGTCTATAACTGATATTTAGCCCAACATGTTTTGAAAAACCTCCCCAAATCATTACACTGCCACCGCAAATGTTGGCAGTTGGTACCGTGTTCATTGGTGAGTAGGCTTTGCCATCATTCCTCCACACGTGGTTTCGATAATTATGACGAAAAAATTCTATTTTAGTTTCATCTATTCATAATATTCTTTTTCAAAACGACATTTCCTTGTTCTTATGCTACTTCGCGAATTTCAACCTTGCATCTCTATATCATTTCAATAGGAGAGGATTTTTCTTTGGTCTCCGTGACTTTAGACCATTCCTCAGTATTTCATTACTAATTGTTCGTTTGGTTACACTACTTCCTGTCAAACTTTACGGGTAACCATTAGGTATTGGTTATTCAGGCGTTTTAGTTTTCTTGATAATCAAGGAGAAATCTTCTTTGAAGCACCCGTTATTGTTTATGTTTTCAACTGTGATACGTCTTTTAAACCTTGCAATAAATGAACTTATCATAGTAAAAGGGATATTCCGGTAGCTTGAGATATTTTTATAACTTTCTTCATCTTTCCAACTATTAACAATCAATGCTTTTTGTGAATTACGCAATTCTTTAAATCTTACCATGATCAGAACCTTCTCATACGACAAGCAAGTGCAGAAAGGTCTGGTTAGGATTTTAAGATTAGCTATAGTTACAGTTAACATTATTGGAGCATTCTAGAAGGCTTACTATGGGTACTGATAGCATTATGAGAACAATCTAGAAAAAATATTTCAATAATTTTGTACTGTACGATTAATTTTTTAACTCATTAAAATGGATAAATGGCATTAATTTCTGTAAAATTAATTGTAACTTAAGTTTATATATACCCATATTAGTAGAATATATCCTTATACCGTAAATATATTTTTAAAATTTTGTTCAGGATATGTTTGAAAGATAAAAAGTAATTTTTTTATATGTAAGAATATTTATTTCACCCCACTGTATATGTATATATATATATATATATATCACAATATTGCAGCGAATTTTGATGATCTTAAGAACGAAGCGTGAATATTTGTATGAGTAAGACTCAGAACGTGGAATGAAATTAACCCGAAATTTGCGCGTGAAGTCAGTGTACGGAAGCTTAGTGATTAATTATTAATTAAATGATGTGAATTATAATTTTAGATGACATCAAAATTGACCGGAAAGTTGAATGAACTGTCAACATTTTTCATACTCAAAGCATTTTCTTTTTAAAAATTGATAACCTGTATTAACAAATGTGCCATCGATCTGAACAAGTGATAAATGGATGAGGCAATGTCTGGTGAATTCGGTGGTCGGAGGGAACTCATTTAAGCGTTTCCAAGTAGCTTTTCATCTATTTTGCGACATTTAGCCAAGATTTTTCATGTTGCAAAATTACTTAATCGTGCCTCTGCTCGTATAGCGTTCGTTTTTTCTCAACTGTATCACTTATAGTCGATAGTGATATTCTGTAAATGGTTTTGGTCGGTTTGAGCCGCTCATAATAAACTACACCCAGCTGATCCCCCCAGATAGCTAAAGCTTCAAACCATGGATATTCGACTTTACTGCCGATGTTGGTGCATGGCCAAGCTTACCCTACGATCTTCAACACTTAAGGTAATCTTAGTGTTTGAAATTTTTATCGCTGGTCACGATATGATGCAATTTTTTTCTGCCGTTGAAGCAGCTGTTCACACTTGATAAGATGCCGTTCGATGTCTCTCAGTTTAAATCGTACGGTACCCAATGTCCTTGCTTTTGTATCCTTCCTAATGCTTTCAAACGTTTCGAAATAATTCTGACATAAGTCTTCACAAAGTAACGCTTCCAATTCTTCGTCTTCAAACTTAGTCGGTGTCCCAGAGTGTTCTTTAACTTCAACATTAAAATCAGTTTTTTTAAGCGTCTAAACCAATTTCTACATGTTGTTTACGACAAAGCACTGTCACCGTAAGTAGTGCAGTAAAATTCACCCAAATACACTTTCTTTGGTACGAAATCTGACGTTGAATTCCAGCAAAATGAAAATCACTGAATTTCAAGACTGGTTAGAGTACTCCTTTATGGATGACTTACCATCTGAAATTACACCCATGCAATTCTGGGAACTCTATCCGTTGGAAAACAGCGAGAACTCATTCAAGGACTAATATATATATATATATATATATATATATATATATATATATACTATTTACCAACCCCTCCGCTCGGGCAGGATATGACACAAGGTCAATTTTTTAAGCGGAGTTTAACAGGTTTGAATTCAGAGTTTTCCTTCTCCTAGACTAATTGCCTATCCAAGGCTGAAGAAGCCAGTCTGTCCTACTATTTACCCATAGCTGGAGGGAGAATAATTGGATTCATACCTTTCCCAAGGGTATTAGTGCTATGTGAAATGCAATCAGTCTCGTCCAGGATTTAAAGTCGTGTCGCCGTGTCCATTTCCTACGACGATAACGACTACACCACGGGCACCTCCATATATATATATATATATATATGTGTGTGTGTGTGTGTGTGTGAGAGAGAGAGAGAGATGAATGTACACATTAAAACCATCCTTTTTTTCAAGTCTGTCAAAACTCTGAAAGTCTCGAAATCAACGTGTTTTTGTCTTAGTTTAATTTGGTTTTGTTATTTACTGGGATGCGAAACTTTGTGGGATATTTAATGCCAAATTTATCTTTGTAGAAGGACTGTGGGGGTACTATTGAACATATAGTTGGGAGAATGAATGGCTTTATAGCATTCCTAAGGGTATTAGTCTACTGCAATGTCACTGTTCAGCATCTTAACAACCCTGCGACGAGGGGTCTCTCAATTTTGCTTAGAAATTGTTTATTTCAATGAATATATATATATATATATATATATATATATATATATATATATGTATGTATTGATTCGGCATCGTTTATATGTGGCATGAACCGGTGGCCTAGTGGTAGAGTTTCGGCTTCTGCATACCGTGGTTGTTGGTTCGGTATCCAGTGGTGGAGATCACGGTGTGCACTGCTGATTAGACCTAATAAGGTCAAAAAATCTGTGCAGTGCTCCGTATGTTTCATGTAGGTGTTTGCCGGATTTTCTTGTTATGGTAATTCTAAGATAACATCAATTCCTCCATTTAAAAATTATGTATATATATATATATATATATATGTTAGGTTGAGTGGTAAATAAATTCTGTTTCTTAAAAGCTAGTTGTAACAATGCATTTCAGAATTCTAATATCTTAAACACAAACGAAAATAATCAGATTAAAGAATGCCTTCATTGGTCATTCTTCTTTTTGAAATGAAAGAGTGCGCATCGTAATAAAGCCTGTTAGAATTCTGGTAGCCACTTTGTCCTCCAGTTATGAGCTTCTTTATACAAAAGATACGTCTTGCCACTAGAAAACTGCTGAACGGTAAATTAATGCGGATAATTTTCTGCTGATTCTATGTTTCTAGTCGTCACTGATTGGCTAATATCCTCCAGCTGCTGCTGACCGGCAAGTCTATAAAAAGGATGGACGATTCTCATGAAGTCTTATATCCAAAAATATATCCTTTTCTGATCAACCGTATTAGGTATGCTGTTGGTTTGGGATCGGATTGCGTGGTGGTTGTTATACAGTCGGTTTGGACTGCTTGACGCCACTACCGGGATAGCCCAGCTGCCGTGTCTTTGTAGCTCTGGACTGACCCATTCCTTGAGCCTCAGGGAGCCGTTCTCCAGGCTCTAACTCACCTCTATGAGGCTAGGTTTATCACCTGGAGCCTAAGCTGCACCTTTTTAAAGGAATGCCGACGGGGCCCGATGCATTTTTGCTCGTTAGGCGTTCCTGTGCTAGTCTCCTGCTCCTGGACCCATCTAAAACTCGGCCTTGTGCTTTACTCACACGTTTGTTGGGTCATTTGACATATAACTATACACAATAATATATCCAACAAAATATCTCATTATTATTCCTTAAAATCAAGGAACTGAAAATAGATATCCGACATTGAACATTGTGGATGTTTAACAATAATAACGTTTCAGAAACGACTAAGAAAATATGTAGTATTTATGGCTTAGTTATCATTCCTATTTTTCAAAGTTTGATTTTAGTTTTATGTCAGTGAGAAATGAATTCAAACCAGATCACTTATCTGTCCTCGATCAAGATCCTTTAATCCTCGCAAAAATACTCAAGTATTAGCACTTGACCTTAACATATCCGAATCCACAACCTATCACCACTTAGAAAAAGATTTTTTAAAAAGTGAGTAAGTGTTATATATATAACATACATAAATATATATTTATATATAACATAATGAATGAATTAGCATAACGAAGAGACATAGCACTTCCTTTACAAAATATAAATCTCACTCTTTGTTTCTCGAAACGGGTATTCGCTGGCGTATGTATGAGAGAGACAAGGAGGCAAAGAGAAGAAGACATTCAGCCATATTAATCCATAACTTCCTCTCTTGACCATACCATGATGTATCATCTTCAGGGCTTTAGTTATTTGCCTCTTATGCTTTCCGGCCAGGGGCCACTGAGGGCCGTTGCACTACCAAGCGTCTGGCGGCTAGTCTCTGTGACTGACTGTATTTTGACCCATGACTCCAGATTGAAGACTGAACCCTGCAAGACTTCTCGTATCTACCCGTGTATATATAATTTCACAAAGCACGTGTATATGTAATTTCACAAAGCACGTGTATATATAATTTCACAAAGCACGTGTTCCGGTTGTCACTCAAGTGCCGGGTTTCTGCTTATTTACACAAGTGCGTTTACACAATTGGAACATCCTGCTCTGTGAAAGGTCAATATGCAACACAAGCTGGACGTTTCGGTTTCTCATGCTCTTTCAGAGAAGAATGAGTAAGAATGCATCTTCATAGCGACATGTCTTTGAAGGCTAAGAAATTTTCAGTTTCTCGAAAATATCATTATAGCTAAGAAAAATCAGTTATTTTATGATAATGTCGATCTCATAAGTGATGTACTCCTATGGACTCCCACATATGGCCGAGCAAAAGCAGGAAGACCAGCTCGAACATACATTCAGCAGCTATGTGAGGATACGGGATGTAGCCCTGAAGATCTGCCGGAGGCGATGAACGATATGGAGAAGTGGCGAGAGAGGGTCAAGGATATCCGTTCAAGCGGCACGACATGATGATGATGATGATGCTCAATGCAAAATGTTGTGTAGTGACTACGATGATTCTCTGCAGTCGGCCCATAACGCCTAGCATTATTGAAAAAATGTATGCTTTATCTATGGTTGGATAATCGCTGTATTTCTCATCCTCAATTTTAAAACCGCTATCAGACACCCAATTGAGATTTACACTATCAAAAACTACATCTGCATGAAAGTCTTCTACGAAAATACCCAGCACTCATCAATAGAAGAAGCATTGTGCGTCTCTATAATAAAGCATGATAAAACACGAAAAATATTCGATTTAGATTCGTCTGTTCTGCCCCACTCCACATATTCCCCACACTTTGTCTCGGGTGACATCCATCCTTTTCATTCTCCACAAAATTTACTGAGTCACCAGCATTTTCTTGAGAAAATTAAGTGAAAATATTAGTGGACATTTTTTAAAGCTTGAAACCAGCTGAATTTTATTTTACAGGAATCAACAAGCTACCTGTGTTCAAAAGTGCTGTTAAATATGCAAAATACTGGACAGCATACGTGGGTTCTTTTCTTTATACTGGTCACGGTTTGTGTAAAACGAGCCATACTTTTAGGCTGAGCTGAGAACAAAAACGATTCACTATTATACAACAAATTCTCCGAAAAATATTTTGAAATCAGTTTTTCATCCTAGACCAGTCATCTTACAAAGACAACACACACACACACACACACACACACACACACACATATATATATATATATACATATATACATTCACTCAGACACATATTCATACATAAAAAGATAGATTGAATATAAAAAGTTTTTGACAAGAAAATATTAATTAAATGCAGCCTATCAAATTTCATATTCAGAGAAGTTACATCATATCTATTAACTCTAAATGTAATAGCTAGTTTAGAATTTGTATTAATATAAGCAAATCTAGCAATAGAATATGTATGTGCATGACCGTCTCTCCGTGTGTGTGTGTGTGTGTGTGTGTGTGTGTGTGTGTGTGTAATTATTTACCCTTCGTATATATAAGACAATTGATAGATGTAACTTAAACATATATATAAATGGATACTTATATATGCACACAAATATATCTATATACCCACCTATCTACATTCTTATCTATGTATGTCTAACCCTTATTATATATAGGTACATGTATGTATATTTCTGTGTGTGTGTGTATGTATATAGTGTTTGTACTTGTATGTGTGTAAAAGAGGAAGTTCAACTTTCAATTAAAAGATTCCTTACTTAATTTAACAGTTATTAAAGCGATTGTTGACAAAACCCGATGACTTCTTCATTAATATTGCTCTCCCTTGCCTACTGGTTTGTTTCCGACAGTCGACTGAACGATCGTTTTAGGATATGCTCTTCTCGGGAGGTAAACAGATCCGGAGCCACGAAAACCCAAGTTATTAAAGGAGACACCGTAATACAACATCCTCAGAAACATATGTTCACTATTTGCATTTACCGTTAGACATTTTGAGACCGGCAGTATGGAGAGAGGGAGATATAGCAATAGTGAGTGATAGAGGGAGAAATAGAGAGAGAGAGAGAGAATGGGTGAGAGAAGGAGAACAGATAACAAATGAAAGACAGACTGAGGGAGAGGAAGAAAAAGAGAGTGAGTTATAGAGGGAGAAATAGAGACAATGGTAGAGAGAGGGAGAAGAGATATCAAGCGAGAGAGAGAGAGAGAGAGAGCGAGAGACTGAGGGAGAGAAAGAGAGAGAGAGAGTGATAGAGGGGAAAATAGAGACAATGGCCGAGAGAGGGAGCAGAGATAGCAAGTGAGAGAGAGGGAAATAAAAATAGTAAACTGAGATAACTATTTTTTAACTGGCCGATGGAATGGTCAAACATTGAATAAAACGGCATGCCTACCCATCTAGAGTTATTAAAAGGCAAGAGTGTTTAGGTTTATTTTGATTTTATAGCATATCCACCATTGTAGGTTATTGAATGCCAAAACTGGTTTATTCATATATATTAAATATATATGAATTGTAAATATAAATCAGCGAACTTAAATAGTTTCAAGTATTGCTAAACATCACTAACATCAGTTATTTGTTTACACACAGTTCAATGATCAAAAGGTTAAATTTTAAACAATTCAATCAAGCTTAAGTCAAAGTTAAACGATTGCAAGTATTGCAATGTATCACTAGCAATTCAATCAAAATCAGTCATTAATATACACACAGTTAAATGATCAAGCAGTTCTATATCAAATAATTCAGTTCAACACAAGTAATTTGTTTGCACTCAGTTTAAATGTCAAACATATTCGACCGATTGATAGGGCTGTTTCAGGAGCTACCGCTCCGGGCCATTGTAGACCTGGGAGCAATGGCAATGAAGGGGTACACTGCATTTCCCAAAGCTCCAAGATTATTTAATGTCATAGCCAGACACTCGTTAGAGGGAGAATCTTATCTCTGCATAGATGAGTCAGTGTATTCTACAGACCCAGCCTCTTCCTAGGGGTTTTGGATGAGGATTTATTGAAAGTTTATATCCTATTTACCCAACCCCTCCGCTCGGGCAGGATATGACACAAGGTCAATTTTTTTAAGCGGAGTTTAACTGGTTTGAATTCAGAGTTTTCCTTCTCCTAGACTAGTTGCCTCACCAAGGCTGAAGAACCTAGTCTGTCCTCCTATTTACCCATAGCTGGAGGGAGAATAATTGGATTCATACCTTTCCCAAGGGTATTAGTGCTATGTGAAATGCAATCAGTCAGGTCCAGGATTTCAACTCGTGTCGCCGTGTCCATATCCTGCAACGATAACGACTACACCACGGGCAAGTTTATATGCACATAGTGTACTTGTTTCTTAATAGTTTTTTTTTCTTCTTGCACTCGGATAAATCGAATACGAATCATTTTTGTACAGATCTATTTCAGATATAAAATCTTAGTGAACAATTATAGATTCAAGTAACAATTCTTAATACAATTTACAATTATACAGTATCGAGTATGAAAGTATAGCAGACGCAGATAACGCAGATGATCTAGCACTTCTACCAAATACAAAAACCTAAGCTGAATCACTGTTGTACTGCCAGAAACAAGCAGTAAAAGCACTAGTATTTACGTGAAGGTACATTAAACACAATTCATGTGTTTTAAACAAGATGAAGCAATCCCCATCTTCAGCAGCAATTCTCAAAAATTACTTGACCAATTTAAATGCTGAAGCAGCAAAATATCATCTTTTGAAATCGATATCAATATAAGCAGAAGAAAGGTGAGGTATTGACAGGCTGTCGATTCTCTCTAATAAAATAAAACGTTATTTCTCTCAAACTGTGGTCGTGTTGGTACAACTCTCTGTTTGCGCCACCTGGACGCTAAAAGAAAAGATTAGATTGGAAGTGCACAAGAATGCTACGAGCTATTTTTTAAAGAAATCCTTGAAGTAAATCCCAATAAAACAGCCGGTGTATGACCACCTGCCTCATATCTCACAAACTATCTAAGTAAAACGTTCCAGATATTAAGGGTAGTTGATGCAAGTGTAAGGACTAAATAGGCAATGTTCTCCAATGGTCTCCTACACAGACATACCCTTAGCTTAGTGCGGACAGTACATGCCATCTAGAACACCTACCAAGAGAAACAAATAAGAAGGACATAAGGTGAAAGAGATTCAAGGGAATCCACATTGTCAGTTCAATTTGAAGAAGATTGCTAAATGAAACAGAATTCGGAAACCGATGTATTTGATCAATAAATAGAATCCCTAAAGAAGATACCTCTGTGGATTAGAGCGAATTTGGGAGTAATGGCAATGAAAAGTTACTCCACTCTGTCCTAATCTCCAGAACTTGGGCCTTACTACCAGATTGAGTTTAGAGTAATATCCAGGATATTCCTTATCTCCGGGAGGTAGGTCTTAAATTTAGTCAGTGGTTACAGTCAGTATATCCTAAGCCTGGCTAACAGAGAGATGATCAAACTTTTTTGTTTCGTTTTGCAGTCTTGTTCTGCTTTTTTCCATTTTTTCTTTCTTTTTTCTCCTCTCCTATCTTTCTTTCCTTCTTTCTTTGTCATTTTCAAAGAAATCCATCTAAAAGATTTAGATAAACGCTTACGTAACTTGTAAAAATGACCTCAGGCTTTCTAAGCCTAGCCACTAATTTAACTATGACTTGTTCAATGATTTATAATTCTGCATTAAGCACAGCGCTTTTTATTTTTCTTCTGAAACGCCTATTTAAACTCCTCTGGGATTTGCCCTTCTCAAAGAAATGTAATTCTTTTTTTTTTGAATTTGTTCTTATTCCCTTTAAACATTCTGTCTGGTTTTCTTTTATCTTTCTGAAGTTTATTCAAGAGTATATCAAGTCTGATGTTTGCTATCATATCAATTTTCTCCCTGTTTAAGCAAATGTCTCACCTTCAGCTTGTCACAGACCCGTCAAAAGACTGGTATATTTTCTGCCTATACTCGATAATTAAATTAACAGTCATCTAAATAGCACGTCTTACAATTATTTAATATCTTTTCGCAAGGAACTCTTGTTGAATTATTGGACTTTAACGACAGGGCAAAGCATAATTATCTATGTAAATAACCCGAAAGTGTTTTTTGTCTGTCCTCAATAGTCAGCCTATCGGTTTTCTGTAAGCTACCAACGTTTGTATGTATACATGCTGAGCCAAAGGAAAGATTTTAATTTGAAATCACTTTTTTCCCCAAAGAGAAAGTGGGTCTCATGGCAACAGGGGCACCTAGCATTATGTATGTGGTAGATTTTGTAATGGTTAACACAATATACAAATCATGGATCAAGAGTTCGAATCCTGGACGAGCCTGTTAGCGTTGCATTTTCGCTGATACGCTTAAGAAATGGACGAATTCTTTTTTTCTACAGAAAAACAAGTATAGCAGTCTGGTTTCTCTTGCCTTATTGGTAAGCAGCCAGTCTGCGAGAAGGAAAAACGTTGTATTTAATATTGAGGGTCGTGTGACAGGCGAATCCATTCAGAAAATCCTTCGTGCTGCGGGAATTGTCAACTGGAAACGTAAACCTCTACAACAATAAAAAAAAAAGTCCTTCCCTATATCGCGTGGGTTGGTACATACCTGCAAGATTGAAAAGGCGAATACCTTGCATCATTGGGTTTTCTGCTTCATCAGTTTTCATCCATACTAATGCGATAAGGAAATGTACAAATTAGGGAGAAACTGCCATCTGCAAGAGGAGTATATTAGTGTCAGATACTGAAAGGTCAAAATGTTACACCGAGTCACTATTAGATGAGATTGAATTAAGGACCTTGTTGAATTTGCCTTTGACGGAGTCTGATCAATAATAATTATAACAATAATAATTATTATAATAACTACGCACAAATCAAAATCTGTTGTAGAAAACGAGACAAAATTCTCAGGGATTTTGAAATACAAATGGTTCACTAAATCCAGGCTCCAAAAACAAACCTTGGGTTCATTAATAAGAAAAAAGGACTTGTAGTGTAGTGAATTTTGCTGTTCTAGAGTGAAAATAAAATAAAATAAAATAAAGCAAAAAGAGAGACAAGTAGTAAAATCTTGCCAAAGTACTGAAGAAGCTGCATCACACGAAGGTAATGGGGATACAAATAGTTGTTGGTACATTTAGAATAGTTCCATAATGCTTAGAAAATTGAGTGTAACTGGAGACAAGAATCAGGATTGAACCTATACAGATCAAACCATTGTTAAGCTCGGCTAAAATACCCAAAACATTCCAGGACACCTGAGGAGACTCGCTATCCCACAGATTCGAGTGAAAGACTTTTACTAGGAATTATAACTAATAATAAATAAAACAATTCCTGTTAGTTAGCAATACTTTAAACATGTTACATACAAAGTATTCATTTACAAATTGTATACACGTATATATAAATAGGATTTGGCATTAGATGACCTACCAGGGTTGATATGATATAAAATACAACCAACTAACGAATCAAGATGAGGCGTGAAAAACTTATAAGGATTTAAAAAATGAATGAAATCCACATCAGAAAACTTAATCTAGTTTGAGTTAGAAAAAATAAAATAGCTTGGCAATCAGTAGAATTAACCGATCGATTAGACCATATAATAATGGAAAAGGAAAGCGAAAAACCAAATAAGAATCTGGACCTTGCTAGAGAGCAAAAGATGATATGGAACATAAAGATGACGTTTATGCCAATCATATTTTGAGCCATATGAACAAACCCCAAGGACCTAGCGCAGAGCCTGAGGAAAATGGTGATATTAATCATATCATATTTACCAGCCCCTCCGCTCGGGCAGGATATGACACGAGGTCGATTTTTCAGCAGAGTTTAACAGGTTTCAATTCAGAGTTTTCCTTTTCCTAGACTAGTTACCTCACCAAGGCTGAAGAACCTAGTCTGTCCTACTATTTACCCATAGCTGGAGGATTGGATTCTCACCTTTCCTATGGGTATTAGTGCTATGTGAAATGCAATCAGTCTCGTACAGGTTTTGAACTCATGTCGCCGTGTCCATATTGTACGACGATAACCATTACACCATTGGTGATATGAATAGAAACTGTCCGGATTAACATTACTGTTGAGTTAGACTGGAATACTCAGAAAAAATGCAGGTGAATTGAGGATACTTTTTGTCAATCGAACTTTAGTGAAGACCACTCTGGTGTGAAAAACTCGCATTTTTTTTTTAATCATAGAACAATTATCCGAAATACGTAAGGAATCGCCTTGCTTAATATTCAGAAATATAAGGTAGGGATCAAGTGTAAAATGGAGCAAACCAGTGAATGGAGTGGCACCCTTCACTACTCCTCGCTGTAGCAGCTATTGAAACAGAAGTCTTCGAGTTGCCCTTAACTACGGTCACCAACTTTACTTACTTATGAAATTATGTAAAAAAATAAACGCATCACTTCCTTTTTTTATCTTCGTGACAAATAATCTTCGGAATCGAATTCTAAATGAAGTGATAGATAATTAACAACGTGTACACTTTCATCATTAGAAATATAAGGATTTATATACAATTCCAGTTTCACTGGGTGCCTCATTCATATATGGCCTTGTGCCACGTCTAAGCAAAACGCTTAATAAATTACTACAATGAAAATGATGCGTTAGAACAGAATTGAAACAGTTCCTACAAAAATGTTTACAAAATGAGGGATCGATTTATACGACAGGGATAAAGGCCCAAAACTTTACCTTTTGTTGACTTCTGATTTTTTGCCCCGTCGTATAAGTCGAACTCATGTATTAAAAAGATTTTTCAGGCTTTAAAGATCGACGGATGCTGCAATTTGGGATTATTCATTTAAAGGATACTTCAGCTAGTATAAAATTGTAAGGAATTATCAATTGCTGTTTACAGCTTTTGGGTAATTCATACTGAAGTTACATGTACTTTAATTTTAATCCATTATGGTAGGAATTACGCTTGATATTCGACAGTTATCCTGTAAGGATATGATACGATACAAAGGTTTAGATTTCGGTTAGGATTTTATTCGGTTGGTTTAGTATTTTTTTCTCTTGTCTTATATCATCGTATATCAGATCGGAGAGAATTTTCACGCACTTCTCCTGTTTCTTTCAAGCAAAACTAATTCTACTCGAGCGAATACTGACAAATTAAATTTATACTCCTGCTAATGAGCCAGTATTTTATAAGTTCATGATGACCTGAAACTGCATGTGTGCGGAAGGAGATCGATATGTATGGGATAAAATATTCTTTTCAATCTTGTCAATACTTAATTAAAATCGACCATTAGAGCTTGGAAGCCACTTTCTAACGATATATATATATATATATATATATATATATATATATATATATATACACTTATTTGATGATAAAAAGAAGCGAAAGAAATTTATCTCGTAAGAAATCACACACACACACACACAAATATATATATATATATATATATATGTGTGTGTGTGTGTGTGTGTGTATGTGTGTGTGTGTGTTTGATTTCTTTCGAGATAAATTCCTTTCGCTTTTTTTTATTATCAAGTAAGTATATATATATATATATATATATATATATATATATATATATATATATGGTTTTCGTGAGGCTCATTTTGGAGTTATGGGCTGTATTTTACATTGTAAACATTTTAATAATTTATATTTATGACCTATTTAACAACGAGCTCTTAAAATAATTTCCTATACAATCTGTTCTTTCTTTTACAATCACTTTAGTAAAATGCTTGTACTATAATTATTATTGTACTTCTTACGAGTTTTTCAAAGGAGCCTTAGCAGATTGTTTTTCACTGGAGTCTGAGTGAGAACTTTTTTGTAAGGTCTAAGTACTTGTCTCTCTTTTCGTTTTTTTTATTTTCCCTCTTTAATCCGATAAAATAATAAAATCTACTATACAGCAAGTTCTCTCTTTTTTTGTTTTTGTTTTTCTTGATGGTTATCACTAGGTTTGATCATATGGATGGGAATAGCTTATCTCTTTGTATCTCATAATCCTTGGAAATTTTATGTCTCATCCTCTTTTTACTTGTTGACATATTTTTAATATGTTTACGTCAGAAAAGTAACCTTTATTTAATATCATTCTGTGTTAGCAAAGCTTTGGCGTGTATCATATCGAGTGGATACTTTCCAAATGTCTATTTTTTTTCTATACCAACTTTTTGTAGGATTATAATCAAAATAACAGTGAAGTGTTTGGTCTTCTTAAGAAAAATTGGACAACAGTCTTCCCTAGTCAATTTTTCCGCCAGTGTCTCTGAGTTGAATGGTTGCTTTGATCATTGTTTATGTACCCGGAATTAGAATAGCCAACATTCGCAGGATGCCGTGTAATCACCCATCAAGGGAGCACCTGCCAATCGTGATACACGGACCTGTTGGCTGAGTTTCATTTTAAATAATTTTTGTTGTTGCCACTTTTCATGGGAAATATATTGTGGCTAAGCAAGATCCAGGGGTAAATTATTATGTGTACTCCTGTCACAAATTTGACCTGGTACATTTTCAAATGAGAGGAGATTTAAGTAAATCATTAAAAAGCCCTTTGGTATTGAATTTAGTTCGGTCAACGGTCGCTTCAGTTTTTTTTAAAAAACCTGATCGACTTATATCTTGACAGGTTATATAAGTTCCTACTTGGTTTTTGGATTTTTTTGTAACTGATATTAATGTTAAGTTGTTTAAACGCGAAAAATTTTGTGATATTCGTCAATGTCGGATCTTTGCTCTGCATTTTAAGTATTACCGATCCTTTACACCATCCTAAACTGTTATTATTTGTTGTGGTGTTTAGGAGTCAAAATGAAGACACGCTGACGAGAGAATTAGGTTGAAACAAATATATTACAATAACAGAACAAATATACTGAATATAGGTGTTATACAACAGTTACGAATGTTCTTCCAGTACTGTTTGGCAGCTTGGAGGTTATATCCCCGAGTGCCAAGTATGGACTGTATATAGTGGGGAGGAATAGTCCACTACCATGTAGGTAGGTACCATAACACTATTTTAACGGGTTTTTTTTCTTTAAAAGAGGTCTACTCACGTGACATGATAATAGGAATTGAACAATGCCGTTTTCTAACATGTTTTTCCCACCATTTTCCTCCTTATTTCACTTTTCTTTCTCTTCCCAATACATACATTCATACATGCGTAGATATGTAAAAAATAATTTTGAAAAGTTTAAAAAGAAAACAAAATATTAATTCGATAGTTATGCAGATATATTTACAGATAAGTGGCAATTATCAGCATATTAACGAAGATAAAAAAAAATTAGAGGCGAATCTTTAACCTTTTTTACATACTTCAAATGTTACTCTTCCAACTTACTGAATATGTCAAATTTTATCCAAATATTTCGATTCTTGTGAACTGGTAATAGGAAGAGGACAATGCTACAACTAAATTTCATGTTGCCTTTCCAAGCGTTTTCCTATTTTTTTCACATAGCACACAACGCAAGCATATATATATATATATATATATATAAAGTTACGTATAATTGTTTCATAGATTTTTGTAGGTGGACTGCAATGAGGGTATCAGATGAATGGGAATACTGATAGCTTTCCCGTAGCATAAATCATATTCGCCAAGGCAGACAGAATACGGAGTTATTAGAACTAGTTTGACATGACCCATGAAGTTAAATAATGAACCTTTTTAATTTAGCAACCACGTGACCAACCAAAGCTTTAGCACCTGATTCTATTAAAAGTTCTAATGATCATTGTCGCTATTTATATTGTGTTTTTGAATTTTAGTAATTTTTGTTTTAGTTTGAATTCTGTGGCTGATTTTTCGAACTCTGCGGCCAGGGCTTCAACCACGAGCAAAGAGCGATGCGGTTTGGACAAGTGGTTTGAGTATGAATTATTCTAATCTTTCAATAGCTGTTTTTATTCTCATCTGTAGAAGCCACCCTTATAGATGAGCAGCAGTAGTTCCGCGATTGAACTATTTAACCCTGGCCATTGTCCCGTGGGATTTGACAGCCCAGCATCTGGTTAGGCATGTCGTTGACCCATCGTTGGATTCGTCCGCCTTTACGTCCACTATGCACTTCCCATGGTTTCCGAGGTGTATAAAAAAAATTCTCTTTCCCCTCGTATATTAAGATAATTATTTAGTTAAGTCCACAGTTACTTTATTTTATTTATTCATTTTTTAATTCCGAGAGTTCTTATTTATGGTTCATTGCATCCTTAGTGACATTTTATTTTTACTTTGACTTTTGTTTTCAAACATTGCAATTAACTCAAAAAGCAATAATATCTTTTATCTCCTTTTTAATAGTTGAAAATCAGCTTGCATTTACTGAGATAGTCTTTTACATTTAATACAGCAGTGATTTTACACATAATAAAATTTTTCAGTCATTTTTAAATGATAATATAGTAAAAAGAAAGAATAATTAACCGTGCGTTGACCGGTGCCAAAGTTAGAAAGATTTGCTTTACTTTGGGTTTTCTTAATTTTATATGACTTAGGCAGCGGTCACATCGATACTGCTATATGGATGCACTACATGGAGGCTAACAAAACGGCTGGAGAAGAAGCTAGATGGCAATTACACAAGAATGCTGCGTGCAATCCTGAACAAGTCCTGGCAGCAACACCCCACAAGACACCAACTGTACGGCCACCTGCCCCTATCACGAAAACTATTCAAGTTAGAAGAACCAGACATGCAGGACACTGCTGGAGAAGTAGGGACGAACTCATAAGAGATGTACTCTAATAGATCCCCACACATGGCCGCGCAAAAGCAGGACGACCAGCACGAACATACATTCAGCAGCTATGTGAGGATACAGGATGTTGTCCAGAAGACCTACCTAGGGCGATGAACGATAGGGAGAAGTGGCGAGAGAGGGTCAGGGATATCCGTGCTACCAGCGCGATATGATGATGATGATTCTATGGTTGTCTGTAGGGTTCTAAATATTTCCTCTTTTATACCGATATACACGTGTTTCCAAGCGTTTTGCTCTTTGTTTTTTGGAGGTCTGGGGGAAATTCATTTATAATCCTTCTTTTTCTACCTTTTTCATAGCCTAACGGGAAATTTCGTTTTCACACACTGGAATAAATTTTTAAAAAGTATTTACATCTTTTATCTCCTTTTTCATGGTTCTACTGCAGCTTAATTTTTTTATATTTAATACAGCAGTGGTTTTAAAAATCGAAATGACTTGGTGATCTCCTATCATCTTATCCAAGATAAAACTTCAAGGATCATGAAGATATTTTTCCAACGACTAAAGATGTTAAGACTTTCTCAACACTTCGGACAGTTATCCTGAACAAAAGTGATATATGCCACATAAAAATTTACTGTGGAAGAAATATTATCTGTTCTTCGCAGATAAGTGTATTTGAACTATCCTACCAGTTTTTCTTTACACATGCTTTAAAAACTTTTAAAATTATACATGATTTCCATCCTATCTATTCTATTCGTTCTCTCTTTCATTATATTATTCACGTATTAAATTATTGTTTGAACACTAAACTCAAAGTTATTCACTTTTATTTTTGTTGATGTTGAAGTGTCATATTTTCATCTGTTCTTCCGCGAAACAATCATTCACTTTGTTTGATATAAGCGGACAAGTAGGCTATATTCTTTTAAAGTTTAGTTCCTCCTTCGAATAATACTTTGAATAAGACGGTGAAAACTACCTTTTAGCATACAGAGAATCACGCAAATATCATTTGTATATTATGTTTGTACGAGCAGCATAAATGATATACATGGAATATATATATATATATATATATATATATATATATATATATATATATATATATATATACTCTTGTTTCATAAATTCCTGTCAAGAGTAATGTATGAAGACACGAAAGACATTAAAATTAACACGACGTTGCTCCACCCCAAATCACAGGAGACGTTTCCTATACGCTTTGCCCCGTCGACAACTGTGTGTAATAGAAGTTATGAATGACAAAAAGAGTATTTTAAAGAAAATTAATTCTTCATTCATTGTTCCTTTCTCTCTCCATAGAAACAACTTCAGTCTCGATACCTTTTGAAAAAAAAAACGCGTGCGTGCAAACAAACAATAGTTAGTCTTGGAAATTACCCTGCTAACAACTGCTCCAAAGGTTTGTTTTAATTTTGCTATTAGGCCCATAATAAAGGTGAGAACCGTCAATTTTTACACTATCTTAGCAATAACATTTTCACGATAAATTTTTACGTTTTAACCCATAAGATTTTAGCGAAAACTAAAAATCAGATTCCCCTTTTTTGGGCGAATACATGTAAACAGCCTAAAAAATATCATCTCTTGTCGTCAGTAATGCTTGCTGTATTTGCTAAAAAAGGTAGAATCTGATTTTTAGTTTTCGCTAAATTCCGATAGGTTAAAGGGTAAAACCTTACCATTTTCACTATTTGGGGTGTCCTCGTGGTGTAATGGTTAAAGCGATGAACTGCGGAATCGTAGTACGCGAGTTCGTACTCCAGTCGCGCTATTATGTTCACTTTCGGGCAAATACCCTTGGGAAAGGTATGAACCCCCTTATTCTCCCTCCAGCTATGGGTAAATAGTAGGACAGACTAGGTCCTTCAGCCTTGTTGAGGCAACTAGTCTAGGAGAAGGAAAACTCTGAATTCAAACCTGTTAAACTCCGCTTAAAAATTGACCTTGTGTCATATCCTGCCCGAGCGGAGGGGTTGGTAAATAGTACCATTTTCACTATTTCATGCTTGATGAGTGCCTCATTTAAATCGATACCAATTTAATAACTACAACAGCAATTCAACCATTTATGGCTCTCTCTGTTAACCCTTATCGGAATCAAAAACTAATTGTGCCTTGCTTTATATATGTACTTATATCCATAATGACAGTTTAGAGAGGTCCGCAAGTTTCCCTATTAGACGATCTCGTAAACTTAATGGTGATGATAATAAGTAACCAATAACTAGTTCGAACAGGACTCATCTCCTGTAAAAGTAGCGCTTTCGCTCAACCGTAAAAGTATTTAAATAATCATACAATTAATCTAATTGTAGCATCGCAATTTGAAAAGGATGTTTACATTTCATCGAAATCGTGAGCATCTATCGAGACAGTACGTTTGTCTAATGTGAATTTTAGGGCCATAAAACTAACTACAACGAGAAAATTACTTCGTCGTTTCATTAATGTTAAAGTTGGTCCCAATCATGTTCATCAATGTTTTTCGTTAGAAAAAGGAATTAAACTTATTCTTCGCTTATAAATGTGAAGAGACGTTCATTTAAAAGAATGGATTTTTTGACATACCAAGAAGTTTAAATAGTGAATAAAATTGGAAAGAATTTAATGAATCAAATAGGAATTTATGTGATTTTCAACATTATTATTATCTTATTTTTTTTGGCAAAAAATAAACATTTTGCTATCTGAATATACGTGCATACATATATTCATACATACATGAGAAGCACATTGCGGGACATTTACATACACACACATATATATACACACGAACGCACACACACACACACACACATACATACATACACACGAACGCACACACACACACACACACACACTTACACATGTACACACACATACACACACAATATATATATATATATATATATATATTTGGAAGTCAATAATGGAAAGGAATCCGACAGTATGCAGAAAACGGAAACAAAACATAATCCAAATATGATGAATTTGTATAATGGAAAGTCAACATTAACTCCTTTCGGTTTCATGAAACCTTCATCAGGTTCTAAAGATGGCGAAAAAAATGTTGCAAGAACAACGATGGAATTTCTAATAAATTAAAAAAACAGGGGAAAAGAAAATGTCTATGCAAAGAAAGATCATATAACTGTTCGACCATTAAAATATCTTTCAATTTGTTGTATCTCCGAGTTCTACATATTTAAACATCATTGCTTGTGCAAATCACGTGGCAGTTTTTCAAAAAAGAAGGTTGATTGATCGATTGAACGGTTATATGACCTTTCTTTGTATATATATATATATTTCTTTTTTCCTCTTGTTTTCTCATTTTATCATAACATCATTGGTTGTTCTAGCATCACCTTTTTTTAAAGTCCTGATGAAGGTTTACTAAAACCAAACCGTTTTAACGTTGACTTTCTAATATAAATAAATTCACCACTTTCGTATTGTTTCCTTTTTCTATCTATCTATCTATCTATCTATATATATATATATATATATATATATATATATACGTTATTTTATTTAGTAGACTCTGTTGTCCTGTTGGATCACAAAGTTAAAATCAAAGAAAACGAAAAGGAAGACGAGTACTTGGATCTTGCTAGAGAACTGAAAAAGGTTAGAAGCATGAAGGTGAAGTGATACAAACAGTAATTGGTGTTCTTGGAACGATCCTTAAATGCATTGAAATTGGACGGTGATTATTAGAAATTGGAGGATAAACCAAGATCATCCAAATTACAACATTATTGAGTTCGTCCTGAATACTTAGAGGAGTTCCAGAGACGTGAGGAGACTTGTGGTCACTCAGACTTCAAGGAAACAGCCTCAGCTAACGCTGAACGGAACAGATAGCCATAGGGAAAGTTAAACGAATCTTCGCTCAGTGCTTTTTCAGGAAGAAACTCGGGTTGGTAGAAATTGTCTTTGATTTTAAATGACTAATAGATTTCGTTGCACGTGAAATCTTTTAGTGAATTGTTGTGATTTAAATGAGTGCATTTTTTCCAGAATTTTCCAGCTGAACTATTTTGATAGCATGAATAAGATTTATTTAAATTTTCTGCGCTTAATTCTAAATAGCTTACGGGTGCCTTCTCTCGGTAGATGAAAATGTAATGCATCTAATATAGTCTAAAATCACTAATTAAGAACAATTAACCACCCCAATGAGCGGGTTCAATTAAAGTTGGCGTCTGTAGTCGAGGGTGACACGAAAGTTCTTTTTTCTATAGCTACTACACCGAGGTGTAAGGGAGGGTGCTATTCCTTTTCCTGGATTGCTCCACTTTACCTTTGATCCGTACCTTATAATGCTGAGTGTTTGGCAAGTAGGCATCAAGTACCATTTTTAAAGTCTTTGGTATGACTCGACCTAGGATTGAACCCAGGTTTCCCGGGCCATTGGTGAACACTCTAAACATCATGCCAATGTTCGAACCGGCTCATTGGCTTAGTGGGTAGAGTATTCGTCAATTGTCCAGGACACCTGGGTCTAATTCCAGGTTGCGTCATACCAAAGACTTTAAAAATGGTACTTGATACCTCCTTGCTTAACACTCATCAATATAAGGTACGAATCAAGGGTAAAGTGGAGCAATCCAGGGAAAGGATGTAATGTAATTGAACAGCTAATAAAAAATTGAATAAATAAATAAATCAGACAGTAGTCTCCATATAGGAAGACCGAGACACTGGTGCTGATTAAAATGACGAGGGAGGATTAGAGGGCATAGCATCGTGTGTGTATGTGAGAGCTGAAGTTTGTGTTTCTGCTCCCAACACGACAAGCGGAAGTGATAGGACGACTTGTGTCCTTTCGGTAGTCGACAGCGAGACTTAAGAAGGTGAAGACGTCAGTAGAAATCGAGCCACGAAAATTTAAGGAGAGGAAAGTTTTAAAGTTCCAAGTATAAGGGCACGCTCCAATGGACAAGCTTGTAAGGAACGAGGAAAAAAATCAACCTCTGTGTCTGCTCATCTTTTTTCTTGCAAGGATAAGTTGCTTATAATTGTCTAGTTGAAGCAGTTCTCTCATGTTTCCATAATCCCTTTCTTTTTTTCCCAGCGACTATTTGCTACTTAGTAGGAAAAAAGTGTGTGTTTAACTGAGTTTCGCGTTTGTCAACTAGTTACTACGCCGGGATCCTTATTTTTCAAGTAGCTTCTACGTATACCTGACTTCTTGTTGAGTTCCGTGTTCTATTTAACGTTGAGCAACCAACACAACCGCTTCTTCCAACCCCCCAAAGGTTTATGAATAGTCCGTTATATTAGTTGACAAACTAAGAGGTTTTCTTCTTTGCGGAGGTTAAATTATTTATATATGTTCCTTCAAAATTTGATTATTTAAAAAACACAACAGATTATTGGAAAAACATCACTGAAAATGAATAAATAAGTTTTATAATTTATTTTCAATATTTTTTCTTCTTTGAGGGATTAGCCTATATGAAGAAAAAAAAACGATTGTGCTGTTGATAGATTTTATGACTATTCTAATCTGCGATGATGTCTGACTTGTTTACAAACCAGCAACGTTAGCATTGTTCTAAATCAAACTTCCCATTAAAAAGTTTACTAATTTTTCTTTCAAAAATAAGCTAACAATATTTACCTAAAAAGAAGTGTTATTTATTTCACCAAATCGAATCTTCAATGTTTTTATTCATTTTTTCAATTATAAGTTTACAGATAATTTATTTGTCTAAAGAATTTTTGTTGATAATCTCCCGGTTTTTAGTATTGTTTTGGTTTCTTTATTTAATTGCACATCGGACTTCGTGGGTTATTTAATGTCGAAGCAACCCTTTGAGAATTACAGCAGTGGTACTATGTAACCTTAGCTGGGGAACAGCTTAAGACGGCTTAATATATTTAATTATATTTGTAAAAACAGGATTTGGCATTCAATAACCAACAATCGCTGATATGCTATAAAACCAAACCAAACCAAACCAAAAAATACTTAAGAATACAGCATCGCCTTTCGAATAGCCTCAAAATAAAAGGTATTTGTTTGTTTGTTTGGGTTACATGGCATATCAACCATTGTAGGTTATTTAATGACAAACCCCCTTTATCCATATATATTAAATATTTTAATTTGTAAACACATTTTTGACATATTTTAGTTCATATTTTTTATGCGCTGTTAAATGACTTCAAGTATTTCTATCTAAAACGAATTGTTCTATTCATAATTGATCATTTGTTTGCAGAAAGTACATTGATATACACATTGTAACATATTGACCCTCGACCGAGCCGTCAATCAAGAGATTCGCCTGTGAAAATAAGTGGAAGAACAGTGGAAGCAGGTGAACGTCAAACAAAAATATAACCAGGACACAGACGGCTTGAGTCAGCTGGAGTTGGAGTCAGTTTGAGACAAGAAGCCGAATTGAGAGCCAGCGGCAGACAGGGGGCTTTGGGCCCTCAGTGACCCATGGTTGAGCAACCCCAGCCAAGATGAGAAAAAAGTACTGCTATGGTCAGAAGAACGTGGGTCAATTTGTCTGTCCCTGTCTCCAACTCACCTCTCACACAATCAACATCAACCCTTTCGAGAATAAAGTGTGAGAGATATATTTTTTATAAAGAAGTGTGTTCGTTCGTTCATTAAAGTTCATCATTATGTTTGATTATGTTTCGCATATATTTGTATATGTATATATATGCGGCTATACAACAACATGATCTGTAAGTGAATAGTTTGTTTGTAATTTCATTCTTAAATGAATTAAAACTAATTTGTTTGCAAACGAGTATTGGTATTGTTTTAAAATAGTAAAATGGTTTCAGATACTTCAATCTCACACTAATTCTATTCAACAGTCAAATAGTTTCATTATGGCTATGTAATACCAATGAATCAATTCAGGTGCACACAATTAAATAAGTTCTATTATTGCTATTTAGTACAAACAATCCTCTTCCACATTAGCCATTCGTTCGCACCCTGTTAAATGGTACCAAGTATTGCTACTTATAAGCAATAATTCATTTAGACAGTTATTTGTTTACTCACAGTTAAATGCTTAAACAGATCTATTTCTAACAATTCAATTTAGCTTAAGTCATTTGTCTATATACAGTTCAATGTGAAACAGCTTCATTTAACCCATAGATAGGACCCTGCTGAGTCATTTGTCAAGCAGTACCAGTAGACCTATGGATAGGACCCTATCAAATGCTGCCATTTTGGGCCATAGTGGACCTGTGAGCAATGGCAATGAACAGGTTGTCCGCATTCCCCAAAGCTCCAAAACTATTTATGGGTCAAAAAGAACTTTTGGCATTTAAACTGAGTGCAAACAAATATCTTATGCTAAATTGAAATGTTAGAAATAGAACTCTTTGATCATTTAAGTATCTAAATCTATAAAATATATTTACAAATAATATATTTAATTATATCTGTAAAAACAGGATTTGGCATTCAATAACCAAAAATGGCTGATATGCTATAAAACCAAACCAAACCAAACCAAACCAAACCAAAATCTATTTAAGAATACATCAACACCATTTCGAATAGCCTCAAAACAAATATTTTTGTGACATTGAAATAATTTTTGCTTCGAACCCATTCCATACAATGGATAGTCTATATTTATGGAAAAATATTCTAAAAAATGTTATTACAAAAAAATTTCACTTATATATTGAATGACTCTCGTATGAGCAGATGGGTTGTATGTGATAGAATCAGAGAGAATCGAACAAAAAAGTAATTTCAATATACCATTACTTTTAGTGCATTTAAAAACTACTCAGCCATTTATTAGTTGTTCTTTCTGAGTCCCGATGGTTCACTCTTGGCCTTGCCCACTTATCACACCAGACCAGCCATTTCACTAATACCAAATATCTGAAGTTCAGTATCCTAGAGAGGAATTCCCAACCGCGGTAAAAAAGCTTAGGTTGAGTCAAACACCGACGCCCTGTGTGAACGTTAATAAACTCAAAAAGGTTTTGCACATATCACCGCAAAACTGTATGTTTGTTACTACTTTAAAAAAATGCCGTGTACCTTGTTGCATTTTTGTGGGAAGATAACGAAATAAATCAGCTTTTATTTATTGCATGTTTGCGACTTTATTTATTGCATGTTTGCAACTTTTGACACCAATGCGTTGTTCGTTTATTCACTTTGATATTAACTCAACCAAGCTTTTGTTCAGTCCTATGAGTCAAACGTCGAACAATCATCCGTGAAAATCAATAAGGTCTGTTCACCATAAACTATTGTCAATTAACTCAGTGTTTCTATTTTTTATTCTTTATTTTTTTTTAATCGAAACATAGATTTCCTTTGTTTTTTCTTATTTCTTTTATTTTTTTACAACAGGTAAACGAGCAAAACGTTTTAACTAGGAAAGAGAAAAAAAAAAAGAACGAGCCAATAAAATGTCATAAAACTGATGTTGTACTCTATTTATCTCTCTAGTTATTTAAAGCATGTATGCATAATCTTATCTATCTATCTATCTATCTATCTATGTCAGTCTATTCACATCTGCTTATTTATCAATCTACGTCAGTCTCTTTATCTCTCTTGTTATTTGAAGCAAGTATGCATAAGCCTATCTATCTATCTATCTATCTCTCTATATATATCCTCATATTTCCCATTTTGCTCGGTTAAGGTAGGGGTCTTCTTGAGGTTGTGGCTAAAAACTAGCACTGCAACCTCAAGAGAAAATAAAAATATTTGAAAATAGGTAGGCCCACTCAGAGATTTGTATTTATTTGAATTTAATTATTTATTCATATTGTTCTTACATACGTGTATGTTTCCAGTATGTTGCTTTCATCAGAGAACATATATGGCACAACGCCTTGTTAATGGGGTACTCCACGAACGAGTTCATGTTTCAATGAGTACCTCATTAACAAGGCCTTGTGTCATATGTGTTCTCTGACGGAAGCAACATGCTGGAAACCTATTCGTATGTAAAAACAAAATAGATGAATAAATTCTAAAAATACAAATCTCTTCGCGGACCAACCCATTCTAATATATATATATATATATATATATGAAAATGAGGGATATTTATATATCCCCTAATTTCATGTCCTCTCTCTCTCTCCCCCCACACACAAACACACACACACAATTTACCTATCCATCTATCAATCGTTGGTCTGTTAGCGTTTATTGCAGTATCCTTGTCTGCGGTGATCTGTTTCAAATAAAATCTTTTTACCTATATGACAATACAGATCTCACTTTGTGTTTGAAATGAATTTGTACTACACTCCAGTCCCCGTGTTAAGTGTTCCAACGAATGGAATAGACAAGAGTTTGAATGCTATAGGCATGTAGTTTGATGCATTTTGAAGACAGAATTGTTTTACAATATATATGAGGCCATGTACATCAGTAATAATTTATTGGTATATATATATATATATATATGGGGGTGTATTTTTGAGAGAGATAGTGTACGTGTGAGAAGAAGAGTGTGTGTGTGTGTATGTGACAGAGAGAGAGAAAGAGGGAGAGAGAGAGAGAAAGAGTGAGAGAGAGGGAGTGTGCGTGTGTGTGTGTGTGTGTGTGTGTGTACTGATCTCGCATGTAATTATTTAGCTGAATAGCTAACTCTCAAGTTCATATCTGTTTGCCTTCATATTTTTCAGCAATGATCTATTGGTTCAAATATCCCTTTCTTTTTCTTTATTTCTATCTCTTCATAATTATCTAAAATTGTCATGGAATTTTTTTTACATTTCAGCGTGATAATTAATTTTTTTTTTACATTTCAGCGTGATAATTAATAGTTCCAAAGAATATTTGTCTTGATCGTATAGTGTACCCGTAAAAATAATAACAATTCTAGTATTTTTTGATTACAAGAAAATTAACTTTTATTGAATAAGAGAGATAGCATTGAGTTTGCAAGTTAATAGAATCAATTAGTAAGTAAATCAATGTAGATATTTTCAATGATCTTAAAAATGTATTTAGGCATCTGAGTAGTCCTCAAAATCTAAATTCCTTAATGTATAAACATCTTAAAATCTAGTTTCAATCGTGATAAAAAAAAATGCTGCGAATATCTAAAAAAAATCTTTTTTGACACAAAGGATAGAAAATAAAAACAAATCCTTTTCTTTACGAAAATGTGTAGCGTCTAAAATTTGTAGAATGAACATCGTCATTTTTATTAATAGGTAATTTTATAAAGGTATGTATTTGTTCTCGACAAAAATTGGCAAAATGTCTATGTGGTCAAAATGTGGTCCTCTAATATTGGATGCCACTCCCTATCTGTACTAACTTCGTAAACACACACACACACACACACACACACACACACACACACACACATATATATATATATATATATATATGAATAGAAAAATATGAATAGATGAATATATATAAGAAATTTAGGTACTCAAAGATGAACTTTCTGACTCTGTCTCAGAATCGTTGAAATAAAGCAGCAGCCACTCAACTTCTTCTTATAGAGCTTATTCTCTTTTTTCTGTTTACTGTAGAGAAATAGTTAATATATATATATATATATATATATATATATATATATATATATATATATATATATATATAAGCAAATGCCTTCGACGATGGAGGAAAGGTCTTTCGATGGAAGACATATGACGAAACAAATATTTTATGGTTGTTTAAGCAAGATAGAGAAGGAAGTTTAATTTCAATACGTTTCCAAACTGATGAGATATTTTCAAGTTTGTCCTGAACTTTGAAACTCATGACACTTGTAAAGATCGTAGGGCAACAGGTTCTTTACCACCTGGGCCTCCAATAATAATCCCAACACTCAGGAGGAATTTACAAGAGTTGTCAAGAACTTTGCACGTCGAATCAAAAGTGCCTTCGACTGAACAACAGATATGTGAAGCTTGTTTTCTAGAGCTCGTCTAAACAATTTTGCTTCGTGGTTGGAACTGGACGGCTAAAGATTCTAAAATATTATCTGTCCGCCTGTCAACGAATGGAGATTTTCATTACTCAATCATTTGTGGTCCTTGATTTGAGTACAATCGTTCTATTTCAAATATTATGAAAAACAATACAAATAGGAATAATATGTGTTGTATCGTGGTAAGGAAGAGATATACAGTGAAACCAAGAGTTAACTATTTATTAATTCAAGTGTTACAGTACATCAAATATTAATATGTCTCGCGCAGTGGGTGGACGAAGCTAAGAAAGGGAAACCTTAAGAGAGAAACCGAATCCATTTTAAAAGCAGAAGAAAATAGTGCCATGAGGACTAATCATATTAAAGCAAGAATAGATAAGACGCAACAAAACAGCAGATGTTGATTATGTGGTGAAAGGGACGAAACGATCAATCATATTATGAACGAATGTAACAAATTAGCAAAGAAAGAACATAAGATTAGGCACGACTTGGTGGGCATGGTGATCCACTGGGAATTGTTCAAGAAGTTGAAGTTTGACCATACGAACAAATGGTATATACACAACCCAGAATCTGTCTTAGAGAATGAAATGCAAAAATTCCTCAGGGATTTTGAGATACAAACAGATTACCAAATCTCGGCTAGACGACCAGATCTTATAAGAATCAAAAAAAAAAAAAGAGAAAGAAAACTTGCAGAATTGTGGACTTTGGTGTCCAGACGGACTACAGAGTTATATTAAGATAATATGAAAAGTGCGATAAGTACCTCGACCCTGCTAGAGTATTGAAAAAGCTGTTTAACATGAAAGTGATGATAATACCAATTGTAATTGATACTCTTGGTACAGTCACCAAAGGATTAGTACAAGGACTGGAGGGCTTGGAAATAACAGGGCAAGTGGAGACCATCAAAACTATAGCATTCTTGAGATCGTCCAGAATACAGAGAAGAGTCCTGGAAACTTGAGGGGACTTGTTGTCACTCAAACTCCATCAGCTAAAGCCGGCGTGAAAAACTCTCAAAAGAGAACAAATAATAAGTAAAAATGGCCACCTTAGTCGAGGATGGCCTGAAGGCTCCCTTGTCAATAGCTACTACTCCGGGGTGTAAGGAGGCTCTACTACATTCCCTGGATTGCTCCACTTTACTCTTGATACTTACCTAATAATGCTGAGTGTTAGGTAAGGCGGCATCAAGTACCATTTTTTAAGTCTTTGGTATGACTCGACCTGGGATTGAACCTCGGTCTCCCAGACCATTGACGAACACTCTACTCATTAGGCCAAATAATAATCAACAAAAAAAGAGAATTTGCTAAATTGTGGACTTTGCTGTGCCGGCTGACCACTGAGTAAATGTGAAAAAAAAAGAAAGATACGTACCTTGAATTTACTATGGAATTGAAAAGACTGAGGAACAAGAAAGAAAGAATTATACCAATTGTGATTTGTGCTATTTTCATTGACACCGAATGATTAATAAAGAGACTGGAGGACTTGGAAATTAGAGGACGAGTGGAAACCATCCAAACAACATTATTAAGAACGGCTAGAATACTGAGAATACTAAATTTTTTTTTTTAATTTTCATCATACAACGTGTGAAAGCACGTGCGATACCCTAACCTCATCAGCCGCCAACCGGGGTGATAACACAGTTTTGGTAGCTCAAGGCGGTACTGTCACTCCTGGCGCTACCAAGCAGCTTTTGCCACCAGACAGAGTATTTAAAAGAAATATATATCTATATATACACAAGATCAACTAAAAGCAGACATTACATTGGACGTTCGTTCGTCTTCATTTTGGTGCAGTTTGTGATTTCTGCTAGAATACTGAGAATACTATATAAAAATATTAAGAAATTAAATAACCACTGAATTTCATTCATAAATAGAAACCAGATAAAACCATAAGAGATTCTTTAACTAAACAAGATAAGTTTTATATCAATAATAGTGTTTAACGTCACGTTTTCCTTAATGAATATATATATAAATAGACGGATTTTTTCTTAAAATAAAATAAGTTAATCTATTGACAAAATTTTAGTTCCTGAAAGCTCTGTGAGTCTTCTTATCTTTTATATATTTTTTATATATGCACTCTCCATATATATATATATATATATATATATTATCATTATTATTATTATTATTATTATTATTATTATTATTATTATTATATTATAGCTTTATCCCAGATATTGAGCACTCTCCGTAAATGACACTAGACGATGACATTACATTCGGTTTTCCCCCGATTTTTTTCCTTTCTTTATTAATTTTTATTTATCAATTTACTTTATATCTTAATTTTTTTTAAATGAGAAAGAATCAATTGAAATAATATTTTTATAATTTTCCTCCATTGTGTGATGATTATCTGAAAAGATACTCGTGTGCAGTGACCTGCTAAAAAAATTTATAATAGCGAAATAGCGGTGTGTTGAGTCATTTTTGCCAATTATATGAATTTGCTCTGTATAAAATTTATAAATTTATATGTTAATTATCCTATATTGAGCTCTCCTTAAGATTTACAAGAAACCCCTTATATATTTTCAAACTGAAACATTCTCAACTCACCTACTTTATATATATATATATATATATATATATATATATATATATATATATATATATAAACCCAACAACTCTGCTCCTGTTGGATTTGAAATAAGATCAATATTTGAGTGAAATTTAACAGGTTTGAATGGAGTATTTCCTTTACTTTCCATACCTAAGTTAAAAAGACAGGAATATCTAATTATTTATCAATAGCTGGAGGTAAAATTGCAAGATTCAAGGATAATGCTACTATAGGAAATGCGAACAACCTCATCCAGGATAAGAACTCTGGTAACCGAGTCCATTTCTCTAGATGATAACCATTACACCACAAGCATATATACATAAATACGTATATATGTGTTATGTATATATATACACCTAGATGAACATATATATATATATATATATATATATATATGCATCTAGTTGTGTATATATATATATATATATAAATGTATATATATATTATGGAATTAATATATATATATATATATATATATATATATATATATATATATTAATTCCATTGAATTCAGATTGCGACCCCTGGGTTTCATGGAGTGTTTTACAAAACAATAATCATCACGTAGGTAACAACATAATTTTGTTAACTGCCTCATGGTTATTGTTTTGTAAAAAACACCATGAAACCCAGGGGTCGCAGTCTAAATTCCATGGAATTGCTGAAGAGTTCTGATAGAACGAAACAGTCTGTCTGTGGATGACAATATATATATATATATATATATATATATATATATATATATATTATATAATAGCTCTATCGTAGATATTGAGCACTCTCCATATTATATTGCACTTGGTTCGACACAAACCCACAAAGTGATTTAATAACAACCAACACTGTTATAATATATATATATATATATATATATATATATATATATATATATATATATATATATATTGAGAAAATGCGATTAGCACTAAGATTACTCTTTGAATAATAAACTAAATAAATTATCTCCGATCAGAAGTGTAACCAGACACACACACACACACACACACACACACACACACAGATATATATATATATATATATATATATATATATATATATATATATGAATTAGGTCATCTAGGTTGCAACGTACACTCAGTGGATAATCTGGGACAAATCCACACTGAAATTCTCAAGTTTACTATTCATCATGTACGCCTTTGCTATTGATATAATTTTTCATTGATGAGAAGCTGCTTCTGAGGTGGGTGAACTTATTCCCTAGTTCAGAGAACCACCATTCAGTGTAGAGACGTTGCCTCTTTCATTAATCCACATTCGGCCACAGCTGATGTATTTGTCAGAAGCGCTAAATCGTCAGCGTAGTCCGCGTCCTAATTGTTTTGCGGAGTAAGCGACGATATCCTACGGACCGCTTCATAAGAACACGTAAATGTAGGATAGCCAGCTAGATCCTATCTACAGTTGGATGACCTATCGGAAGTTGGGGATGATAAAGACGGATGGTTAAAGAGAGAGAGAGAGAGAGAGAGAGAGAGAGAGAGAGAGTGAGTGTGTGTGTGTGTGTAAGGGAAATCTGCACTAGCAGCATGACACGATGACGATGATGCAGATGTAGAATTTATTTATATTTTAATGTTTAAATTTGATCATTAATCCGGATTTTTTTATCTTTTTTCCTTCTAATCGAAATAATATTTAAAAAACTAAATTTTAAACTGAAATTAGATGTTTCTATTTAAAAAAGATAAGAAAGAAGCAATATTGGTATATTTCTAGAACTATTATAAATAACTGCCTTAATGGATTTACTTATGAGACATTTTTGTAGTCTCAACTTCAGACACGGCTCTTGCGAGAAAATAACTACAAGTGACTAGCAGAGAGCATCTGATTAACTTACTGGCCGGATTTAAATTGTTGACCAGACTACAGCAAGGCAGCCACACGAAGAATCTGACCACTTCATAACTGTCGACTTAGACAAATCTCTCCATTATATGCTCGACAGTAATTGGTTTTGTTATGAAATTAACCGTCAAGTCTATATTTACTTTCTTACTTCTTTTTGTGCTTAAGACATTTTAGTAGCTCAGTTAGTAGACCAAGTATCAGACGTGGAATCTCAAAGTCTACTTCGTTTGAAATTCGTCACGTCTAACATGGCCTTTCATCTCACCAAGGTCGATACGTATTGATGATATCAGACGAGTTTCATTAGTTCAATCGGTCGAATGTCAGGTTTTGAACGCGCAGTGTTCCTGGTTTACGAATCCTGGCAATTCTAATTACAGTTTCTTGCATGAAGTAAAAGAGGATACCACATTTTAAGAACACAGGGAAAGTTGATATCTGGTTTCATAGCGAAAAATCAAACGAAATATAGAGTTGTGTATTGCTAATTGATTTTTCTTTTAGTTATCTTTTCTGACTGCAATTTAACAGATATGTGTTAGAATTGATTTTAAAAGGTGAACTTTGTCATATCCGCTTAGTTAAGGAATATTATAATCTCGTTTACTGTGTGTTCATTTATGCTTTTAAGTGAAAATTGACTTTCGGATTTGAGGTTTATTTTGGTTTGTTTTCTTTTTTTATCAAACTCCATACATTTATTCAATGCCAAAGACATCCTTTTAGAACCGTAGTATTACTATTTAACCATAGCTGGGGGGATTAGGGAATTCATACTTTTCCTTAAGCTATTCGTCCAAAAATAAAGTAGGTTCAAATACGCTAACTACGATGTAGCATCAAGGAAGTGGTGGTGTAATATTTACAATCTTTGGAAATGAAAATGACGACCCGATTTCAAATCCTGGACGAGACTGCATTTCACATAGCGCTAATAACCTATGTAAAAGTATAAGTCCAATTATTCTCCCTAAAGCTATGGGTTTGATTTGGTTTGGTTTTATGGCACATCAACCATTGTTGGGTATTAATGCCAAATCCATTTTATACATATAAACAGTTCTATTTCAAACAATTCAGTCTAGCATAAGCACACACTTTAGTTCTATTTGAACTATAGATAGGAAACTATCAGGTGCTACCACTCCGGGCAATAGTAGACCTGTGAGCGATGACAATAAAGAGGTACTCAGGGTTCCCTAAAGTCCAGCATTACTGGAACCTTAACATCAATTTTTTTAATGTCATAACTAGGACACTCGTTGGTGGGGTATTACCCGTCTGCAGAGAAGCAGTTGGTGTATTCTACAGCCTTTGCCAACTAGGCAATTCAACTATAGGTAAACAGCAATGTAGACTGACTCTTTAACCTTCTTATAGCAACCGATCAAAGAGACGGAAAACTTTGAATTTAAACCTATTAATCTCCGCTTAAAATTGACCCTGTGTCACATCCTGTTGGGTGGAGAGTTTGCGTAAATATATATACAACGATGTCACAGTCCAGCACATTAGCCTCTGCCCAACAGCGACTCTCTCTATTAAATGTTTCGGTCAGTTTTAGAATAATTTGCTGAGATGAGGCCCAATTCAGTAGCACCGGATGCTTTTGCTGAGGTGAAATGACAAACCACTCTAAACTGTGAGATTAGAAAATCGCCATATATTCCCCGAGCGCTACTCTCCGGATATGACTCAATGGCTTGGAGCACAGCCTCAGTTTTAGGCCTATCTGAAATTGTCAACGTTCTTGCAACTCGAACAAAATTACTGTAGTAAAATCAACAACACACTGACCTTTATATTGCTTAGTTTGAAGTCGCAAATCTTAAGTTGCATATTCATCTGTTCAGCGTTTACATAACACACGGAGTAAAGCAACGCATAACATGTAAACGCATCAAGTACCGTGATGATACCAATCACATCAGGTACTTTAACTGCTATCGTACTATGTACTTGCCGCAAACTATCATGTACCAAAATATTGCTAGACATTTGATTTTTTCTCTGATCACCTTTGACTAATGCCAAGTGATATCCTAATTCTTTCACTACTAGAAAGCTAAAATCAAAATATTTACTTTTAATATTACTTTCACTTAAATTTATGAAAAGTTTAGATTTAATTTCGTATTATTTTTGGCAGGACTTACAATATACTGACTGTACCTCCTGCAGATGGTAAAGATCTCCTCCCCCGAAAAAAAGGGAATGTCCTGGGTACAGCAATAAACTACATCTGATAATCAGTTTCCAAATCTAGGGATCTGGGGAGTGTAGAGTACTCCTTAATTTCCATTACTCCCAGGTCCACTCTGACTTGGAGTGGTAGTGCTTGTTAGAGTACCATGTATGATTCTGATTTGTTTAAAAATTATTCATATTCGACAGGACCGTGTACAAAGAAGAAACTACTCAAGAAACAAATAGAAACACAACATACGAGGTGCATACGATAAGTTTTCAGATTTTTTTCGTATGGGCACTTTCATTGATAGTACAGACATGGAACTCTTGCCTCCTTCGAAGTAATCTGCTCCGGCTTCAATGCACTTGTACCATTCCAACAACTTCTGTAAGGCTCCATGGAAGTCCTCTTGTGTAAACATGTCAATGACCTTCGTCACAGCCTCTTTCATCTTCTCAATTGTCTCATAACAACAGCCTCTGACCAGAGGGAATAAGTAAAAGTCACAGGGAGCAATATCTGGACTGTAGGGAGGGTGAGGAACTGTCTTGATGCTTATCTTGGTCAAATAGTCAGTGACAAGGATGGAGTTGTGAACTGGTGAATTGTCCTCGTGGAAATGCCACGAACCCGATTTGAAGTGTGTTGGCTTCTTCTGACGGAATCTCTTCCTGTACTCTCTTAAAACCTCAACATAGTAATCCTAACCCTAAGCCTTTGGTGTATTGACTTCCTTATTCCTCCTACACCTCTCATCATCCCTCACATACTCCTTGCTTCCCTTGAATCTCTTATGCCACTCAAAAACTGATGCTCGATTCTTGCAAGATGCACCAAAAGCAGTCTGAAGCATTCCATACATTTCAGTGGCATTTTTTGCAAGTTTAGAATAGAATTTTATTGCATTTCGTTCTTCTAATGTGTCAGATTGAATTTTTGAAATACACCAGCTATGAAAATCAGGCTTTAGTAGGGTGTATTCCAATTGCTGCTGTAGCTGTTAATTTGAACCTGAAATCATAAAAATTGGTCACTCGTCTTATCAGATGTAAAGCAATAATATACTGAATTTTCAAGAGTCTACAGCAGTATTAAATGCCCGTACGAAAAAAGCCTGGAAACTTATCGTATACGCCTCGTAAATATAAACGTAAAATGAACATTATTACCTCTTGACAAAAAATAACCCTATACGGGTTGACACGCATAAAATCAATTAATCAGTGAATGAGTTAACTGCATCTTAATTACTAAAGTGTAAACGTGGATTATAAAGACAATTATTTTCTTTTAATACCCATCTGAAATGTATGATGCTTATTGGGAAATCTTTTACTACTTCATAAAGAAATACCTTGAAGAATATAGCAGATTTGTTTCATGCTGCTAAAATCCACACTGCTTATGCATTTTAATGTTTTTCATTTCAACCGAAAAAGAAAGATAATAAATTTTTTAAAAGAAAAAATTATCGGCATACTTGATAAACATGAGTAAAAAAAAAAGAAAAGAAAAGAAAAGAAATCTTTGTAATTCGCTTGAGAAATGTTTTAAAAAATTGTTCGTAATTTGAAAAAGCGTTAATTCCAAAATAGATTCTTCTTCAGTATAAATTTATCGAAACCCATTTGCCACTGGCAGAAAGCGACACAAGAACATTTTTGAGCGTATTACAGCTAATTTGAATTGAAGCGTTTTTCTTCTAAAGGACCTAGAATTCTCAACTTATTACCCATTAGAAAGGGAAAGTCACGTTTATGATTTTCCAAAACGACATTAGCACGAAACGAAAAGCAAACAGCATCATCCAAGTCTTGAACTCAGGCTACCAATTCCATTTGCGACGGCTGTAACCGTTACACTAAGTGTGTCTGCTTTTGTATAGCCAAAAACAAAAAAAAAAAAAGAAAGAAAAAATGAATTTTTATGGCATAGCTCAGCTCACTCACTTTATCCAATGTCAAAAGTATTTGGTTAAAATAATTTTTTGCTAAAACCATCATTGTCTTCGAGTACGAAACTCAAGAAAAGGATGGCTCACACCGACAGCAGGCATGTTTGTGGCTGATAAGGTAGATTTGAGAGAGGCAGTTACGGTTGCAGCGACTGCAGCTGTAGCTGTAGTTGTAGCTGCATGTCTAGTCATGGTTTGATGGTATACCCTAATAGTTCTTCCTCCTAGACCTTTTTACCTTAAGGATAGCCATGTAGATGTTTTCAAAGGAAAGCCTAACAAGGTTTCTCGTTTCATGGTGAGGAGGAACTCTCAGTGGTAATTGATGCAACAGGCACAAAATGATTTTTTCGAGAAGTCCTTGTATCGCTTCTTTACTGCCCCTCTCTTGTAATGGCTTAGAGGAAGTTTGATGCTGTGTGATTTTGAACTGGTGACGTGTCCCCATCATGGAAACATGCCCTACCCAGCGTAGCAGGGACTTCAATAGCATGGCTTCGACGCTAGTGCTCTTCGTCTTTTCAAGGACTTTAATAATGAAGACGAAATCACCCCCAATTAATATCGAGGATAGTGTAGAGGTAGTATTTGAGTAATCGCTCGATTTATTAAAGTGGTGACAGTAAGTGGCCCCCGACTCTGAGCATAGCAAGGACTACGACTGTGCATGCTTGAACTGTGTGTCTTTCTTCTGATATTTGTTGTATTGCACTTTGTTTTATAGTCTGTCAAATGAACTGCTCATTTTTGGTAGCCTATTGTTGACTTCGTAGTCGATCTTGGCATAGCCTTTTGCTGAAATAGAATAAATGGTGTGGCCAAAATAATTTTGAAATTTAAAATTTAAATTAATGTGTACAGTGCTGAGTAACTTATATAAAGAAGTAGTGAGGGTTACACATCTAGCATTCATTTATACACGTGAGTCCCACTTTATAAAAAAGACATAAATCCCTTTTCGATTCTATTTGAAGAGTTTTTTGTTTTTTGTTTTTGGCAAGAACCAGGTTTGTGCAAGTTCCCTCCATATTTCCTACATCTAGCAGCAGGTAATTTTCTGAAAATTAAATGTTGAAAAACGATGGCACTGCTTAACACCCGAGTAAAATAAGAGTTTTAGAGGCGCCGAGACCAATGAAAAATTTCCTAGAATATGAGCGTTGAATGGAAAGAAGAGAATTTTGATAAAAAGATATGTTTCTTTTAATGGTAAGCAAGTTTGAACTCCAGGCACGCTTTGGATTGTTGGTTGGAGCCGTAGAATACACCAAATGCACCTCTGCAGGGGAATAAGACCACCCTCAATGAGTATCCTGGATATGACACAAAACAATCTGATAGTGAGGTTCCAGTAATACTGGTGCTTTGGGGAATAAGGAGCACCCCTTCATTCCTATCACTCCCTGGTCCACTCTGGCCGAAACTGGTTGCACTTGATAGGGTCCTATCAATGTATCAAATAGAACTAAACTGCTTACTTATGCTAAACTGAATTACTTGAAATACAACTGATTTGACATTTACCCATGTGCTGACAAAAACTATTCTTATACTAAATTGAATAGATTGAAATAGATCTTTGATTAAACTGAATTGCTTGAAATAGAAATGTCTTTGACAATTAAACTGTGTACTCATGCTAAACTGAATTATTCGAAATAGAATTGTTTAGTTCTTTAAAAATAGATTTGACATAGAATAGTCTACAAGGGTTGATAGGCAATACAACCCCCACCCAAAAAAAACAACCAACCAACCAACCAGGCGCGCTGTTACTTTCACTTTTGGACTAATACTCTTAAGAAAGGGATAAACACTACAATCATCTAAGTATGGGTTAAACTGTTCCATTATTGTTCTTCTACGAGGATGGATTTTGTGTTGAATAACCCTCGAAGGTTAATATGCCTCTAAACTAAGAAGACGAAGAAAAACAAGGAATAGGAGGAAAAGGAAGAGGTAAAGTGCCACCATGATCTCAGACAATATTCAAATTAGGTTTAATAATTTTTTTCACTAATGTCATCGCGCAGAAATAACAAAATAGATAGTATTATACACCATGAATCGAAACAAAATCTCAAGAAAGTATCATCTTAACAAGCAGTGAGACAAACGACTGAAGAGAAATTGGATGGGAGAATCAAATCATGAGGGGATGTCTTCCTTTTTTCATGTCTATTAAAGACTTTTTTTCTGGGTCTTAGCTCACTAAACATAAAGACGAAAATCAAAGCCGGTATGCAGGATGATTTACTTGAATTGCCATTGGTTATATGAAATGATAATCATTTGTGATATACAATCATACATGAAAGGATTTTTTCTCGATCCATGGAGAGATCCTGCTCGTGTATATTATGAAATGTATTTTCCCCCTGGGTGATGAAGCCATAATAATCTCTGTTAAACTCGAAGACCACTTCTTTATTAATAAATTCAAAATATACACAGAAAGACACACACATATGCAGTATATATATATATATATATATATATATATATATATATATATATATATATATATATATATAATGCTTGCAAAAGGATATTTATTTTTAAAATTGAAAGTGTGTCTATGTCTGTTTTTTCGTGAAGAGTTAGGTGTCTGAGGGTGTGTGTGTATGTCGTTAATATCCAATATCCATACATGTCAGTAACAACAAAATTTCCCGAACCATTATTGAATCCAAAGAAAGATTTATGCTGTTTATCTATCAATCTATCACACATAAATAACTGCAGCCATAACATCTCTTTCAAATAAATGTTCACTTCAACCAAATATAACAAGATTATATTATTTCCATGGAACATTATGTTAACAGAAAGAATAATACGAGGTGCCTTCAATAAATCTCCAGACTTTTTGTACAGGCATCTAAAATTGTTGTAGACTGTAGAAAATTAAGTATATCATTGCTATACATCTGATGAGATGACTGACCAAATTTTATGATTTCAGGTTCAAATAAACAGCTACTGCAGGAATTAGAATACACTCTATTAAAGCCTGATTGTTACAGCTGGTGAATTTCAAAAATGCAATCTAGACGTGAGGACACTTAAGAAAAACGATATGCAATAAAATTGTGTTTTAAACTTGGAAAAAATGCCACAGAAACGTATGTAAGGCTTCAGACTGCTTTTCAACTATCTTGCATAAATCGAGCATCAGTTTTTGAGTGGCATAAGAGATTCAAGGGAAGCAGGGAGTCTCTGAGGGATGATGAGAGGTGTAGGAAGAGTAAGGAAGTCAGAACACCAGAGTTGATTGGCCAGATAAAGAATTTCCTGCATAAGGACCGTCGTGTGTCTATAGAGACAATAAGTACACAGTTTGATGTCAGTGTGGGAACTGTACACACAATTATTTGCGAGTAACTAAAGATGCGGAAAATTTTCGCGAAGTTTGTCCCAATGGTGCTCAGAGAAGATCAGAAAGAAAGACGTTGTCATGACAGCAGGGAGATGGTCGAGCTGATCAATTCAGATCCTGCAGTTCTTGATGCTCTGGTGACCTGCGATGAAAGCCGGGTATACTGCTATGACCCAGAGACCAAGAGACAGAGTCCCCAATAGAAGCATGCTGACTCTCCCAGACCCAAGAAGATCAGACAGAGCAAATCCACCCACAAACTTTTGATGATCCCTTTTTCTGACAGTACTGGCATGATCTACATGCACTGAGTTCCCACTGGACTGACTGTTAACAAAGAATACTATGTTGAGGTTTTAAGGGAGTTCAGGAAGAGATTCCTTGGGAATAAGCCAGCACTCTTCAAATCGGTCCAGTGACATTTCCACCAGGACAATGCACCAGTCCACAACCCCATCCTTGTCACAGACAATTTGACCAAGATGGGCGTCAAGACAGTTCCTCACCCTCCCTATAGTCAAGACCTTGCTCCCTGAGACTTTTGGTTATTCCCTAAGCTCAAGGAAACACTTAGAGGCTGTCGTTATGAGACAATTGAGGAATATAAAGAGGCTGTGACGAAGGTCATTGACACGCTCACACAAGACTTCAATGGGACCTTCCAGAAGTTGTTGGAACGGTACAAGTGCATTGCAGCCGGAGGAGATTATTTCGAAGGGGGACTAGAGTTTCATGTGTGTACTATCAATAAAAGTGCCCATACGAAAAAAGTCAGGAAACTTATTGTGCGCTCCTCGTATTTATCATCATCAAGTCACGCTGCTAGTGTGGATTTCCCTGACTCTCTCTCTCTCACTCTCTTTCTCTCTCTGTCTCTCTCTCTCTAATCCAGCAATCTGGGCACAACTTCCAAACTACATCTTGCATCTGCATAGAGCTTTAGTCGATAAATTCTGGCTGGTCGGCCAACACTGGCAGGTCCATCTGAAGGGCTCAATAGAAGAAAGTCACCTATAAGTTTATTCTTGCTACTCTAGAAGTGTTGTGAATGTTTTTTCATCTTACTTGGATGACTTTAGAGATGGGAGGTAAGTGGCTTTACTGCGAATTACTTATTACATAAATCAGCAAGATTTAAATTCTGAAAAAAAATATGAATATGCAGCAGACCAAAACTTAACATGTATATTCACACACACAGACACACACACACATACATACATACACACGCACACACACACACATATATATATATATATATGTATAATTTTAGTTCACTTTTGGTTACTGATTTTCAATTGTGCGTAGTTCAGCAATAAAAATTCCTAATGATATCTATTTTGGTTGTGTAATGTTTCAAGAGAAATGAAAAAAAAAATTGCTAGAAAATGTGTTAAAAAATTAAAGAAATACATTCTTATTTATTGACCACAATCTATTCAATATCTATCTATCGATTGATCTTTGTGAATATAGACATTTTCTAATTCTTGCATTTATCTAGTTCCTTGTATAAGCATGTTCACTGGTATATATATATATATATATATATATAATTCTCTTTCTCTTTCTTTTCTATGTGTGCATGTGTGTATGTGGTGTTTAAATTATTCGCTATCACTGGATAATCACTCAGTGGTACATTACCTTGTACGAAGTGATTTTAATATAATTTCATTGTTGATAAGTTTGAAACATAACAAACTCCACACACACACACACACACACACACACACACATATATATATATATATATATATATATATATATATATATATATATATTTATAATTATATATATATATATATAAACTTCGGAACAAAAATCAGTGATCGTCTCGAGATCCTGTCACGACAGGAATTATCTTCTTTCAAGTTGAGCTGCAGATTAAGTCTACTATTCCATCCGCATAGTATTTAACCGATTACAAAAAGCCCAATCAGCTGAGGTTGTAGAATATGCCAAGGGTAAACTACACCTGATGACGATGCTCCATTCCTGATGCTTTGTAGAATGTAAAATACCACTTCATAGTCATTAGTCCCAGGGCCACTGAGACCCAGCATGGTAAGATCTGTCAGGGTCTAATTTAGGGGTCAAATAGAAATACGTTATCATTTTCTAAACTTGAAACCATTAAAACGTGTACAAACAAATTATCGATGTTAAATTGAATTATTACAGAACAAGTTTTGGAACCATTTGACTGTGTGATAATAATACTATTAGTGTTAGATAACAGTAATCTTGAAACCATTCAAATATGTGCAAACAAAGGAGCCTTGACTTGTTTAAAAATAATGTTAACTAAAAACAATTCGTTCAATTCATATATATCTCGTATATATGTATAAACTGGATTGGGCATTAAATAACCTACGAGAGTTGATATGCCATGCAACAAGACAAACCAACTAACCTAATAAGAAAAAATATAAATATGCTCAAAATTGATTATGATGAACACGGAGATGGATAACCAGTACTAGATATTCGACGACGTGAAACCCATAGTTAAGAGTATCACTCCGCCTTTTTCTCTCAATTATTAAGATAGATAGAAAAATAGATAGATATACAAGAGTGCATGTAACTTGCATCAAGATTCTTCAATAAAACAATGCAATAGCCAATAAATAATCAATTGCAACCAAATTATGAGAAAAACTAACGTTCTTTTTCTCCATCACTGTGTTTTTCAAGCTTATAATTTAGACCAATAAAAGTGGAAAGAGCTGTCAAAAATCTTGATTTCTACTGGATCAAGTAACTTGAGCTATGTTTGAAACTTTATGAATATGGAAAATAACTCTCCTGGGAAAATATCTTGAAATTTATTGAAGCATCGATGTAGTCAGGAGATATTTTCCTAGACTAAGCTCCTTTAATTCCACGAGGATTGCAGTAGGGAGTGAACGCTCTCGTTGCCACATATATCCTATTTTTCATATATTAGTAACGTGCAACATTACTTTCTTCTTTCTTTCGTTTTTCTTTTTAGACGAACCTCATTTTTCATTATTAGTTCGCCAATGAATTCACCAGCGAAGATTTACAAACCTATTACATTATGACTAAATATATGATGCTCTTGAATATAATTGGGGGAGAGTCTCCATGTTAGAATACCTTAAATGCTGGACTCTGAAATTGTAATAAGCAAGTTCGAACCTAAGTTGCTCTATTAAGTTCACATTCGGGCTGATACCCTTGGGAGAGGTATGAACGCCCTTATCCTTCCAGCTATGGGTTAAATACAATACGACTATTCTTTTACGAGGATGTATTTGGCATTAATTAACCTAAGAAGTTTGATATGCCATCAAACAAAGAAGTCAACTCAACACAAATATAATAACTCATATCATTATTGCATCAGCTATAAAGGAAGAGGTTATTCCGTGGCTGAAGTAGTTGTGTTTTACAAAAATTTTCTTGGTTTGCCACACAGGTCTTATTTGTATCACATTATTTGCTGTTAGTTAGTCACCCATCTAAGTTCTTAGTAAGATAACTGCTCCTTAACTTCAGTGGTCAGACGCTAAATGATGCTTTTCCCGCTAGACAACTGGGGTTGTAAAATACGCCAACTGCATCTTTGCAGTATGGTAAGACCCCAACCTCCACAATGAGTGTCCTGGATATAACCATATTTGATCGTGAGGCTCTAGTTATGGAGCTTTAGGTGATGTGGAGTACAACATCAATGCCATTACTCCCAAGTCCACTCTGCCTCGTAGATGTAGTGCATGTTAAGGTTTCTTCTGTAGGTTAAATAAGACTGTTTAACGATTAAACTACATGCAAATAATAGAAATATCTAATCATTTTCTATACTTGAATATGTGCACATACAAATGACATATTTTTAATTGAATTATTAGAATTGCATTGCAATACTTAAAACTACTTCGTTGTGTGCAAAGAAATGATTACTATTAAATGTTTCGTGTTAGATAGCAGTAATTGAGGCCAGTTAACTGCGTGCAAACAAATTAGCTTTCGTTTAGAAATAAAACTACCAACAAATATTCACTTACAAATCATACGTGTAAATCAGGATTTGGCATTAAATAAACATCAACTGATGATATGCCATTAAATAAAATAACCTAATTTAAAACGATGCTTTCAGCTAGGCTTGATCGTAAGTTGGGGTAATATTATCAACAAGTAGATTAACTGAATCTTCTATTTGACATAGAAGTCAATGAACTGTTAAAACATTTCGAAAAATATCAGAACCTACAGAGTCTAATTGACAGATAATGACCTTTTAGAACAGTTAAAAGTTTGGCCATTTTTGAAGAGTTGTAAAATGATATGACTAAAATCCAATAAGTAAGATGTTAGATTTCATCTTTAAATTCGTTAGACAAGACCATCCGAAGAGATAAGGACCTCTCCATCTATGGTCGAGTGCTTTGTGTTTGCGTACGGGGTCGGTAATAAATACGAAATGAATAAAGTTGAGTCCACACGAAAAAATACTTCGTATTTCTTATTCATACCAACGAAGAGGATAAAGCAACCAATGAAGAAAATGGAACAACTAGGCGATAAGAAGGACTGACACAGGCCGAACAAGAACAAGATTGCTATCCAACAAGATGCTTATAGATAACGGTATATATTCAATTTTTTCATCTCTAGTCGATTTTCGACTAAAGCTAAAACTTTATTTTAAAAAGGTTGATTTACAAGAACAAGAATTCCTTTCCAATTTTAATATCTACGCAAAACAAACTTTCTGTTCCATTTCTCTGCCATTTAATCTTATGACAGACAAAATTAAGTCAAGTAAATCTTCACATTGGGCAAGGACTTTTGCTCATTTTTTTACTGACGCTTGTATATGCGATTTTGAAAAGGTCAGCTTTTAAAATCAGGCTTTTATAGCATAACACCGCTGTTCTCAAGTCTTTTTATTTCTCATCAAGTAACCTCTTTGATTCTAATTTTAATGTGACGTACCCCAGTTAATGTTTAAAACCCTTCTTGCTTCTTTTTATAATCAAATGTTAGTTGAAATTATATGAAAAAATAGTTTAGAATATTAGAATATTGTAAAAGTTTTGCTCATTTATATTACATAAAATATGATAACTAATTTAATTCTATAAAAATTAATGCTTACTATTAAAATAAGTCATAAATATACATGTTTATTTAAAAAGATATTCTACTTTCGTGCCAGTTTATTCATTGCAAGACTTGTGATTGATGCTGCTCGGCTATTTTTGTAATATTCGGTTCCGGTAGTGTCAAGGATAATTGGAGATTACCTCTTTGTCTGATTTCAACCTTTTGATTGTAATTTAGAGATACCAGATTCCACAAGGGAATATGAAGAAAAAACTGTGATATTCAACTCTACTTTCTCCAGGCGTACTGGGTCTCGTGGGTATGACACTCACTGTGTCTGATTTGAGGCACGAATTTTTGATATTTGAGAAGAATAGAGTACCTCTTCACTGCCATTACTCCCAGGTCTACTTTGACCCGGAGAGATAGTATCTCTAAAGGACCTACAGCGAGCAAAAGAAAAAAAAAACTCTTAAAAAACAACTACACAAAAATATAACTATAAATGTACAAAGAACCTGAATACCTGACCTCTTAGTATAAGATAATTCCAAAAGGGTTGACATGACATTAAAATTAGTCACTCAATCAATGATTTGTGGATATTTTTTGCATTCATTACTTTGCATTAAGAAAACTAGTAATATCTTGCAATAAATAAATCTAAAACAAGTTTGTTTGTTTTTTTGACCGCTATAATACTATCGTGGACCCCCAATTTTCTATTTTGCTTCCATGGACCTACCAAAATCTTATATGCACTCTCCAAAAAGTATATGGTTTCCGGTCGGGAACTATTAACTAAGCGATTAACGCAAAGTAATCTTTCAAGATCCTCAACATATAGTAGTTAGTTTTTCTATGAAGCTATTCTTAATAATTAACTGAATTTGACGTGAGAATGAACATAGACTTAAAATCAATTATTCTTTGATAGTATTTTTTGTTCGTTTTTAAGAATATTTCGCAAATCAATAGCTACGATTCCAAAATATATAAAACTACCATGATAAAGATTAATTCAAAATTAGAATTCGCTAATCTTATTTAACTAAGCAAAGTCTAGAATAAGGCCATGTTTGTTGAGCCATGTTTAAGAAATGCAATGAAAACGTTTCTCTTAAGATTTATTCAAGATCAGACACAATAACAAGTGCATCGTAATAAGTAGATTGTCAAAATAAATCAATATCCGATCTTTTTAAATTTTTTTCTCTTGTCACTGAAGAGCAATTACCAATGAAATGCAGATTATTTGTTGGTTAGACAAAACGATGTTAACAAGAGAAAGAGAAGAAAAAGAGAAATATTGGGTCAGATATAGAGATAGATACACAAATAGAGAAATAGGTAGTGATATATATATATATATATATATATATATATATATATATATTGAGAGAAAGATACAGAGGGAGAGAAAGTAAACAAGCCAGAACTCATTAGAAATAAACAAATATTTTGAAAAGTTCGGGTTAGGTTTTTCTTCTGAGACTTTCCAAGAATTCTTCGATTTTATTCGATTTTCATTCTTGAAAAATGTATTTTCTCATCTAAATCCAGTGAATAACCTGTCAATGCATCCACACACACACACACACACACACACACACACTGAAACTCACTCAATCAAGGTACCCCTGATACATACACATATAAATATATATATATATATATGCATGCAGATAAGATTAGATCTAAAATTTTTAACTTTATTTATGTTAAAGAAAGTACCGTTTTCGCATCTATACGCATAAATAATGCACACTTACCTACATGTTAATGTGTAATCATGTAATGCACACACACACACACATACACACATACACACTACACATGTATATATATATATATATATATAAGGCTAGAGTCACCGTGGCTTAAAAGTTCTTGATAGCGGCCTCGAACTTAAGTCTTACAATTATGTTCACGTTCGGTCTAATACCTTTGCGCAAAAGCATGAACCTCTTATCCCCCATAATATGGGCTTAAATAGTATCACTGGTGTTCTTGTACACGGATGGCTTTGGCCCTAAATAACCCAAGAAGGTTGGTAATCCATTACACACAAAACAAAACAAACAAAACCAGATATATAGTGTTTTTTAACACTATATATCTGGTTTTGTTTGTTTTGTGACCTTTGTATTCATGGAGGTGTCTATGTGTTTTTTAACACATAGACACATACATGAATACAAAGGTCACTTTGAAACACAGACGGAACATACATGTTCTACATACAATGGGAAATCGGTTACCTCCTAGTAGTGGAGGTAGTCACACAGATTTACCAGGGAGTGTTTTTGAACCACTCTATGAGTTTCATATTTACTGCGTTAGGCTAAATCGAAACTTTTCACGGCCCCACGTCTGGATAAACAAGTCACTCAAGGAAACAATTGTTACTAAGTGAGATTATTATTGGTTGCTAAGATTACGTGACTACCATAAGCAGCAAATAAGGCTTATACATAGAGAATATATTGACTGACTCTCTCTCTCTCTTAGGGTGTCTCAAAATAGATTCGACCCATAATATGATAATGATTTATTACTGAGATAAGCGCTAAGGCTGTTATTTGGAACACGTCCAGTAAAAAATATCCTTTGAGCTAGAGTCATCAAAAAATGTTTTTTTCAAATTGTTATTATATCAGCTTCCAGGACATGGAATATTCTTTTAGTTTCTTGTCTCAGTTAAAATTATTTTCATAATAATGGGATGCATCTATTTTGAGTCAGTTTTGAATGGATTTGTCTTCAAATAAGTAAGCAAGCAAGTAAGTTAGTAAAGTTGGTGACATTATTGGAGAGTGAACCGAAGGGTCCCTTTTCAATAGCTACTACACCACAGTGTAGCAGAGGGCACAACTCCATTCCTTAGATTGCTCAACTTTACCCTTGATTCATACTTTATAATGCTGAATGTTAAGCGAGGTGGCATCAAGCACGATTTTTTGAGTCTTTGGTGTGATTAGACCAGGGATTGAACCTCGGTCTCCCAGACCATTGGCGAACACTCTACTCAATAGGCCAGTTCAAATTAGTAGTAATACAAAATACTTTCATCTCTGGTCCAAAACTTTGAGATTGAGAATTAATTGTCTTTATCGTATACTCTTTACAAATCTGAAACAAAAAAGAACACAATATTATTATTAGTCGAGTTATCAGCAAAAACATGAGTCCCATTTACATATATATATATATATATATATATATATATATATATGAGACACCCACACATAGCCGTGCAAAAGCAGGACGACCAGCACGAACATACATTCAGCAACTATGTAAGGATACGGGATGTTGTCCAGGAGACCTGCCTGAAGCGATGAACGATAGGGAAAAGTGACGAGAGAGAGTCAAGGATATCCGTGCTACCAGCACGACATGATGATGATGATGATGATATATATATATATATATATATATATAGGAAACATTTTATCCGGAGATACTACAACATTTAAGGATAAACAGGTTCAAATTCTGAACGAAGTTGTTTGTATTTCACATAGCACTTATACACTTAGGAAAGGTATGCATCCAACAATTTTGATTCCAGTTATGGGTAACAAGTATCCTCGACTTGGCTATTGGTATGGCACCCAGACATGAAGGAAAACTGAATTGAAATAGATAATAGAACTCACTTAAAATTGATCATGTGTCACACCCTGCTCGTGTAGAGTGTTCTGATATATATATAAGTTGGTGACCGTAGTCAAAGGTGACCAGAAGGCTCCCTTTTCAATAGCTACTACACCAAGGTGTAGGGGAGGAGGCTACTCCTTTTCCTGGATTACCCCACTTTACTCTCGATACGTACCTAATATTACTGAGTGTTAAAAAAGGAAGTATCTGTTATCATTTTTAAAGTCTTTGGTATGACTCGACCTGGGGTTGAACTCAAGTCTCCGAGACCATTGCCGAACACTCTACCCACTAGACCAATATATATATATTGTCATCCACAGACAGTCTGTTTCGTTGTATCACAACTCTTCAGTGTTGCAAGACACGTAGGACGCTTCAAGCTGGGCTCGAAACCCAACTTTACGTTAGACTTAATATCATATCGTACTGCCCTCAGTCGGTATACGTCAGCTCGGGAATTATAAGGCATTGTGGAGTAGCTTTCGTTTGTTTACCAGAGTCCTCAATTCACCTAAGGGATAAATGAAAACAAACGAAAGCTACTACTTAATGCCTTATAATTCCCAAGCTGACGTGGTTCGCGTGTTGGCTGAGCGGTATGATACTAAGTCTAACGTATAGTTGGGCGGGTCTCGATCCTAGTTTTCAAGCGTTCTACGTGTCAAGCCACACTGAAGAGTTGTGATACAAGGAAACAGTCTGTCTGTGGACGACATTATATATATATATATATAGTCATCCACAGATAGATCTGTTTAGTTCTATCAGAACTCATCAGTGTGGCTAGATAGTACCTTCCCGTAGCTGGGATTGAAACTCAAACGTCAACACAAGCTTCTAACCATTCCGCCACGAGGAGATATTAGCTGCGAAGTAAATTTTAAACGATTAATATTGTTTACATACATCCGTTCAACGGTAGCCTAGACCTCAATTTGGTTTCGGTATTTTGTTAAACTATATATATATATACACACACACACATATATATATATATATATATATATATATATATATATATATATATATATATATAGTTTAACAAAATACCGAAACGGTAAAGTTTTGCATGTCATCGTTTGTAAAAGAATACATCCACTGAATATTTTGTCTTTTAATATCTTTATATTCAGATATAAAGAAACCCTGCGATAGAGTTCATCTCGAAAATAAGGAGGTCTAAATGCATCGAGTTCCTTCAAAGCATTGCGGTTATTGACACGGTAAATAAGTACAGCAAACTTAAGTCGAATTTCGTATTTGGCTGTACAGTATATTTGATGGAAAATTAATCAATCTCTTCCTCGCTGAAAATTGCTAAGAAATATATTCCGGGTCCCGAATGCAATGTTTTGGTATTGTAGACTACCAATACTTGCTCCTTGTCTAAATCCACAATGTTGAAATATTGAATGGCTGTTTATTTTTCTAATACATCGTCTAATACAGTAGATTCCTTTAAGCACTAATAGAAAGGGCGTGTATCTACTTATACTTGTCGTCTTACTACGACACTAAGCAACATCCGGTAATGAAGCTTCAGTTCTGGAGGTCTGGGGAGTGTAGAATCATTTCTTTATGGTCATTACTCCCAGTTCCACTGATCGAGAGCGGTAGTACCTGTTTATGCTCTATCTACGGTTGATTGATTAAATTATTGATTTTAACCGCATGTCAAATTTTTAGGGTGATTTTATGCCCAAACATTAGGGAATCATGTTTATTCTCCATATAGGTTAAGATTTTTTTGTGTAAAGACATTTTTTTTTTAAATTTTAGCTCACGATCTAATATGATCCATATGATTTTTAAACTGGTCTATTAAAACCATACATGCTATTCCAAACAGGTAATACCTCTTGGAATCAGAGTGGAACTGGGAGTAATAGTAATGGAGATGCACTCTACTCTTCCTAAGCCTCTAGAAGTGGAATCTCACCATCATATGTTATTTAGCATCATGCCCTGAACACCAACTTTTTTTTGGGGGGGGGGATCTCTACATGAGTTACAGTTAACTTATTCTAAACCCTGCCAAATGGGTGTGGTCTTTTCTATTGGTCAAATAGATCTGCTTGGGATGATATTTTGAATGATTTTAAACTACATTAAATATTGGCTCTTCAGACATTAATGGTGTAACTGTGCCTTGAGGTTCAAATTTCAAGTAGAACAATGGTTCTTTGTTTACGATATTAATTATCCAGACATTAAAAATATGTGCTTAAGAATGTTTATAATTTTAGAGACATTTAACATGTGTTTTGAGGGGATATTTTTTACTTGATTCAAGCCTACAAGGAGACTGAGTTACCCTGCCAGTATTGAAAATTTGTATTCGAAATCCAGCTTTTACAAAGTTGATGAAAAATAAGCTACGACTCCAGGCATTAAGCTTACCTAACTTTCATCTCAGGTGTACATGCATGTGCATATCACCGTCTTTAATGTTGAGTATGTGTGTGTGTGTGTATGTGTGTGTGTATGTGTGTGTGTGTGTGTGTGTGTGTGTGTGTGTGTGTGTGTGTGTGTGACTATTTCGTTTCTTTTAGAAAAAGAAAAAAAAAGAAATACCGATTCCATCAAAGACAATTGGTTTGAAACCAAATCACATGCCCAGCCAAACAATCAGTATCTGACGTGTTCACTTTCTCCTCCTACTTCAGAAACTCCACCTCTCCTCCCCTGCAAAAGATATGTGGCTCAATGAAACGATTGAACTGACTCGGATTGCCACGCTGCTCGTATTTGGAAACCTTATAAATATTCCAGAAGAACTGGTAATAACGGCTCCTGTTTATTAGTAATCCATTCTAGCAGACTTTTATCGCTGTAGCTGATCCAATTTCACGTTACGATCGACCAGAACTTTCTCAGGCATTATTCTTTAACTTTTGGGTGGGGGAAGGTAATCTTGATAGGGTACCAGTTTTTTTTCCAAATGGAAATATGTCCTCAGAGAGACAAAACAAAACAAAAAATGATGCAAAACTTAAACGAGCCAAAATTTTAGAAATGTTCATTGTCATAAGAACAAAATGATTTTTCAAAAAATCTATGAATACACTGGGATTTTTGAAACGTTATCGGTCCTACACCTTCTTGTTGTAGCTATTAAAAAGAGAACCGTCGGGTCGCCCGCAACGATGGTTGCCAACTTTACTTATATATATATATATATATATATATATATATATATATATATATATATATATGCTGTATCGCCGATATTGAGCACTCTTTATTTATAAATCTCATAGGATGAATTATTAATATACCGCTTATAGGAAACTAGTTGAGCATTCTAGCTTAATTTACTTAATCACAATTCCAACTTAGACATTTCTTATCTATCACCAATATTGAAAACTCTATATTTTTATATAAAGCAAACTACATCATGTATATATATATATATATATCTGTCTGTGGATGACTATATATATATATATATATATATATATATATATGCATGTGTGTGTGTGTGTGTGTGTGTCTGCGCGCGCAAGTGCGTGCGCAAAAATGAACAGTTGTACGGATTAGAAAATATGGAAAAAAACGATAAGTCGATATATAGGCCAATAGAAATAGTTTATATACTCATAAACCTTTATTTTTGACTCTTATTCATTTGAAATTACGTCGGAACGCCCACCGGGTAGCTTTATCTTTAAACTTAATTTGACTGTTGTCTGTCAAGTCCGTACGAAACAACGATTCATGCACGCATTTCAGACAAGATTCAATTATTACACGTTAGATAAAAAGGCAGATAATCATCTTTAAACTTGTCTATAGACAAATAAATACACTAATGTAAATACGTTCCTCGCCTACACAGTCACAGATTAGGAAATTTTCGGAATATTTATTTTCTTTTGATCATATATGCGACAATATAACCCCTTTTTTTTGCAGTTCTTTTTTAGTTTTTTTTTTACAGTTCTTCTTTACTTTTGTTTCTAGCTATCTTTTTGCAAATTGAAACCTGTAAAAATATATGGTCACATGAAAGGATGTGTGTATCTTTTCATAAGTAAATGTGTTGCTTGCATGATTAATTCAGTTCAGTCCAAAGGCTGATACATTATTCCTATATTTCAGACAAAAAAAATATAAATTAAGTATACAACTGAGGGAGTAATATTATGTTGTTGTTGCTGTTGCTGTTTCATATATATATATATATATATATATATATATATATATATATATATATATATATATATATATATATATTTATATATATGAATCTTGTTGGGGATATATTTGTCAACGCCTCTTAGAAAGATAATTGGGATTTTTTTCTCCTAATTTCTTATATGAGGTATACAGCTCACAACTGATAAAAACTGCAGAACAAGCAACATATGAGCATCTTTATGCACATACTAGATAATAATAATAATAATAATAATAATAATAATAATAATAATAATAATAAACGGATCACCTAATCCCGGCCAGAAGACCAGACCTTACAATAATCAACAAAAAAAAAAAAAAGAAAATCTGCCAAATTGTCGACTTTGCTGTCCCGGCAGACCACAGAATAAAACTGAAAGAATGTGAAAAGAGAGATAAGTACCTTGACCTTGCAAGAGAATTGAAAAACTATGGAACATGAAGGTGACAATTATACCAATTTTTATTGGTGCTTTTGGCACGGTAACTAAAGGATTATTAAAGGGCCTGGAAGATTTAGAAGTTGGCGGCCGAGTGGAGACCATCCAAACAACAGCATTATTGAAAATGGCCAGATTACTGAGAAGAGTCCTGGAGACTTGAGTAGACTTGTTATCACTAAATCTCCACTGAAAGAACATCAGCTTACGCTGATGTGAAAAACTCTAATGAATAATAATTATAATAATAATAATAATGATAATAATAATAATAATTGCCTAACAGATCTATCGTTTTTGTTTTTTATAGTTCCGACTACATTTAAATACAAAAAAGCTTAAACTGAATTGCAAAAGTACCCAATAACTTTTCATATATATTAATGTCATCGATTACGAGCTTTCGTACTGAAAAAAAATTGTTAGTGGTCCTAACGAATATATAGCAGTATAACGTGTGAAAGTAACTTTTAATCTTTTTTCTTTCTTCATGTACTGATCTCGCAGTCTTCTGGTAGGCAGCAGAAAAGGCATATTAATTAGCTTTGGTTAAAGATTATAGATCTCAATTTATTCGGACATAGAGTTCAAATTGCAAGAGAAAAAAGGTATGAAGTTTCTTTGAATGAAGGAATATTTTTTTCTGTAAGCTATTTTATTTGCCTACTTCCGATATGGGGGAAGAGTGAAGAAGAAAGGATAATCGCCAGGATGTGGGATTTTATTCCATGCTCAAAGCAACTTAACAACAACGTGTACATAATTCACGTGACCAGTTCACGTGCATTATTAATATTCAGTCATAACACGAACAGATTTTTATTGCAAACACGCTATTAGTCTTTCATTCTGTTAGGCCATGTTGCCGAATATGCACGCACGTCTCTTTTCTCTCTGTCTCTCAATCCCCCCCACACACACATATATATATATATATATATATATATATATATATATATATATAATGTCACCAGTTTAATTACATCTGATGATTTAGAATAAATTTACGTAAGAATTCGATATGTGGCTTTTGTATGACTGCCATTGGGTCAAACAAATCTGTCATATTTATTGCGTCTAGCTGACTTTTCGTTTGCCTTTCTGATGTACATACTAAGGAGTCCCAGCATGCATACGCATGTAATTAAGCGATAAATATTCATGTTAAAACAAATATCAGTAGATAGATAGATAGATAGATAGATAGATAGATTGGATGATTCAGTTAGATTTAAATAGACTTAGATAGATAGATAGATAGATAGATAGATAGATGCGTTTAGATGTTGAGATGGTTTCAAATTTACTTCAATCAGTGGACATTATTTGAGATTAGATAGAAGCCTATATATCGAATTCTGATATTTCAATGCCGGCAGATACTATCAAAAAAGAAGCCTCAGAAAACGCTCCTTTCTTATTTGTGAATGATGTGCCGAAAAATACAATTACTAAAGAGAAGAGGGTGTGTGAAGAAGTTATTGAACAGACCAAAAAAGAAATGATTCATGGAATGAAGACGCTATTCAAAAAAATTATACCTCTTGTTCAATATATTCGGCACATGTTTTCTCATGTTTCTTTAACTCTTCCAAAACAAAAAAAGGCCAATATTTTTTTTTGTAATAAAAGATCTTTCTCTTCTTGGTCAATCTCCAACAACTGTCATACGTATATTTTCAAGAACTGATATTTTTTTATTTATTTATCAACGTAATATATACATATATATATATATATATATATATATATATATATATATATATATATATATATATATATATATATTTATATATATATATATATATATATATAGTAAGTGAGTTGGCCGACCCGAATCCTCACTTTTCAATAGCTACAATACCCAAGGTGTTGGGGACGGCGCCACTCCTTCCTCCTGGATTGCTCCACTTACCCTTGACCCGTACCTTATAATGCTGAGTTTTAATCAATGAGGCATCAAGTACCATTTTTTTTAGTTTTTGGTATGACTCGACAAAGGATTGATCCCCGATCTCGCGAGGCATTTCGAACTCTCTAATCGTTATGCCATCTGGCTGGTCAATGTATATATATATATATATATATATATATATATATATATATATATATATATATATATATATATATATATATATATATATATATATATATATATATATATATATATATATATATATATATATATATATATATATATATATATATATCTGTATGTTTGTGTGTGTGTGTGTGAAATAATTACTGTGATGGTTGATTCTATTAATTATTTCCTTATTTAGATTGTTCACGTCAGGAATTGTTCAGGTATCTCTTAGATAAAATCTAATGAGTGGAAATGTAAGTAAAATTGGAATGGTCAAGTGCATGCACCAGCGAATGAAGGACACTTGTCATCACTAGACAGGAAGGCTAAATGTAAATAAAATATATTCACGTCTTGTCATAAGTTTTATTGAGGTAAAATGAAAACAGTGAAAGTTGAGGACACGTGTGATCATCATGATAAGATGACGCAATAACTCAGTAAAATGACAGTAATGATATACTGGATTTTAGAATATATGAAATGTTTCTGTCTCTCTGTCTCTGTCTCTCTCTCTCTCTTCGATAACTGCTAGAACAACTTTATGCTGTCTTAACAGTGAACACTTTGGTGTCGGAATCATAAAGCGACAATTTCTCTCAACATATATTATTGTTATGCCAATGTGTTTCAATAAATAATTGTTACTTGTTAACGGAAAGTTTTTCTTGTCTTTGAGTTACCAGCTCGCAGGCAATTGCTCCAACGAACCCCTCCCATGACCATCAGAATATGTTCCAGGTGAATTTTGTCATTCTCCACCTGTGGATCATTCAAACACAACGTGAGCACAGAAGAAATTGATAAACAAACTACCCGGAAACAAATGTGTAAGTCACGGAACCAAGGCCACAGTAAAATACAGTTACCAATCATAGTACCAAATTTAGTATCGCACTCACGGTATAACACTTAGCGCCGTGACCAGGATAGTATCACATTTGGTGCCGTCACCCTAGTGTCACATTTAGTACGGTAACGGCATCGATACAACCATAGTACCATATATGGTACCGTGCAAACATGGTATTACACACACACACACCCACATATATATATATATATATATATATATATATATATATATATATGTGTGTGTGTGTGTGTGTGTGTGTGTGTGTGGTTCATTCAATAAGTTTCCAGACTTTTTTTGTACAAACATTCAAAGTTAACGTAGACTCTTCAAAATTCAGTATGTTATTGCTATATATCTTATGAGATGACTGACCAATTTTTATGATTTTAGGTTCTATTAAACACCTACAACAGGAATTGGAATACACCCGACTAAAGCCTGATTGTCACAGCTGGTGAATTTCAAAAATGCAATCTAAATGTGAGGACACTTTAGAAGATCGATAAGCAATAAAATTCTGTTTTAAACTTTGAAAAAATGCTACAGAAATGTATGGAATGCTTCAGATTGCTTTTCGACCATCTTGCATGAATCGAGCATCAGTTTTTGAGTGGCATAAGAGATTCAAGGAAGGCAGAGAGTCTGTGAGGGATGATGAGAGGTGTGGGTGGAGTAATGAAGTCAATACACCAAAGGGCTAGGGTTAGGGTTACTATGTTGAGGCTTTGAGGGAGTTCAGGAAGAGATTCCTTCGGGAGAGGCCAGCACTCTTCAAATCGGGTCAGTGGAATTTCCACCAGGACAATACACCAGTCTTCAACCCCATCGTTGTCACAGACTATTTGACCAAGATGGGCATCAAGACAGTTCCTCAGCCTCCCTAAAGTCCAGACCTTGCGCCCTGTGACTTTTCGTTATTTCCTAAACTCAGAGGCTGTCGTTATGAGACAATTGAGGATGTGAAAGAGGCTGTGACGAAGATCATTGACACGCTCACACAAGAGGACTTCTATGGGGCCTTCCAGAAGTTGTTGAAACTGTAAAACAAGTGCATTGCAGCCGGGGGAGATTCCTTCGAAAGGGACTAGAGTTTCATGCGTGTACTATCAATAAAAGTGCCCACACGAAAAAAAGTCTGGAAACTTATTTGATAATTCTCGTATATATATATTTATATATATTTACAGGGTGGAACGATAAAATTGTCGTCCTAAAGAAAACAATACTACAGCTTTATTTTAAAACTTTTATTGAAAAAATCAATTCAGGTAACTTGATTATATAGTAAAACTGACATCTATTCAATGTAGCCGCCTTCAGCCTCAATCACTGTCTCGATACGGATCCAGAACTGGGAGCATGCCTTTTCCACAAGCGCTGGTGAGAGCTCGGTGAATACTCGGCGGATGGCGGCGATCAGGCTGGCTTTGGTGTTGTGGGAGGTCATGTTGGTGATGTACTCGACGTATGACCAAACGAAGTAGTCCAGCGGGTTTAGGTCGGGGAAAGGGGGGGTCAGTGAAAAAAGGGTACAAAGTCGTAGCATTCCTTCTGAAGCCAAGTCTGGGTCTCTTTGGACTTGTGGGCTGGCGCCAAGTCCTTCTGCCACACCCTGGGTCTGCCACCGGCCACCTGATTGCACCAGGGAATCACCACTCTTCAGCACATCCAGGTACACTTTGGTGTTGACTTTCCAGCTGACTTCAAAGATGGGAGTTGGCATGATGCAGCCCTCACTTGAAACCACAGCAAAGACCATAACCGTAGCCGGAAACTTAGTTTTCAACACCCTTTCAGATGTTACTTACAGGACCCAAGAGCAATATTAATGAATATGTACTCAACGTTCCCCAAACCTTCAAGAATGGAGCTCACTATTAGATTTTTTGTCATATCCAGGACCCTCATTAGGGGGCGTGTCTTACTCATCTGCAGAGATGCAGTCCGTGGATTCTACAGCCTTAGATGACTTGGCTGTGTAAACATTTTTGACTAAAAAGATATTTCGCTGTATGCATCAAACATTTTTCTGAAATGTTCATTTCTCAGCTGTCAAAAATCTTATGAAGAGCCTGTAGTATGAAGTTTTATTTGCCATTAATTTGAACAGCCTCAAAACAAATATTTTTACGATATTAAAATAGTTTCAAACAATGCTCTCATGGGAAAAAAAACTGTTTATTTTGCTTTTCTATAAAGGAATTTCCCCAATAGATATATTTAACTTTTATCTTAGATAACCCTCGAATATATGTAGTCATTTTCCAAACTTGACTTCATTTGGAAATAAAACCATATTTTAATATACAAGATATATCCATAAGACATGGACATGTCTTTTATGACCATCAATACTCCCCTATTTGTGCATTTGCGTCTACGCAAGACTATGTGTCAGGATATGCTTATTGGTTGGTAGTTTTGTTTTACGGCGTATCAACCCTTTTCGGGTCATTTAACGCCGAATTAAATTTCAAGCAATTCAGTTTAATATAGGTTTAGTTTTTGTTTACAACAGTTGAATGTCAAAAGAGTTCAGTTAAATATCAAACCAGTTCTATTCCAAACAATACAAATTAGCATAAGTACAAAGTTTCAAAGTAAAAAATAGTTCTATTTGAAACAATTCAGTTTAGCTTAAGTATACAGTTTAGTTCTATTAAAAATCACTTGTATTCCAAACAATTCAGTTTAGTATAAGTATGCAATTTTAATGTCATTAACAGTTTTATTTCAAACAATTCAGTTTAGCATAGGTATACAATCTAGCTCTATTGGATCCATAGATAGGACCCTGTCAGGTGCTACCACTCCGGGTCAGTCTGGACCTGGAAGCGATGGCAATGAAGGGGTTCTCCACCTTCCCCAAAGTTACAGCATTACTGGAAATTCATCACACGATTGTTTAGTGTCATATCCAGGACACTCATATGTGTGGTGTTGCCGATCCGCAGAGGTGCAGTCGGTGTATTCTACAGTCCCAGTTGACTGGGCAAAACAATGTGGTTGTAGGATGAGAATACAACCATTGTTTGAGTGTACGTTCTCTTTCATTAGTACAGGAAAGTGTACGTAAGTTAGTGTAGAATGATCAGAAGAAATAGATATGCACGAAAACACATGGTTACTGCATCGATTTCTTGATTGTAAAATAATTGATATATAATTAGATGAAATATGCAATAAGGGAGCTGAAGTGGAAAAATAAGGGTCCTCGAGGGACTAAAAAGAGTAAAGACAAGGGAAATGAAGGGCTAACGAGTAAATAAATTTTATTTAATGGGAAGCAGAGGTCAGAATTGATGTAAGAGGGAAGCAAAAGAAACTACTAAAATTGTCAGAAAGAGACAAAAAAAGATTTTAAATAACCAATAAAGTATCAAAAGAATGCAAAGGGTTTAAGAAAGAAAGAAAGAAAGAAAGAAAGAAAGAAAGAAAGAAAATTTTGAAGAGAAAAGAAATAAAAAAAGAAAGATAATTCTGAAGGATACATAAAAGAAAGAAAGAAAGAAAGAGAATTTTAAAGGGCGAAGTAAAAGAAAGAAAGAGAGAAAGAAAGAAAGAAAGAAAGAAAGAAAGAAAGAAAGAAAGAAAATTTTGAAGTGGGGGTAAAAGAAAGAAAGGATGAGAATTTTGAAGTGGGTGTAAAAGAAAGAAAGAAAGAAAGAAAGAAAGAAAGAAAGAAAGAAAGAAAATTTTGAAGTGAGGGTAAAAGGAAGAAAGGATGAGAATTTTGAAGAGGATGTAAAAGAAAGAAAGAAAGAAAGAAAGAAAGAAAGAAAGAAAGAAAGAAAATTATGATGGAAAGTTTGAGAGTTTGTGTTGAAATAGAAGAAAGAAAGAAAAAGAACAGAAAAAAATCCTCGACAGAAAAATGGGTTAATCAAGGAATAAACGAACAATGAAAACTAACAAATGAATTGAATGTAGAAAAAATCTTTAAAAAGAGAGGAAACTGCAAAAATAATGAATAAATTAGAATTTAAAAAAAAAAAATCAAAAAAGTGAAAAGTATGAATTAAAAAAATGAAAGGAAGAATGAAAAAGATAGTAAAAAAAAAACTAAACCAAAAAAACGAAAAATAGACACAAAAGTAAAACAATTAATGAAAACTGTAACGAGCGAAAAATATGAAGAAAAATAAAAGATAGAATGAATGACTGAATGAATGAAAAAGAAGAAATTAGGTAAGAGTATTCCGAAGAAGATTTGTTTAGTCTCGGAAAAGGTGTGTGCACCGCGGTGTCTCCTTTGGGTTGTGGTTTAAGTGCTTGACTCTGACATATTCGTAAGCGATTTCGAACTCTTGTCACACTATTAGGTTCACTTTCGGACAAATATCATTGAGAAATGTTATCTCCAAAGATATTTGGACTTTTGACCTCATATTTATGTTTATAATCACAACGATTGAGCAGATATATCCTTCAGCCTTCTTCAGGTGTTTCATCTTAAACTTGAGAGCCCACTCGAATTGAACAATGAAAAATAACTATAAAAAGACAAAATGCATTAGGTTCCATTATTTGCTTATAAAAAAGAATTGGATATGTGAACGCTCAAAACTCTGCGAGGAAGGATTGCAATTCAGAATTTCCACAAGTCATATTACAAGTGAAAGGTATAGACGCATGGCGCAAAGAATAAGGTATTTGGTTGAAAAGTGCTTCAGAGTGAAATCATCAGGAGGTAGGAGGTTCAATCCCAACAATAGGTTGGAATAACATGGAGTACGTAATATAATTTACACTTGTATCCGGTCATGGTTAAGAGAACTGGAATAGACTACTTCTATGGATCAAATAAAGTTCGAGATTCTGTGTGGAATCCTGAATTCGACATGAAACATCTGAAGAAGTGTATCAGGAAAGCTGAGGTTAATAGTTCGAACATTCTTAGCTATAACAATTATCAAGATTTATCTCAGAAATTTAAACTAATAATCCCCTTGAGATTGTATAAAACATCAGTTAAAGATTAAATAGTACACCTATATATTTCTAAAAGTATGGCTTTGGCATTAAATAACCCTAGAAAGGTTGCTATGCCTTTAAACAAAGAAATTAAACTAAGTGTGGGCAAGTCTACGAAATTGTTACTTCTGGATTCATTTACCTCGATACGGAGTGCACATTTGTAGCATTTCCTTATCATCGTCATGTTGATACCACAGATTCCCTTATCTGTCAAAACATCGGTATCATTCAGTCGTCTTTCTTGGTAGGTCCTCTAGACGGCATCGATTCAATGCACTCAGGTGATGTATGCAATTATTTATTAGTTGGTCAGCACTGATGTGTTTATTTGTAGCAGTTCACAGAACGTCGCTTATGAGTTCGAGTTTGTTTCCACAGCAATGTCTAACATGACTTCATCGTCTTACTTGGTTAGTTTGAGAGATGGGAGATAAGTGGCCATGTAGCAGCTGTTTTAAAGGATGTTGCCTCCAAGATTTATTTTAAACAGCCAGCACCATGCTTTTTATAGTTTCCATCTAGCTTTTTCTCCAAGCATTTCATTTGAGTGTTTATGGTGCAAGCATACAATTGTACTGACATGGCTTTAACAATGAAGAATTTCTGTTTTATTTTATCTGGGTGGTTAAATTTCCATATGTTCGAAAGCCAGTCCATAGCTGTCCATACATTTCTTTTCTGTTTATCAATAACACTTTCTGAAGATGAGATATTGCTACCGACGTTTATGAACTGATCTACTTATTACAGAATCTTTAAAAAAAAAACAAATGCTTTATCTCAGTTCACATAGAGGCCAATGCAAGTTGCTGCTTCCTCCAGGTTACACAGTAGAGATGTGGTTTAGGCATTTATTTTTGAGAGAAGCACAAGATCATAAGCGTAGCCTGCATTCGATATAGTTTTTACCATATATCGTCTACTTCTTGCCTGTTTACATGGGAAACTATTTTCTTTCGTTCGATCTATTGATGTTCGTAATACGTAAACTAGGCAGATTTTAATTTGATGCTAATGAATAGTTTATTTGAGGCTAAGTTTTTTGCTTGTTTTGTTATTTAATGGTGTATAAACCTTTTGGGGTTATTTAATGCCAAAACCATCCTTAAAGAATAGTAGTGGTACTATTTACCCCATAGTTGGGAGAATAAACCTGTTCCTACCTTTCCCAAGAGTATTTGTCATAAAGTGAACGTAATAGCGTGACTGGAGTTCGAACTCGCCTTGACTACGATTCCGCAGTCCAGTGCTTGAACCATTTCGCCACGAGGACACCACCCCGAGGCTAATTTGTAGTGTAATGAAGGATCATTTAATCTTAGTTCTTGTAACATGCATATATTGCTTTATTCAGCTCTTGACTTTCTTCAATAGATGTATTAGGTTAGACAGTTTTGGAATTTCAATGTTCATTGAGCGTCTTACAATTGTGAATTTGTGTTCAAATTAATTTTTTCTAAATAAATATCGGTAAAATATTTATGCGTGTAAACTCGTTTGTTTGGTTGTTTTTGTATGAGTATGTGTGTATGTGAGTGCGTATATATGGAACACAAATAGTTTCGTAAATCTTTTTTCTAGTGAGTTAGACCATCTAACTATTACTAGTGACTTTGATTCTCACTGTGTACCTCATATTTCTGTCGCTGAGCAAAACCAAGTTATGATTTGCAAATGACTATTATAAGTTTAATTCAGTACTTGCTTGGTGTCCATCACTTCCAGCATTGTTAAATTAAGCTCTGCTTATAAAAGACAATAACAATTCAGTTTGATTCTTATAAGGTATTCTATGTTTTTGGCCTTGTGCCAGACTAAGCTCAGCTGATGAAATGCCTATAACTGTTGGCTTCGACTCTTGGCGGGTGCACAATACTCCTGACCTGTGCCTAAAAACTATGCCATCTAAACAACTTCTAGCTAACAAACTATTCCTCATGAACAGTGCTAGTGATTCTTATTGGATGCTAGAATAGCATAAGCTTACTGAATATCTTTGAAAGAAAAAGGAAAGAGAAATAAAAGATTTTTAAAAAGCTGAAAATTAAAGAAAAATTGATAAAAAGATGTGAAAAGAGCATTGAGTAAGAAAAGAGATATATAAAACGAAGTATTCCAGAAAAAGATATAAGGAAAATAAACAATTGTTAGCATACGAAAGAAAAAAGCAAATATACATTGAAAAGAAGTACATTGTAAACAGTGACGTAAAAGAAATTCATGAAAAGAACCAGTTTAAAGAAATGTAGAGTTTGAGTCAAGCAGGCAGAGGTACCGATATCTTGTGTATGTACGATAATAGCAGAACAGTTACTTTTAAAATGAGGGGGAAAACTTGGATAGTGTTACACTGTGAAAGAAATATGGTAGAGAAAGAGGAAAGCAAAATAATGATTAAAGTAAAAACACCAATAAAAGCAAGAAAATTGAGGAGGGACAAATCCCGAGGAGGACGGTAACAAATGACGAGAAAATACGAGAGTTAACGAGAAGTGAGGAAAACTGATGCGAAGATAATCAAGAAATGGAGGCTCCCAAATGAAAGGTGTATAAGTTGAGACATCACAGAAGAAGAAGAAGAAGAAGAAGAACCAATAGTGTGGTGCAGATGAACGAAGAAGAACAACAAGAAGAAGAAGAACAAGAACAAGAACAACAACAACAACAAGAGCAAGAACAACAACATCAACATCAATAACAACAACAACGACAACGGAAACTAAATAATAATAATAATAATAATAATAATAATAATAATAAGAAGAAGAAGAAGAAGAAGAAGAAGAAGAAGAAGAAGAAGAAGAACAACAACAACAACAACAACAACAACAGTGGGAAACAGATGATTGAAGAAGAAAAAGAGAGGGAGAAAAGATGACAAAAACTGAACCACGAGAAGAAGAAGAAGAAGAAGAAGAAGAAGAAGAAGAAGAAGAAGAAGAAGAAGAAGAAGAAGAAGAAGAAACTTCAAGTGAAAAAAATGATAGACATTTCCAGAAAAGAAAATATGGAGAGGGAACAAAAACAAAAGTCGAAAGTGAGAAAAAGCAGGGAAAAACCTGGACGTAAAAAGTGGAAGGCGATGTTAAAGGCCGAGGTGGAGGTGATGATGATACAACTGAAGCTAAAAAATAAAATCCTACATTATTGGGGGCAGGCAGTATGTCGTCAAAGAAGTAGTTGGGTAAGCATAAAAACTGAAAGTAGCAAGATTCCTGCTGAAAGAAAAGATCTGAATGGTTGATTGGACCACGTTACAAGAAGAGATTAATTGTAAAGATATTTTCAGCGCTCAACTCCCGATTTTTTTTTCTTTCTTTTTATTCATTTATTTTCTTTGCAGTTTTCTGAGTCGGCACCTGCTACTATTTTCTATCCATGACCCTTGCCAGGTACTAACTAAATCATGCTAAATCTTAGGAGAAAAAAATCCCTCGTAGATTTGTAAAAGCTTCATATTCTTGACTCGTCTTGACGAACTATATCTCCGCTATACTCTTTAATGTGAATTTGCTATTTCAAACCTACTGTAATTGATGATCCCCTCCTAGGTATAGTGAGTGACAGCAAATCTCCTCAGTTCCCTAGATCTCTTCTCAGTAAGGTTTTGGGTATCTTCAAGGGTTCAAACTAAGGTTGATATAACTGTCACCTTCATTTATTATAGTTTTTCAACTATTATTATTTTATTACTCTTTGTGAGTTTTTCACACCAGCGTTAGCTGCTGGTCTTTCACAGAAGTTTGAGTGACAGTAAGTGTCCTCAGCTTCCTACGTCTATTCTCAGGAAGTTCTTTGTAAAGGCGTAAAATGTTCTAAATTTAATGTCACGACCATCTTCATTTCCAATAGGTCTTTCAGTTATTATTTCATTACTCCTAGTGAAATTTTTACAAGGATGGATACGCCATAACACACAACCAACCGTCATTTTTACTCTTTTGATAGATTTTCACTCCAGCGTTAGCTAATGGCATCTCACTGGAGTCTCCCCACATCTCCAGGACTCTTCATAGTATTCTGGCCAATCAAAATAATGTAGTCTGGATGGTCTCTACTTGTCTATTGATATCTAAGTCTTCTAGTTCCTTTATCAATCATTTGGGCATTGTTCCAAGTGCACCAATTACAATTAGTACGTCGTCACCTTTATGATCCATAGGCTTTTGTTTTCTTGCAAGGTCTAGATATTTATCTCTCTTTTCGCTTTTTTTAATTTTACTCTGTGGTCTGCTGGCACTCCTCAGCAGTTTCTCTTTTTTTTTTTGTGACTATCACTAAGTCTGGTCGTCTGGGCGAGATTAGGCGACCTGTTTGTGTCTGCAAATTATTATTATTATCATTATTATTATTATTATTATTATTATTATTGTTTACTCCATCAGAGTTTTTCACAACATATTATTATTATCATTATTATCATTATTAATAATGATATTATTATTAGCAAAAGCATGTGACGTCAAAGCGCCAGTATTTAATTTTTAATGTAATAGAATATGGCATTAAAATAGAAAGACTAATGAACCTAAATAAGATGCATGTGAACAGAATACTTATTTTTAAAAGAATAATAATAATTTATTCAACATAGAATTATGCATGGGAAGTGGAATAAAGGGATTTGATATTATTTGAACATAGAATTAAATAGATGAAGCATAATCGAAGAATATAACAGTTTGTACGCTGGCTCTTCCCATTACCCCGGATGATCATCTCTAAATTTTCCTAATTTAACTATCCAACTGTATCAGATAGTAAAGAATAAAATTACAGTTATATGTTTTTAATATAAATGTCTTATTTATCGACGGGATTTTTACTCATGCTAAGATTAAACCGAACAATTAGAAGTCAATAACACCAAGTAAATATTTATTAAAATCAAATTATAAAGTTCAATATGCGAATTATTTTTCCATTCACTCTGTAAACTGCTATTTGATTGTCTATATAGAACGAATTGTATACCGTTTATATTTAGATAAGGTCCGCCCTATTAATTCTACAAAACATTTTTTAATAAGCGAGATTTAAATAAAAATAAAATCAATAAAAAATGTAGCGTAAATAACTAAAGGAATAATAACATAAGCAGTGACATAGTTTGAGGCACAGACCTACATATAATCTCCATTATAATAAGATTTTACTTTTAGTGAGTTTTTATAGAAGAAGTAACTCATAGTTTTTCTAAAGTCTTAGACTTTCAGCTCTCTAAGAGTACACAGCACTCCAGACGATCTAATCTCAACAGTGCTATGGTCTCGATTTATAACTCGGATTTCTAGTTCTTCTACTCTATTTTTGAGGCTCTTCGTGATTGTACCAAGTGCTATAATTATGATTGGCATCACAGTTACATTACATATTTCATAATTTTTCCAGCTCTTTGGGAAGGTCCACTTATTCATTCAGTTTTTCGCTTCCCATTACTTTTACTGGAAGATACCTCTTGGTATGCTTATCTATGCTTCGGTTTGTGTTCTTGCTTTTCGTTCTATTTTCCAGTTTTCCATTATTATGTATCTGGGTTGATTTTCAAGCCAGACTTAGAGGTCAACCAGAGGACAGTGAAAAAGGAGGGACATATATGAGAAAGGGATTCAAGGTAGTAAGAGACAAATTGAGAAAGAAAATCGATGATAATGGTCACAAAGACAGAGGGAAAGAGAGAGAGAAAGAGAGAGAGGCTATGAGGATAGTAATGGAGAAACAAGTAGTAATATGACGGAAGTTAACTCAAAATCCTTGCCATGATAACAGCAGGCAGAGCGCCAAAGCTAAAAATAGAATGTATCAGCAGTAACTGTCTGAAGGATTGTGATTGGCTGAAACAAACTAGAACGGGAAGTCATTATCGTGTGCGCTGAATAGAAGATAGCGAAGAAGTTGATATTAATTAGCACTAGTTCTGGTCTTCTGTCAGTGATTATGTGATGGATTGGTAAAACAAAATCCCAGAGAATGACTTCTCTCAGTTTATGGGACGGATTCTGGTTTGTGCACAAACCATTTTATAGCATGGACAAAATTCAGTCTGTTGCTGAATTCCCAGTGGATCACCTTTCCTAACCAGCTGAGCCACGTCTGGTACTCTTTCTGTGTTAGTTTTCTTTATTTGCTTACAATGTATCTAATCGCTTCATCTCTTTCACTGCATAATTTCCACTTCCTATTCTGTTGCATATTATCGATCTGGGGTTTAATATAATTAGTCCTTATGGCGTTCGAAGAGCGTCCGTTTCCCTCCTTTAAAGCCATGTCAACATCTATCATAACCATATCCACATCTTTCATAGCCACGTCCTCTAATTTCCATCATTTTCAGTCCCTTTATCAAGACTTTGGGGATCGTTCTGACCAAGCTTATTACAACTGGTATCACCGTCAACTTCATGTTCTTTAGCTTTTTTTTTTTTCTGGCAACGTCTAAGTACTTGTCTCTCATGCTGTTTCCCGCTGAGACAGTAGAGTTCTCGAGTCAACAGGTTATTTTTTTATCTTACTAAGTCTGGTGGTCTGGCAGCGATATGGTGATCTGGTTTTACATGAAAATTCCAGAGAATTCTCCAGGACGGATTCAGATTTGAGCATATACCATTTAGTTTTATGATCAAATTTCAATTTCCAGTGAATCCCCTACTCTATTTAGTAATGAGTAGTCTTGTAATAATTTGCGCAGTTTTGCTGCATTCACATATAACGTGATTAATCGTTTCTTCTCTAGCACCATATAACCTTCACTTGCTATTTTGTTGTACCTTATCTATTTTTCCTTTAACATACCTCGTTTTCATGCCATTATAATTATTTATTCATTAGAGTTTTTTTCACATCAGCGTTAGCTGATGGTCTTTCACTGGAGTTTGAGTGACAGCAAGTCTCCTCAAGTCTCCTGGACTCTTCTCAGTATTCTGGCTGTTCTCAATAATGTAGTAGTTTGGGTGGTATCCATTCATCTGCCAACCTCCAAGTTCTCCGGTCCTTTTCGTAATCCTTTAGTTACTGTTCCAAACGCACCAATTACAATTGGTATAATTGTCACCATCATAGCGAGTTTTTCATACCAGTTTCTACTAGTAAGTTTTCACTGATGTCCTAGTGACAGCAAGGCGTATCTGTTCTTCAGATCTCTTCTAAATATCCAAGTTGATTTTTACTGCGCTGTAGTCTAGAAGGTCTCGATTCTTCTTCTGATCTTCAATTATTCTAGTTTCATTCAGGCATTTGGAGACCATTACAACTCAAATTGATATCCCAGTTACCTTCATATTGCACCACTTTTTTCAGCCATACAGAAAGATCCAAGTGTTTGTTTCATTTTAGCCTTTTCTTTTCTTCATACTGTGTGGTCCGACAGAACAGCAGAATTCACAAAGTTACAGTTTCTTTTCTTCCTGTAAATTAACACTCAGTCTGGTCTTCTTGTTGGGATTTGCTGATCTGCTTCTATCATAAAATCCGAGCGAATTTTATGACTCCCATTTTCTAGGACATATTTTGTTTTTCGCGTATACCATTTGTCAGCGTGTTCAAATTTTAATCTCTTCTGCAATTCCCAGAGGATCACCTTTCCAACCCGATTGTGCCAAGTCTTGAATCCCTTTTGTCTCAGTTTGCTTCATACGTTTATTATGTGATTAAGCATTTCATCTCTGTCACCACAGAGCCTACACTTGCTATTCTTCTGCGTATTGTCAATCTTGCTTTGACTAAATAGGTTTTTATGGAATAATTTTATGCTATTTTTTACGCTGCTATCAAAAAAGATTCAGTTTCTCTGTGGGGGTTTCCCTTTCTTTATCACTCCAGGTTGTAATTTACTTAATATTCTTCTTCCATTTTTATGCCCAACACTAAGTCTTAACATATTTTTATATTGCCTACTATAATTAGTCTCCGTGGCGTACTGCGTAAAGTATCGGACTGCGGCTAAGAAGTGACTCTGGGCTCCGTTTGTGCTGTAAAGTTAATCCCCTAGCTATGGGTTAAATAGTATCGCTGCTATTTTTCTACTAACATAGCTTTGGCATTTAATAACTCTCGAAGATTTATATCCCATTACACAAACAAACCAACCGTATAATAATAGTAGTAGTAATTTATTAATAAATAAATGAGGGAAATAATTTCAAATTTATCATTTAATAGTAAACGCTTCGTGACCTTATGAGGATATGAATATGTGCGAATGAAAACTTTACACAAATGATAGATGGATTAGACTATAATAGGTAGTACAACCATTCCATAGTGTCTAGATTGTTTATTTCTTCTAATGCTAAAGTGTTTGGTTTTGTTTCTTTGTTTAATGGCATATCAACTCTTTTTAGGTTATTTAATGCCAAAGCCATTCTCCGAGAAGAAGGATAAGGGTACTATTTAACCCATATCTGGGAGGATAAGAGGGTTCATACCTTACCCAAGGGTATTTTGCACGAAAGTGAACGTAATAGCGCGATTGGAGTACGAACTCGCGTACTACGATTTAACCATTACACCACGAGGACACCCCCCCCGCTAAAGTGTCAGTAAGTTCTCTACAGTACACTTTTACAAATATGATACAAAATGTACTCACTTGCGTACTCAGCAAAGGCTTTTCAAACTGTTCCACTGACAAGAATAAACGACACCTTATATTTTTTTCATTTTTTTCACCCATATTTATTGGCAAGGAAATATATTTTTCCTTCATTTCACAACCAGTCTCAGGCCGAAACCGCGATACCAACTTTATGACAAACATTTGTTTCAGGCCGAAACCGCAATACCAACTCTATGACAAAAAAATGTTTACAATCACTAATGTGATTAGCCTTTCATTTCTTTTTGCTCAATTTTCTCAAACGTCTCCGTTCTTCAATCTGTTTTATAGAAAAAATATCACCAGAGATGCAGGTCAAACTATTTTCTGTTTCTGTGTTAAAAATATAAAGTAAAACATTATTTACCTTGTTAGAGGTAATGCTAAGTTGGTAATATTACTGGTAATTTTTTTTAAGTTTAAGAAATTACATGCAACACGTAGTATCTCATCAGGCGTCCGCCAGTGACGTAAAAAAAATTAACATGCAATGCAATACTGTGATGATCAAAATGTATCGAATATAAAGCTTTCATTTTTTAAATGTTAACATTTAACATTTGCTTGGTAGGTTTTCTAGGTTTTTGTTAAATGAAATATCATTCTTCGTGAGTTGTTTAACGCGAAAGCTATCCTTGTAGAACAACAGTGGTACCATTTAACCCATCATCATCATCATCATCTTCATCATCAAATCGTGATGATATCACGGAGTTACCTCTCTCTCTCTTTCTATCTCTCTTTCTCTCTCTCTCTCTCTGCTCTCTCTCTCTCTCTATCCATCCTTATCGTCATTCACTCTTGACTGGTTGTCAAGATTGCATCTACAGTCCGCTCAGAGTTGATATATTTAAGATCTTGTCGGACTGACGGCTCTGGCAGTTGGTAGTTCTATTAGAAATTGTTACCTATTTGTTCCATCAGAAAATATTCTATTAGAAAATATTACCTATTAGTACTATTTGAAAATATTCTATTAGAAAATATTACCAATTTGTTCCATTAGAAAATATTACCTATCAGTACTATTTGAAAATATTCTATTAGAAAATATTACCAATTTGTTCCATTAGAAAATAAAACCTATTATGACTATTTGAAAATATTCTATTAGAAAATATTACCAATTTGTTCCATTAGAAAATATTACCTATTAGTACTATTTGAAAATATTCTATTAGAAAATATTACCAATTTGTTCCATTAGAAAATATTACCTATTAGTACTATTTGAAAATATTCTATTAGAAAATATTACCAATTTGTTCCATTAGAAAATATTACCTATCAGTACTATTTGAAAATATTCTATTAGAAAATATTACCTATTAGTTCTATTCGAAAATATTACCTATTAGTACTATTTGAAAATATTCTATTAGAAAATATTACCAATTTGTTCCATTAGAAAATATTACCTATTAGTACTATCTGAAAATATTCTATTAGAAAATATTACCTATTTGTTCTTCCTTACGTCTCCAACAATGCATCGTATGTCTCGAAGTGATTTCAACATGAAGGAAAGCATAGACTGCTATTGAGAGATTATCGATCATATGGAAATCTGATCACTCAGATAAAAGAAAACATGATTTATTCCAATCTGTGGCTTTATCAGTATTACTGTATGGGTGCACTATCTATTCTCTAATGGTACGCATGTACCAAAGGCTGGATGGAAACTACTCAAGAATGTTAAGTGCTATTTTCAACAAGCCCTGAAACCAATACCCCACAAAACGGCAGTTATACAGCCACTTATCTCCCATCTCATTTAAGCCATAGTTTGGAGGAACAAGAAGGTTATTAGATTTCCCAATTTTGAACTCGCTTATAACAATGTTTTATATCATGAAGTCTTCCTCTTTTAACATTTAAAATGAAAATAAAAATGTTTCCTTTGTGACTTCTCAAATAGACTGATTGCGTCTAGTTTTTAATTTTAGAGAAGATTTTTGAAAAAAAACTTTAACCGAGTCATGATATTTCTTGGCGTGACACAGAATTTTGCAAGTTCAGTACCTTTCATACCCATCAGATCTCGACCCATTTTCTGGTTTGCTTATCTGAAAATCCACTTTCAGGCTGACATTAATCGACTAGTTCATCTCACAATATATCCAGCAAATGAACCACCAATTTACACAGCGAATAAAGAGAAGCGAAGGAAGACAGTCACTTACCCCGAATCTGTAGATTTACTTTGGGTGACGAAGTTTTTCTCGGGGTCGCTGCGTTGTGGAGATTTTTTTTCGGTCAGGCCCTGGGTGTGGTGTGGCTGTATAATTGGGAATTCGTCTGGGTCGAGTCCTGTGTGTGGTATGGTGTGGTGTGGTTGGGCCGTGGAGCTTAAACAGGGTTGATCCTGGTTTAAACGGCACAAATCTAACGAAATACCTTTACATCAAAGGAAGAATTTCAGCGATGCTTCGACCAATAAAAACACACAGGAACAGATGCCTTAAGTTTTGTGTTGCAAACGAGAACTTGGCATGTTCACTCTAAATTGTTGGACCAGTCGACAGAATACACTGATTACATCTCTGCAGAGGGGTAACCTCCCCCAACGAATGTCCTAGATATGACACTAAGCAATCTGATTTTGAGGTTTCAGTAATGCTGGAGCTTTGGGAAATGCGGAGTACCATTTTGTTGCCATCGCTCCCAGATCTGTTCTGGCCTGGAGAGGTTGCACTTGATGGGTCCAATCTATGGGTCCAAAAGGACTAAATTGTGTACTTTTGCTAAACTGAATTGTTTGAAGTAGAACTGTTATATATTAATATTCGCCTAACAAAGGAATGGACTGTTATTGATAGATTATCGATCATAAGCAAGTTTGATCTGTCCGATAAAATAAAACGGGATTTCTTTCAAACTGTGGCTCTATCAATACTATTTGATGGGTGCATCACACAGACGCTAACAAAACGCATTATGAAAACGCAAGATGCAAAGTACAGAAGAATACTGTGAGGTATCTCGAACAAATTCTATAAACAACACATCACGAAACAACAGATGTACAGTTACTTACCACCTATCTCAAAAACCATTCAAGGAAGACGAAGAAGACAATGCGAGTCACTGCTGGAGAGGCAAGGACAAACTCATAAGTGACGTGCCATTGTTGACCGACCAACAAAATTTATAAGAGAACATCAACTCTGCGCGAACACATGATGTAATTTGGAATATCTGCCGGAGTGATAAAAGATAGGGATAGATGGAGATAAATAGACTGAGAGAGAGAGAGAGAGAGAGAGAGAGAGAGAGAGAGAGAGAGAGAGAGAAGGATAGAGAAACAGAAAGAGCCAGGAAACTGCGTGCTCTCAGGGTGACCTGTTGATCATGAAGTTCTAATGAGTCTATGTAGAAAAAAAAAAGATACATCGTTTATTTCTCTCTTCGTAAAGGCACCTTCAGGATCGATATTTTTCGAACACACATCTTGTTCTTGAATATACTTCTCAATTTTGATGGCATCAAACAACTTTGCGAAGAAACAGGTTAATAATCAGTTTAAAGGGTCGATTTATGTTTTAGCTGCGCAGATATCTTCAGGGACATCTGAACGTTCCTAGGTGATGTTTATATTTAAGCTATTTTCTTGCTTGGAAATGCTTGAATTCAGATGAACGTTTAAGCGCGGAATTCAGCACAAATGTTGTATAAGTCAACGTTAGCATGAGAGATAAGCACATTATTATTTTATTCAACATAGCGTAGTGGAGAAATAGGCGGATACCGACATCTGCAGGTAGCTAGGAAGTTAGAGTGAGATCGATGGATAGATCCGCTGATATGGTTGAATTGTCACATGCAGAGACGTCACTGAATTAAAGTCTTGGACAAATATTGACATTCACCTAACGTTCCCCACCTCTCTCTTTCTCTTTCACTCAGTGTGTGTATGTGTGTGTGTGGGCGCTTATATATATATATATATATATGTGTGTGTGTGTGTGTGTGTGTGACCGTGTATGTATGCGAGAAAGGAAAGAGTTGCATATTTGCATGTGCATATACGTAAAAAAGTTTTTTTTAGATATAAGTACTAGCAGGCTGTTGCATACCTCGGGTAGTATAATGGTTAGCAAGCTAATCTAACAAAGCTTCACGACTGAGTTCGATTCTCACTATGTGCTTCATTTATACAGGTTTTTGCTAAACCTATAAAGAAGGCTTAGTAAATTACTACAAGCAAGCTTTTTCTAGATAACCACAAACGGACTCAATGCGGTCCGCATGGAGAGAGGATGAGAGTCTCCTCTTACAGGTTCCATAAAGAAAGAATACATGGCATAACATTCTGACGACATAATAGGTTATGAGATATGAATTTAAAGAAGTAACCTTCGAATTTGTCAACATTTCAGAGATAGAGCTTGATAATTTTCATCACTATGAATATTCTGACTATTCTGTTCGTATTATTGCTATACTCACAATGTTTCAGCCGATAAGCCCTTCAGCCTTCTTCAGGTGTTTTTTGTCGCACTCAAGAGAACACACAGAACCTCGAACTGAATACTTTATTTAATCCACAGGTGTAGACTCATCCGATTCAGTAAAACACGAGTGTTAAGTTTCAGTAAGTATTCCTTATTTTTCTTACTTGCAGGTGCGATTGAACCTGAAACCATCAGAAAATTCAGAGAGAATTATTGGAACCCATAATTTTTAATCATCCAAATTAAGATAACTATGAAATACAAAGGACAATACTTTATTCCTTTCTAAAAAATGACGTCAATTTAATCATCGGCCGCTTTTACAACGGAAAAACAACGGGGCAGTTTACTAATAAGTGAATCGGGCGGAGTTTAACTCCTGCAGGTACTTGCGGCGGAACGGTTTTCGTCGTGGAAAGTGTACACAGTGACCAGGATCAAATCCTGAAGCAGGCTACATGTATTTCATATAGTGCTAATACACAAGCGAAAGGTATGAATGTAACTATTCTTCTTGGATATTTGTGGAGACTGGGCTCTTAAACTATCCTATTGCAACCAGTCTAGAAGAAAAGAAACTCTGAATTAAAATCCAAACTGAAGAGATATGAACTCTGGACAAAGTGCCCCACTCTGACCTAAGAAGATTATGGGATAAACATATGAGTCAGGCTTGAAACCGTTTCTCGACATACTATTTCTTAAAGTGAATTTTTATTACAACCCTGTACACATTAAAAGCATTCAAAACTAATTAATGTAACTTTTTTGACAGTTTCCCACTCAGGTTTAAGACAAGAATAATACGGACTTAAAACTTTCAACAAAAGAAAAAGTCAATGAAAGCGAATTTCTTCAAATCCGGTCAATTCACAGCTTCCATTAAATCTCTCTCTCTCTCTCTCTCTCTCTCTCTCTCTCTCATCGAAGATCATTTTGGCGTGAGAAAACAATGTCAACAGAAAAGTAATGAAATGCAAACGAAGTAGTCTACTTAAGTAGGTTGTTGCGATTCGCCTGCAGAACAGTTTGACTGTCAGTCGCCGTAAAAAAAAGACTTTATATATATATATATATATATATATATATATATATATATATATATATATGTATGTATGTATGTATGTATATATACGTCTATTTAATTGTGAGTTGTTACATTATTTTGTGATACACACCGGGCAAGAGTGAAATAGTCATCAGTCAAGAGAATAAACAAGTTGTGGAACGAAGGTACGCAACGCGCATGCGTGAATTGAATCACTGGAGAAAAGAAAATCACTCCTGACACCTCGTGATTAGTGTAGGTAACTTTGTTGTAAAGCTGATTTTAAAAACTTCTATTGTACGTGGAGATAATAGAATGTATTCTCTCTCTCTCTCTCTCTCTCTCTCTCTCTCTTACTCCCTCCCTCTCTCCCCCACTCTTATTATCTAGCTAAGTTGCAAGCTAACTCATTGTTTCGTAAGGATATCTTTTCTTCTTCAGACTGGGTGTCAGCTTATTTTGATGGAGTAGTTAGGAGTTAAAGAAGAATAGAATCTTTCTCCTTTTTCTCTAATATCTGAAAAAACTACGTTCTTTTGTTTCTTTATTACGATTTACTTTACAGAAAAGTTAAATCTTCTTTCTTATCCATTTAGTAATTATTCCTTGCGAATTTTTCACACCAGCATTAGCTGATAGTCTTTCATAAGTGTATGAGAGACAGCAAGTCCCTCAGGTCTCCAGGACTCTTCTCAGTATTCTGGCTGATGCCAACATTGCTGTTGTTTGGATGGTCTCGATTCTTTATCGTATTTCCAAGTCTTCGAACCCCCTTTCCAAGCCTCTTATTACCGTTATGAACGTGCTAATGACAATTGATATCACCGTCATCGTCACGTTCCGCAGCTTTCTTAGTCTTCTTACAAGGTCCAAGCGATTATACTAGTAGTAGGAGTACTCAGTTTTTTCTTCCTACAGACTTATTTTCTGTATTTATTGTATTGTTCTCTGACGGCTTATATCATTTAATAATCAACTGTCCTCTTGCCCAGTCGACAAGATCTGTAGAATACACCAACTGCATCTCTGCCGAGAACTAAGTCTTCTCAAATGTATCCTGGATTTGACACTAAATAATCCGATGGTGAGGTTCCAGTAATGCTGGAGCTTTGGGGAATGCAGAGTACCCACTTATTGCCATTGTTCCCAGATCGACTCAGGCCCGGAGTGGTAGCACCTGATAGGGTCCTATCTATTGGTCAAATAGAACTAAACGGTGTACTTACGCTAAGCTCACTTGTTTGAAATAGATCTGTTTTGATATTTACCTGAGTGTAAATAAAAACTATACTTATACTAAACTGAATTGCTTGAAATAGAAATGTTTTTGACAATTAAACTGTGTAACTATGCTAAAATGAATTGTTTATTTGTATAAAAATGGATTTGGCATTCAATAAACTTAGAGGTTGATATGCCATAAAACTAAACCAAACCAAACCAAGTCAACTTTTCTTCTCTTTCATCTGCTTCTTACTCTATTCCATCTTTTGTCTCTCCTTATTTTCTTGAGCCCAGTCTTAAGTGGACAGTAGAATACATTGACTAAATATCTTGCAGAGGGGTAAGACATCCTCCCACCAACGAGTGTCCTGATATGACACGAAACTATCTGCGGCTGAGGCTCCAGCAATGCTGGAGCTTTGGAGAATGCGGAGTAACCATACATTGCCATCACACCTAGTTCCACGTAGAACTGTTTGACATTTAAACTGAGAGTAAACAAATGACTTATACGAAATTGAATTGTTTGAAATCGAACTGTTAGATCTTTGAACTCTGCGTCAACAAATTACTGATGTTAGTGATACATATCAATACTTGTAATCATATAAATTTGACATACTTTACTTTGAATTGTTTAAAATATAACTTTTTGATCCTTTTACTGTGTGAAAACAAATGTTTGATGTTTAATGGAATTGTTAGTGAACTTGGAACTTTTTAACTTGGTTGACTTACGTTTACAAATCATAAAAATTTTCTATTTATGAAAAAATCGAATTTGGCATTAAAAAGTCAACATTGGTTGATATGCCATAAAAACTTCTTCTTCTTCTTCTTCTTCTAGATGTTACATCATCAATATCAATGAAGTTTTCTTTTTGTTTTTCTTCTCAACGTGCTTCTTCTGGAGCTTAATTTCCCTTTAGATTTTCGTTTAGCAGTGTCTTCTTGTTTTTCTTGTGCTTTTAGTATTCCTTGTACTTTTTTTTGAGTGACAGCAAGTCTCCTCAAGTATCCAGGACTCCTATCAGTATTCTGGCCGTTCTCAATAATGCTGTACTTTGGATGGTTTCGACTCTTCCTCCAACCTCCAAGTCCTCTCGTCCCTTTAATAATTCTTTAGTTACTGAATCAAAAGCACCAATCACGATTGGTATAATTGACACTTTTTTTCAATCCCCTAGCAAAGTCGAGGCACTTATCCTTCTTTTCACATTCTTTCAGTTTTATTCTGTGGTCAGCCACAATTTTGCTATTCTCTTTTATTTTATGGTTAATTATTATAAGGTCTGGTCTTCTGGCTGAGATTAGGTCATCCATTTGTATGTTAAAGTTCATAAGAATTTATGTGCTTCGTCATTATTATTATTATTATTATTATTATTGTTATCATTCCTTGAGAGTTTTTCACATCAGCGTTAGCTGATGGTCTTTCACTGGAGTCTCAGTGACAACAAGTCTCCTCAAGTCTACAGGACTCCTTTCAGTATCCTGGCAGATCTCAATAATGCAGTAGTTTGGATGGTCTCCACTCGTCCTGTTATTTTCAAGTCCTCCAGTCCATTTAATAATCCTTTGGTGACTGTACCAAGAGCAATAATGATAAATTTTAATCCAAACGAGTTTTTCGTCTTGATGGCCTCGATTCTTCCCCATCTCCAATGTTTTTCTTCCAAACCTTTTGAGATCGTTCCATGCGCACCACCAACAAACGATATCGCCGTTACCTTCTTGTTAGAAAGAAGATTTTTGATGTTTTTTAATTGTTTTTTTAGCTCTCTAACAAGTTTCATACGGCTGTGTGTCTTTTCTAACAATTTTCATATATCTGTGTGTCTTTTCTAACAAGTTCCATATATCTGTGTGCCTTTTTTAACAAGTTCTTTATATCTGTGTGTCTTTTCTAACAAGTTCCGTATACCTGTGGCTTTTTTCAACAATTTTTTTTTATATCTGTGTGTCTTTTCTAACAAGTTCCATATATCTGTGTGTCTTTCCACTTTCTTTTATTTCATTCTGTTGTCCGTTAGATTACAAGTGCTTTTATTATTAGCAGTATTAGTTGTAGAAGTTGTAGTAGTAGCATTTTGTGTATTTTCCGTTTTAAACTTTCCCCTATATTTTCTTATGCTCTCTCTATGTTGTCAACACAACATTTCTTGTTTTTCATTCCAAGTTTATTTCTTTTTTTTTTCAACAGTTGTTTTCTCATCCCTCAGCCCTTCTTCATATTCACTTTCTTTACTTTTCCTCTTGTATACACGTACCTACTATCAATTAGGACCTATTTAGAAGAAGAAAAATATTCAAAACTTTCCCAAACCCGTTTATCGTATTAAAAAATCGTTTTTCACCTTGAAACACGTGTGTAATTAAAAAGATATAAATTATCATTACTGAAAGTTTTATTTCTTTCAATTATTTTCAAAGCGTACACAGAATCAATGTTCTTTTAGAAATCTTGCATGATAGTTAGTATATTGCTCATTTCGTAAATAAGTTGTGCCGAGACATACTGTGGCTGATCAGGTGAAGACTTTTTCTCATTAAAAAAAATAGAGTATCTTGAATGACTAAGCATAGATTTACAAATATTTTTTTTCATTAGTATTTCTTCTCAACCAAAAATAAAAATCTAGAATTATTTCTGTAATCTTATTTGTTATATTTGCAGAGTTTTTTTCATTGAAACCACCGACCTTCTTCAGAATTTTTTGTCGCAGTCAATAACCCTCAAGGAATTCAACCCATGCCCTCTTATTCAATCCATGTATGTATAGATATACCTATTCCTCCTCAGGAACAGCATTCAACACAAAATCAATTTTTTAGCTGAATTCAACGGGTTTACTTCTCCTAGACTGGTTGCCTTACCAAGATTGAAGCGCCCTGTCTGCCCTACTATTTACCCATAGCTGGAATGAGAATAATAGGATTCATACTTTTCCTTAGGGTATTAGCGCCATGTGAAATGCAAACATCCTCGTGCAGACTTTGAATTCGGGTAGCTGTGTCATTTTCCGACGACGGTATCCATTACAACGGTATTCAATTCTCTGCGACAGTATTCACGTATGTAAACTGTTCTCTTTCTGCTGTCCAAGGGCTTTGATACCTCGTAAGTTATTTCGTTCTTGTTATGTGAATTGAATAAAGAGTTTGGTTCTAGATTCCCAGAATAAAACCTACTCCGTCAACAAACACATGAAGATGGCCGGAGTGCAGAGCAGCCGAGGTGTAGTAAATATTATAATTTAGAGGCGTCTTAAAACATGTAAATAGTTTTAATAACATCTACTCATATCAGAAATTTAGATAAAGATGCGAAAATCAAATCATTTCTCGTGGAATATTTTACAATTAAGATGTTATCATAAGTTATATTTTGTTGCATAGCCATCCTATTCTTTTTATGCTCTTCTGGCTGGGAGATCGATATCCTTGGTGTTCCATGTTATTTGCTGGGAAGAATAAACACAAAGCCCTTTTTTCTGTGCACACATGCCTTTATTAAATTTCAGACGTCCTTTAGATTACCGATGGCGCAAACCGGAAGTAAGCCCAAAGGACATAGATGGAAAATACGACCTCAGAATTTTAACTGGTCTACGAGCTTTCGTTCACTCGGGCTAATTAGAAGTTATATTCGAATTAAAATTTCTAAATTTGTTGTCACTTGACTTTAAAATCCTCCAATGAGAAACGAACTCTCAAATGACCTCAGAGTTTACCACACGTCAATCAAACTTCGTTGACCTCAGCTAGAGACAATAATCCCGATCTTGACCACAACGTTTAATTCTTTCCATATAATATACACTTTGTGCCAAATAACAGATTCGGTCAATGCATTATTTAGCATCATATCACCAGATTTTACAGGATTCAAATTCTATAAACGAGGTATAAGTCAAGTTTTATTTGGAAACATAGTTATCATATGTAGGTTTTGTTGCCGTGTAGTGCTATTAATTGATTTTTTGGTTACGTATTTTCACTGCTGTAGACTTTGGTATTAAATAATACCAAAAGATGTCTATTTTTATTATATAATAGTCTGATAGAAATTATAAGAACTGGTAAACTATGACTGTTGATCAAGATCAGCTCTCTGTTGCGTAGCAAATTGAGTAAGCTTCTGAGATTTGTAGAAGGGGTGTTATTCATGGCACATTGTAGCATTCCATTGCGCCTACGTGGGTAAATCCATTGCCTGGATTGGATTGGATTGTTCGTCTCTGTGTTGACATATTAGTGTACTCGTACAGCGTCATTTTAGTCAATAAAGGGGTAATTCTCACTCTCCAAAGCTCTAGCATAACTAGAACCTCATCATCAGATTGTTTTGTATCATATCCAGGACACTCATTCGGGAAGTCTTACCCCTCGGCAGAGATGCAGTCGGTGTGTTCTGCAGCCTCAGCCGACTGGGCCATGTTATTATCATTGTTGTTACTCTACAGCTTTTGACCGTATGGAAATCTGATCTCACTGATAAAATAAAAAATGAATTCTTCCATTCTACAGTCGTATCCATATAAGTGTATGGTTGCATCAATGAGAATCTAATTGAAGAAAAAGCTCGATGGGAACTACACAAAGTTACTCTTTGTTGTTTTAAATATAAATGTAGTTTTAAATGCCACAAGCATTCCATCTTGCAAACCATCAAAGTCGAACAAAACATTATGGGGAAATAAGGACGAACTTTGATGAATTTCTGTATATACAACAGTACTGGGTAACCAGCAAAAACTTACATTCATCAGCCCTTTGCAAACACCAAATGTCGTAATAGATTGAATTCCATCGTAATGGATACCGTCGTAGGATAATGAGCCAGCTACCTGAGTTCAAAGCCTGAACAAGGCTGCTTGCATTTCACATAGCGCTAATTCCCTTGGGAAAAGTATGAATCCTATAATTCTCTCTCTATCTATGGGTAAATAGAAGAGACTTACCATGTGCAATAGCAGATAGGGACGGATGGTGAGAGAAAATCAAGAGAATCCGCCTTGTTGATTATAATGATAAGGATGATGTTTGATTTTGAATAAAGTCAGTTTTTACGATGTTAGGGTTGTACTTATCTATAGATAATACACTATAACACATATTCTCTGAGACAGATCACATGATAATTGATATATTATTCATTCAGTTATAATTTAACAAGAAAATAATCTGGTTGACCTGACAAAAACCTTTCTTATTAAACCAATTAGTTCCAGGGAAAAGAAGCAAATATTGCATTAAATTTTCTCTCATTATTCGGCTAATTATTCTGATTTTATACGTTTAAATTTTCACAGAAATACAGCGTCACTGTTTCGAGACATGTTTTATGACCTGTAAATACGCATTTAAAGAATATACTACGCCTGGTAAAAAATAGTGGGATTAGCTGTTCCGTTTTTAATTTGTTTAGCTGTATATGAACAAATAACATAAGATAAAATATTTTTCTTTAATAGATGCATATTCTGGCTTCATGAAATATTCCTTAATCAAACAAAATTAAATTATATTAATGATATATTATTCTCAGTGATTCATAGTAGGATATAATTGAATTACAAAATGTTGAGAAAAAATAAGGCAATGGTCTTTTAATTTGTATTCATAGAACAAATACGAGCCGAAGTCTAGATATACGAATTAATCAACAGTTAAAACACTGTTTATACAGAGCTCAGCAAGCGGTTAAACATACCTAATTGAAATGAAACATGAGTATAACAAAAGAACTATCAACTGAAAAAATAGAGAGGATCATAAAACTCATTCAAGAAGGTAATCCATAGTGAAATATAGCAAAAATTGTGGACTGTTTCCATTCAACTGTGTCTAAAATTTAGTGGAAATATGAAAGACACAGAGCAGTTAAAAAAGAAAAACTGTAAAAATACTAGTACATATTTACCAACCCCTCCGCTCGGGCAGGATATGACACAGGGTCATTTTTTAAGCGGAGTTTAAGAGGTTTGAATTCAGAGATTTCCTTCTCCTAGACTAGTTGCCTCCCCTAGGCTGAAGAACATAGTCTGCCCTACTTTTTTACCCATAGCTGGAGGGAGAATAATTGGATTCATACCTTTCCCAAGGGCATTACTGGAAAGTGAAATGCAATCAGTCTCCTCATGGATTTGAACTCATGTCACCGTCTCAATTTCCTACGAAGATAACCATTACACCTCGGGCACCTCCACTAAAAATACTAGCACACCACGAAAGACGTCAGAAAAGAAAAGAAAATGTACATAAAGACAAATTTTAAGAAAATAATATTTGAAACAGGAATTTATGCTTGAGATAAAACTGTAAGAATTCAGCTAAATGAAATGGAATTTACTTACACAAAATTCAAACGAAAACTAATAAAGAAGCAGAAAAATAAGATTACAGTGAACTAAAGAGAAACAATTTTATAATATTCAGTGATGAATCGAGAATCTGTTTTGGCCAAGGCGATTAAGATGAAATATAAAAAAGAATCATTGTCTGAATAAATAAAATAACTTACCTAAATCATTTCTGATACAGGATTGCATATCATTTAAAGAATCAGGGGAGATAGCAATTATCACCGCAAGGATCAATGCACGTATATATATATATATATATATATATATATTGAAATCCTCGATAATGCTTTCATTCTATTGATCAAAAATTAGTTTGGTAATGATGAAGTATTTTTAGGCCGATAATGCATCTTTTCACTGATAAAAGTGGATTAAAAACTTTTTACAGAAAAGGCGTATATAAATAATGATATGGCCAGTTAATTGTATCGATGTAAATCCAATTGAAAACCAATCGACCAAATAAGATCAATAAACTGTCATTCAAGAAAGTTGGAATTACTTTGATAAAAAAAATATTGCTATAAATTATTTAAACCTATGCCTATAATAAATAAGTTTGAGAAGGATCAACTGATTATTGATATTGTTTGCAATGAATTCCATTTTTTTTTCAATATTAAGTTATACTATATCTTCCTCAGCATGGACTGGAAAATAATTATAACCCTAGTCTAAATTATTTAATCTAGTTTGCTTAAAAGTAAATTTTATGAAGCTGGAATGTTCATCTATTAAGGAAAAATGGTTTGTGTTTTATCTGTTATTAGTTTATTTACTGCTAAATGAAAAAATAAGGTGAACCCTTTAAAAATGTTAAGCTCATAATTATTGTCAAGAGTAGTAATAGAACATGTACGACGCTTGTATCATGTTAGTTTTTAGACCCTAGCTAATAAGTGGACCCTCATTACTTATTTTAACGGTCTTGTGACATACTAATTTTCATCTCAGTAAAAGCTCATTATTATTTACCAAATACCTTTTTTAGATTTTTATCAGATATTGCACAGCCCTTTGACAGTGTTTGCAATGTTCAATACATTTTTGCCTTTTGTTTTATGGTTACAAATCGAATTCCAGAATTCGCTCTTAACAAATCAGATCTTAAAAATCCTTTATTTTCTAAAGTTTCATCGAGTTGTTCGATGTACAGTTATAAGTATAATGCTAAATGGCAGACTTAAGTTTTGTCTGACAAGTTAGTTAAACTGAATGAATATCACTTTGTTCAACAATATAAGGCTCTCATCAAGCTACAAAACATTTCGTACCAAATTTACAATGAATTTCTCTCTACAATGTTTTCTGAAAAGAAAACCATAAAAAAAGCGGAATTATGTTTCTACTTGCCACACGAGCAAGAAATACAAAGACACCATAAGCACTAGCCTCTTTATAACGTTTATTAATTTATAAATCATCAAAAAAATAAAGTTCAGTATTTATTGCTGTAATAAAAAGAGGGACTTATAAATCTATAGTAAGTTCACGTTAGTTAAAATTACGCTTGATTGGTGGGTTTTCGGCTAGTGTCTATAAAAGATGACGAGTACTGGTGTATAAAGTAATACTCTTATTATGTAAGAACCATTCATGTGAGCATACAGCGAGAGAGAGAGAGAGAGAGAGAGAGAGAGAGAGTGAGAGTGAGAGTAAGAACGAGAGAGAGAGTAGGATACACACTCAGATACAGACATACAATTACACAGAGATACAAACGCAAATATAAGTCGATTCGAATTATTTTGAATAAATCAATCACAAATAATCAAATTTATTTTTTTAAAAATTATTTGTAATGAATTCTTATTTGACTATTGTTCGAATTGAGAAGAATAATTTTTAAAGCAAAATCTGTTGGGAGACTTTTCTGTTTGTATAATAATGTGTTAATATAATTTCGACTACATTGTTTTGCGGAAGTAATCACGCGATTTCGTCAAAAGCGAATTGTTTTATTCATATTAATTTTGGTGATTTTTTTTTTGGAAAAATAAACAGTTTGTGTTTTAGATAATATATTATCTAAAATATTATAATATTGCATATTTCATACAGAAATTGTTTCAAAACGCCCCCCCCCAAAAAAAAACAAACAAACAAACAAAGCAAACCAACTATGCCGCAAATAAAGCCTTCATTAGTTGATGAATCATTCGTGTGTCCGAGTCTGAAGCATCATTACAACTTACAATTATTGATTTTCCATTGCATTCTAAGATTACCAGATCAAAATGTAGCCCCATTGTGTAATTCTGTAGACGGATAGATTGATTGGTGTTAATAGCATGGCAACCGGTCTAGGGTTATTTTATGCATGGGGGTTAGGGAATCACATCTACATTTACATTTTTGCGGTTTTTTTTAAACAGTTTTGTCGAATACAAATATTTGACACATAGATGAGACCCTAGCTGGTACTATCACACCATGCCAGAATTGAATTATAAGAAATGGCAGCGATGGAATACACCAACTTCCCCGGAGCTCACTATCAGAATTAGTTTCATGCACAAGACAGCTTTTTTTGTTGGGTAGGGGTCTTACGCCCCTCTGCAGTGGGGATACACTCAGCGTTTTCAAAGCTTCACCAACAGAGCAGATAGATTTACTGACGTAATGACAATGTCATGACACATAACCTTGAACGAATCCACTAAGGTTTGGTTTGGTTGAGTTTCTTTGTTTAATGGCATATCAAACTTTTTAGGTTATTTAATGCCACAGAAGAACAGTAGTGGTACTATTTAACCCATAGCTGGGAGGATAAGTGGGTTCATACCTTTCCCAAGGGTATTCGTCCGTAAGTGAACGTAATAGCGCGACTTGAGTACGAACTCGCGTACTACGATTCCGCAGTCCATCGTTTAAACCATTATACCACGAGGACACCCAGAATCAACTAAAGAATTAACATTAAGACATTAAGGCGCTATTGAACATTAGAATGAATTTTAGATCGAAAGTTGAGACTGTGTATAACAATGTTCAAGATGAAACAACTACTTTTTAAGCTCGTAATTCGTGTGAACAAACAAAGGAATCCTGTGTGCTGTAGTAAAATCTTGACTCTTTGTTCACTCGAAATATCATTATTTTTCATACATTCTGTTTAAATATTCAGACTTGATGAAAAATTTAGAAAAGCCGAGAACATTCTCTTTTGAAACGTGCCGGTCTATTGAAGCAATAGAAAAGCTTTAGTCATATGTTTCTAAAAACAAAACCAAAGGAAAAGGAAATAAAGTCTAAATTCAAATGAATTAGACTGTATCAAATTCATTTTCGCTTTTACAAATCTTTACATCGAAACATTTTTGGACACATCTAAATAAGATTTCCGATGTTAGAATGTTATTAACCCTTACTGAAAATCCAATCTCTGTGCAGTTTTTTTTTACGCACAAATTATGAGTACTTAGAATTTAACTAAAAGTTATCGAGAGATAAATGTCTATGGGAAAGGAGTACTCATGGCGTAGTGGTTACGGCATTGAAGTAAATGAGTTCGAACTCCAGTTGTGCTATTGCGTTCACTTTCGGACTAATACCCTTTGAGAAAGGTATGACACCCTCTTTCCCACGGTTATCGGTTAAGTAGTACTGCAACTGTTCTTCTAGAGGGATTATTTTAGAATTAAATAACCCACAAAAGCTGATATGCCATTGAAAAGAGAACCCAAACTTAATGTCTATGGTCCTCTCGGAGGCGTTGGTTGTAGAACAATCAAATATAAAGCCAAATTTTAGGCCATGATCTTATGATGACTTGAACAGAAATGTAAAACACACACACACACACACTTTTTTTTTAAAGAATCATTCATTTCGTTCTTACATATATATTTCCAGCTTGTTGGGCTCAAGAAAGTAAGGAGAGACAAAAAATGAAATAGAATATGATGCAGATGAAAGAGAAGGAAAGTTGATTTGGTCAGGTTGGGGTCAGTTTTATGGCTTATTAACCTCCGTAGGTTATCTAATGCCAAATTCCTTTTTCTACAAATAAACAGTTCTTTTTCAAACAATTTAGTTTAGCATAAGTATACAATTCAATTGTTAAAAAAGTTTTCTATTTCAAGCTATTAAGTTTAGTCAAACAGTTCTATTTCAAATAATTCAGTTTAGTATAAGTATAGTTTTTGTTTACGCACAGTTAAATGTCAAAACAGTTCTATTGCAAACAATTCAGTTAAGCGTACGTACAGTTTCAAAGTCAAAAACAGGTCTATTTTTAGCATTTCAGTTTAGCATACAAAAACAGTTCCATTTTAAACAACTTGATTTAGCATAAGTACGTAATTTGAATGACAAAACGGTTTATTTCTAACAATTCAGTTTAGCACAAGCACACAGTTTAGTTCTATTTGACTTTTAAATAAGACATTATCAGGAACTATCATCCCAGTCCAGAGTGGACCTGGGAGCGATGGCAAGGAAGGTGTACTCTGCATTCCCCAAAACTCCAGAATTACTGAAAACACACCCTCAGATTGTTTAGTGCCATATCCAGGACACTCGTAGAGCGATGTCTAACCACTCTGCAGAGATGCAGTCGGAGCATTCTACCGGCCCAGCCGACTGGGCATTTCAGCTTGTTGCTTCCGTCGGAGAATAATTAATACTTTACTAGTTCTTTTGCTCGGATGTGGCACAAGGCCATAGGAATGGGGCACCCAACGAGACTCGAACTCACTCGTGTGAGTTTATTAGTCGAAAGCAGCAAACTGGAAACACACACGTACGTAAGAACGAAATGATATTTCTTAAAGAAATACAAATCTCTTAGTGGACCTTTTCATTTTGAAATATTTACATTCTTCTGTCTTTGGACCAACAAAAAAGAATATATATATCCAAGATACTGTTTGAACTAGGTGTGGTTTGACTTTGCGCTGCTAGGAGTCACCAGTCGACAATTTTTTAAAACAATCTGCTACGTGCTGTGTTTCAATATTTATTTATTTCGCATAAATAAGAAGACACTTAAGGAACAACTATAGTAAAGATTTTAAAAAAGTAATTCGTGAGGTCATCACTTTGCTTTCTTGTTAGATTGGTTGGTTGATTGGTCGTGTGTTATGGCATACTAACTCTTTTAGAATATTTAAAACCAAATCCTGTTTATATATATTTATTAGATATATGATTTATAAACAGATTGTTCAAAGGTAAGATTTTTTAAAACCAGCCAGAGCTCAAGATTGGTTGGTTGGTTGGTTGGTTGGTTGGTCGTGTGTTACAGCAAATCAGCTTTTTGCTCACAAATCTTGTTTTTGCACAGGTGATGTCCTCGTGGTGTAATGGTTAAAGTGATGGACAGCAGAATCGTAGTAAGTGATTTCGTACTCCAGTCACACTATTACGTTCACTTTCGGGCAAATACCCTTGGGAAAGGTATGAACCCCACTTTTCCTCCCAGCTATGGGTTAAATAGTACCGCGACTGTTCGTCTAGGAGAATAGCTTTGATATTAGATAACCTACAAAAGTTGATATGCCTTTAAACAAAGAAACCAAACCAAACCATGTTTTGCATGTTTATTAGGTATAAGATTTGGAAATGAATAGGACATGGGTAAGATTTTTTAAAACCGGTCACAGTTCATTTGTTTGCACAGGGTTATATGGTTTCATATATTGCTATCAAACAGTATTAGTTTTATTCTCATTCAGTAAGATGTTTTAAGAACTTGCTATGAAATAATAATTCAATTTACAGCAGTTTGTTAGCACTCTGTTAACTGGTTTCAAGCATAGAAAACGATTACATATTTCTATTTGAACATTAGATTATACCCTAACTGGTACTTTCAACTGGATCTGTAGACTACAATGACCGCACCTATGCAGAGGATAAGAGTCCCAAACGAGTGTCCTCGATATGACACTAAACAATTTGATAGGGAAGTTCCAGTGATGCTGGAGCTTTGGGAAATGTGGAGCATCCCTTCACTGCCATCGCTCTCAGGTTCTCATTTGCCCGGTGTGGTAGCACCTGATAGGGCCCTATTTATGGGTTAAAAAGAACGAAACAGCGAACTTATACTAAACTGAATTGTTTGAATTAGAATTGTTTGACTAAACTAAATAGCTTTAAATAGAAATGTTTTTGACAATTGAACTTTTTACTCAAGCTAAACTGACTTGTTTGAAATAGATCTGATTATTTGTATAAAAATGGATTTGGCATTAAATAATCAACAAGGGTTGATATGCCATTAAACCTAAACAACCAAACCAACCTAACTAGTATTACCACACATGGTTTGTGTTGACCTGGTAGTAATGGCAATGAAGGGCTATTCCACCTTCCATAAAGCTCAAGGACTCAAGGCTGACCATCAAATGCAGTTTCGTGTCAAATCTAAGTCACTCGTTAATGGAAGGTTTTACCATTCTGCAGAAATGCAGCCGGCGTATTCTACAACACAAGCTGACTCTAGTGGGTCGTTTCCTATGTCATTTAATCTAGATGCTAACTTTAAACTTTCCGTTAATTCCCTTGGAAAATACATGGCTGTTTAGTTTTCTTACGGCAACCTGTCTGGGAGAAGAAAATAAACTCTAAATTCAAACCTGCGTTATATTACTCCGTTTAACAAATTGATATTGCGACAAATCCTGTTCCCGGTGGAGAAAACTATCTGCAATGGGACGATGATTTTCAGGTAAGTTCCGCTTATCTCACTCAAAAAGTCTTCTAACTTTATGTTATGCCCATAATGTTTACGCATTCACACACATATAAAGAGAAAGAGTAAAAAATCTTTAGATCACAATATATATATATATATATATATATATATATATATATATATATATATATATATATATATATTAAGGCTGCGACAGTAGTTTTATTCATCATACGGCATGCATCCAGATACGTATATAACGACACATTTATTTAGATAACTGCTTGAGGAGCGTGTTTCTGAAGTTTTAAACTGTAGCTTTTCTCTGTCTCAAATAAATAATTTATGTCTGATTTGAACTGATTCGGAGTACATTGATAACCAGTGAATTTAGTTCTTTTTTAATGTTCTCTCACATTTATGATAAAATGTATATTTAAATAATATTACTTGTTTAATTGACTCAGTTTAATTTATTAGAAAATTAACCTGTAAATAGTTGTATTTCACAGGGTTTCAAAATAATATTCTTAAGATGTGCTTGGTGCTTATCTAATTTTTAAAAATGTAGCAATGTATCAACACACTTTTTGATTTTTTCTCTTCGGTGACAACTTATGCTAAATTAGCTTCGGGCACACAAAAATCAGTCAAAATAGTAAACAAATATGACTTTTAAAAAGTGAACTAGTAAATATTCATGTTTTTTTTTTCTTAAAAATAAGTTTGCCAACATCTTCACTGCCAGTTGCATATCTTTGTGCATACAATATTTTATCAGCTGTGATAAAAACAAACAACAACAAAAAAACGAACACACTTAGTACTTTATAAGGAGTTGATGGTTAATTTTTAGTTTGTTTCCAAGATTTAGTCTTGGTTTAGAAAAAAAGAAAAAAAAAAAAAAAGAAGAAAAAACGCACCCACAAAGAAATCTTCTGTTGCTGCTGTCCAAACAGAACATTGTGTTATGTTATGAGGTCTCGACGAAAGTCCAGGGACGAAGACGAGATAAAGAAAAAACGATTAGTTCACACCTGGAAAAAGAAATGTCAGACTCGTGGTAACATAAAAATGCCATTTAATTCATTAATATGCTTCAACTTCAGACGAGAACGGTCTCAAACAAAAATGGCATTAAGTTGTTTTTTCAAGTTGATGAAGAAAATGCTAATATGTAGCTCATCCATTATGGTGGATATTTTGTCGTTTATAGATTGGCTATGATTTTTCTTGGATTAGTGCGAAGGTCAAATACTTGCCTTGTGTTTTGGTTTTCCATTGTTTGTTTTGAATTAGTGATATGGGTTTTTCCTGTATATTTAGAATTGTTGGGCGAATCAGGGATCTGTGTGATCTTTCCTTTATTGTTTCTTTTGGATTTGGCCAGAAGAGCACCTTTTAATGTAAGATCAAACTACTCCTGATGTGGTTAAATTTTGCATACCCTTATGGTTTCGATCATTCTTCATCATCGGTCCTTCGCAAATTAATCCTTATACATTCCTTCATCTGTTTCTTTACTTATAATGGCATTTCACTCTTTTGAGGTTATGTAATGCCTGATCCATCTTTGTAGAAGAAACAAAGACGAGTTGACTGGGGTTGAAGACAAAACTGATTGCATTTCTGCAGAGAGGTAAGGTATCCGCACAGCGAATGTTCTGGATATGACAATAAACAATCTAATGTTGACTTTCTGGTGCTAGAGCTCAGCAGAATGTGGAGTACCCCTTTACTGATATCGATCCCAGGTCCACTCTCGCCCGGAGTGGTAGCACGTGGTAGGTTCCTGTCTATGGGTCGAATAGGACTGTTTGACGTGTAAACTGTGTGCAAACAAGTGAATAATGCAAAATTGAATTACTTAAAATAGAACTGTTTGATCATTTAACTGCGTGTAAACAAATGAATGATGTTTAATTGAATTGTGAGTGACATATAGCAATACTTGGAAACCATTAGCATTCTGCAAATAAATATATAGTTTTGAATAGAATAGTGTTGAACAAGTTTACTGTTGCAAAGAAATGATTATATTGAATAAAATTATTTGTATTAGATAGCAATAATTGAAATCATTTAACTGTGGAGAAAATCATTCAAAAATGGAATTTCCTGCTTACTATTTACTTAAATATTATATACGTATATCGTCTAAATGCGTGCAAACAAATTATTAATAGTAAATATAAATATTTGAATCCATTTAGCTGTGTATAAAAGAATGAGATCAGCCTCATTTCAAAATATTATCAACAAAATGTGTTTGCAAATCATATATTTAATATATCTGTATACACAAGATCTGGTATTTAATAACCAACAACGATTGAAATGCCCATAAAACCTAAAGTAATATGTAAGGGTTCATGCCTTTCCAAAGTGTAATCCTATCTACCAACCTCTCTACTCGGGCAGGATATGACACAAGGTCAATTTTTAAGCGGAGTTTATCAGGTTTGAATTCAGAGTTTTCCTTCTCTTAGACTAGTTGCCTCACCAAGGCTGAAGAACCTAGTCTCTTCTACTATTTACCCATAGCTGGAGGGAGAATAATTGGATTCATACCTTTCCCAAGGGTATTAGTGCTATGTGAAATGCAATCAGTCTCGTCCAGGATTTGAACTCGTGTCGCCGTGTCCATTTCCTACGACGATAACTATTACACCACGGGCACCTCCTATATTACACTTTCCAAAGTGTAATAGTCAGAAAGTGAACGTAATATTGGAAGTGGAGTTTGAACTCTCTCATTAGGATGCTGCAGCCCTGCAATTTAACTTCTACACGATAGGGATATCACTTGATTTAATTCCTTTCATCAAGCCTCATTTTCTTCTGTATCATATATCATTTGTAAGTCTATTAAAATATCTATATGCATTTTTTTTATCCATCTTTATGGTTATTATTGTCATCAAGTTGATAATACTAAATATATTTTCTGCACAGTCTTTATTAATTTCTGATAATCATTCATTTTTCTGATATCATTTACATTTCACCGGCAGACCGGGGTTCAATCCCAATTTGAGTCAT
>OY757907.1:100407576-100675076 GCA_963585895.1 Sepioteuthis lessoniana | reverse complement strand
TTTCTTCCAGGCAGCAGTTGTGTCGATACTGCTATATGGATGCACCACATGGACGCTAACGAAGCGGCTGGAGAGGAAACTAGACGGAAATTACACAAGAATGTTGAGAGCAGTATTAAACAAGTCCAGGCGACAACACCCCACGAGACTCCAACTATACGGACACTTGCCCCCCATCACGAAAACTATACAAGTCAGACGAACCAGACACGTGGGACATTGCTGGAGAAGCAAGGACGAGCTCATAAGCGATGTACTCCTGTGGACCCCCACATATGGATGTGCAAAAGTAGGACGACCAGCACGAACTTACATACAGCAACTATGTGAGGACACAGGATGTAACCCTGAAGACCTGCCGGAGGCGATGAATGATAGGGAGAAATGGCGAGAGAGGATCAGGGATATACGCGCTGGCGGCGCGACATGATGATGATATATACATGAAACTTTACCATAATTAGTCTGCCACGTAAGGGTGAGTAAATATCTATTCTTTTTAGTTTTGTCCGGCTATTTTGGCAGTTATTGAGCACTTTTTAATTTTTGTAAAAACGTTTTCAAATGATTTGCTTATTCGACTATTACTATTCATAACTTAAAATAGTGAGGAATCACAGTCAGTCAGCAATATTCATTCCAAGCGTTCACCAATCCAAGACATAGGCCTAGTGATCGCACGGGGGAACAAACATTGTTTCCGTGCGTCGTTGACTCTGTGTCTACGCTTTGGATTTATCGAGTTTCCCACCAAATCAGATTTGGCAGAAATTCATTGTATAGTGGTGGAATCTACGCTCGAATAGAGTCTCATATGATACTATTACAAAATGATTGGTCTCTACGGCACCTCAGGCGTCAAACAATATGCTCAGCCTTATTAGACAGGTACTCACTGGGAGTAAGACCCACAAACACCGGATGATTAATTTCATCTCAACAGGTGCGAATACAAGTTTAGCCCTGGAATGTCAAGTAAGTTTTTGTATCTACGCTATCTTAACTCAGCTCTTTTTATGCTCAATCACCGATATTTGATACTCTTGCTTTGTAAATACAGTAAACAACTGAGCACTCCGGCGAAGGAATTGTCGGCCGCCACTCGCATAACGCAAAGCTCTTCGAAAGAATTGAGCACTCTGGTAGCCGACAGGGTATAAAAATGTAAACAAATGGACGCTGCAGCTGTTACTACATAAAGACTTTAAAAATTCCCTTAGCCAACCTAGTCCGCTGATTGGCCGAGTGATCTGAGACTTAGTCTAACATAGAGTTGGATGGGTTTCGATCTGCGTGTCTAGCCACACTGAAGAGTTCTGATAGAACGAAACAGTCTGTTTGTGGATATATATACATATATATATATATATATATATATATAGAGAGAGAGAGAGAGAGAGAGGAGAATAAATTATGATAAATCTAACCTAATGCATTTTAATATCGAAGCTTCGCTGTTTCTTCATTGGGGTTAGTTAGAATTTATAGAGATACATGGGGTTCAAGTTCTTCTATAGGAAATTTTCGATTAAAGAACTTATCTGAGACAACACCGTACGCCATGATTTGACGGGATCGAACTCTTAACTGTTAGAAATGTCTTCCATATAACGTCTCTACCATGCAAGCAAATTCTATCGTCTTTCAGAAAGATAGTTGAAAACTGCATGAATCAATAAAGTTTGAATAGACGAAAAAAAAAACAAAAAAAACAAAAGTGATAAATGTGTTATTTGAATGGTGAACAAAAAAATTCAAAGAGAATTTTCAGTAATGACATTATGCCTTTTTAATTACACGTTTTTAAATGTAAAACATTGAAAAAATATCGTGCACAAAATGATTAGTGTTTTTGACACATTGTTCATATTTAAGTGATAAGACATTAAAAATGCCAAATTTTTCATCATTTTATCGGATTTTCAATTCTTTCATTATTCATTCACTCGTTCTTGTTTTATTTTTTTTTTTTTTTACGGAGGACATTTTATATAACTATTTATCTTAGTCTTTATCTATCTATCTATGTTTCTCTTTCTCTGCCCTCTCTCTCTCTCTTTCCCCCTCTCTCTCTCTCTCTCTCTCTATATATATATATATATATATATATATATATATATATATCCCTCTCTCTTTAGGTATATATGGGTGTGGATATGGGAGTGTATACATCTATCTGACACGTTCACATTGTTTTACTGCTAATATCTATCTAAGTTTGAATCTATCTCTGTCAGTTTCTTTCTCCTTTACTCTCTCCCTCACACTTTCTATATATATATATATATATATATATATATGTGTGTGTGTGTGTGTGTGTGTGTGTGTGTGTGTGTGTGTGTGTGTGTGTGTATTTATCTATCTCGCAGTGCCACACAACAGAGTTATGAATATACTTAAGCTGGCACAGATTTTCAATACTTGCTTAGGATATTTTGCGTTGCGAGAATTCTTCCAGGCAGTAGCCGTGTCAATATAATTATAAGGCAGCACCATATATATACGTGCTATTTTGAATAAATCCTGGAAGGAGCATCATACAAAACAGAAATTTTAAACCCACATATCTGCTATCTCAAAAACCATCCAAATTAGACAATGAAGATATGTTGGGCTCAGCGAGTGAATTAAGGGAGAACTTATGGACGATGTTTTCCAATGAATTCCTGCACATGGGCACCCTGTTTTTCGTTGACTACAGTATTCCTATCTAATACTAATAACCTATATACAATTATATGTTTAAATTAACTATTTTTTTATTTAATACTTGTTTGAAGAAATAGGAGATTATTATGCTTTCAAATAACTAATAATAATTCTTAGTAAACAATTATGACTTAACTATCTATTCGCAAAAAAATAATTTGCATAGAGCTAAATTTATATATTTGCTTTTTTATATGCTTCTTGAAGCGTCGCAGCTTTTTACAATCTTCTCACATCAACGTTTAATAGAATAAATTCTTGCACAGAACATATACAATAATTATACAATATTTATTTACAGATAAAATTCTATTGAGTAATCTATTCAGAAGTTCCTAAAAATGTCCACTAAAATCATTTTTCTTAGCATTTTTTCGGAAATCAACCGATTTAATCTAAAAAATTTTCAGCAAAATTCGTGTCTTTGATCTGATTAGGCAATTTGTTCCAAAAATATATTTCTCTATTATCAAAAAAGAAAAAAAGAAAAATGAAAAAAGAAAAAAAAATCTAATTAGTTAGGAGACTTAGTTTGTTTTTTGTTTTCTTTTAAATCTCTCTTGACAGTGTCATGATTAACATAACTGAATTTAATAATAATCATTTCTTTGACTCATTTATATGTTCGCATGAATACTAATACTTTTCAGACAACTTTTTTTTTTAACCATAGATGGGACCTTTACAACTCTTACCACTCTGGGTAGGGATGGACTTAAGGGCAATGGAAATGAAAAGATACACCATATTCTCCTAAATCTCCTTGCCCACTCGGCTGGGGCTGTAGAATACACCGACTGCTTCTCTGCAGAGGGGTAAGATACCCCCCACCAAACGAGTGTCTTGGATATGACACTAAACAATCTGACGGTTAGGTTCCAGCAATGCTGGAGCTTTGGGGAATGCGGGGTACCCCTTCATTGTCATCGCTCCCAGGTCCACTCTGGCCCGGAGTGATAGCACCTGATAAGGGTCCTATCTATGGGTTAAATAGAACTAACAGCATACTTATGCAAATCTGAATTGAGTAAACTGAATAGCTTGACATAAAAATGATTTTGACAATTAAACCGTACTTAAATGTTTTACTGCGTGCTTATGCTTAACTGAATTATTTTAAATAGAACTGTTTTCGACTTTAAAACTGTATTTACACTTAACTGAATTGTTACATATAACTGCTTGAATAGTTTGAAATAGAAATGTTTTTGACAATTAAACTGTGTACTTATGCTAAACTGAATTGTTTTCAATAGAACTGATTATTTACATAAAAATGGATTTGGCGTTAAATAACCTACAAAGGTTGATATGCCATAAAATCCAACAAACCAACCATCCGAACAACCAACCAACTAAAATCTCCAAAACTGGACCTTCAGCACTGGATTTTGTTTCATATCACACCAAGGGTCCCATTTATGTGAGGTCTTTATACTTCTGCAAGAGATGCAGACGGCTGATTCGAAAACTACGATAAGTTGGCAACAGCCCTGTCGGCTGGGGTTATAGAATGCATCAACTGCATCTCTGTAGAGGATCAAGGGCCCCACCCTCAACGAGAGTCTTGGATATATGACATTAAACAATCTGATGGTGAGGCTCCAGTAAGGCTGGAGCTTTGGAGAATGCAGACACCCGTTTATTACTATCGCTCCCAAGACCACTCTGCGGCTGAGTGGTAGCATATGATAAGGCTTTCTCTCTGGTCAAATAGAAATGTATGATATTTAAACTCATTGCAAACAAATGACTAATGCTAAATTAAATTTTTTGAAATAAAACAGTTTGATCATTCAACTGAGTGTAAACAAAAGGCTGATGTATAATTGAAATGTCAGTGATACATAGCAACACTTGGAACCGTCTTACTTGCTGACTTATGCTAAACTGAGTTGTTAGAAATAGGACTGTTTGACTTTTAATTGTTTTTAAAATGTGTTTACAAATCATATAATTAATATGTATGAAAAATAGGATTTGGCATTAAATAACCGACAATGGTTCATATGCCATAAAACTATAAAAAAACAAACCAAATTTAGCAAAATGAAAAAAACAAAAAAAGTGAAACGCCTCCGTCTAAAATGTATTGGCTGCCATCACTTAAGAAATCATCTTCTAAATATATTGCTTATTTTGGTCAATCTTCAATATTGGAGTCACCAGTCATAAACATTTTAGTTTAAATACTTCATCTCTAACTTACTTTCGTTCTTTCTTCTGTCTCTACACTTGTCGGTAGGGCTGATTGTATTGCCCGTAGAGAGTAAGACTGTCTTACCCCTTTGGCATAATGGCTACAATAACATTCCCATTGATATAATGGTTAGAATGTTCGCCAATAGTGCAGGAGACCAGGTTTTAATCCCAGGTGGAGTAATACCAAAGACTCAAAAAAAAAAAAAAGAAAAGAAACCTGATGTCTCCTAGCTTAACAATTAGCATTATAAAGGTACCCTAACCCTAACCCTACACTTCTTATTTTCTTTCCCAAAATGTGTCGAAGATCGTATGATGTCACTAACCGAGGACCCAGATAAAAATTCTATTGTCACTCTTGTGAGCTAATACGTCCCAATCATGTCTCCACACTAGACATAAAAGGATAAATTTTACGACCAATTACATGTTGTAATTTCCAGCATCCAACACAATGGTCATAATGTGGAACTTTAAGGCGTAGGTGGGAGCCGACTTCACTCGACCGCTGCAAGACAGAATCTCAAAGTCTGATCTCTTTGCAAAATACAATATTGGATGCGTTGAAACTTTCCACATACAATCACAACTGAAAAGGACCGGACATGTCATCTAAATAAGAGACGACAAAATTCCAAAAATCTTCAATTATAGCCAGCTTCCTGACGGAAACAGAAATATTGGAAGACCATATCAGGAACAAGTTGAAAAGCAACCAAATACCTTTCGGTATACTTGTTGATACATTCGAAGAAATTGCTTTAAGAAAAATGACCCAAAGCCATCAAAATGTTTGGCAAAGCCCATTTTCAGCATCTCTGAATAATAAGAAATAATAAGAAAATTGAAAAGGGAGCTTTGGGGAAACCCTCGACAGCAGTCGACCAACTTACTTGCATAAAAAATCAAATATAGACGTACGTTTAACGCATTTCCCTAACCACTTAGAACAAGGTAATCCTAGACGAGTTGACATGCCGTTAATATCAATCAATCAGTTTATCGGTCTTTTTTGTTTTGTTTTCTTCTTTCACTCATGTATATTTTCGTTCTTCTACTTCATTTCTTTGGGAGTGGGTGACATCCCGTATTGTGTAATGGCTTGCAAGCTAATTCTAGCAGACTATTGTTAAAAAGTTTAATTCCTAACGAGTACCCCAGACGTCCGACTGTGTGTTAAACTAAGCATAGTCAATGACTACTTCCTCTTTACTTTTTCCTCACATCTCTTCATTTGTCTATTTTTATTTCGAGATAAAGAATAGTCTCAGCGGTTGTTTAGTCTTTATCGTTTCCTATCAGCGCTGTTTTTCACTGTCACTGAATGACGACCCGAGTGAATTTTGATAAAAAGCAACCAAAAGATAAAAGAAAATGCTTACCAAAATCAATACGTATAATGCCTGAAATTGCTTTATGCTTAAATAAAAAGTAAATGCATATATATATATATATATACATATATATATATATATATATATATTAGTAATTATATATATATATATATATATATATATATATATATATATAAATTAGTACATATATATATGTACTAATTAGCAAACAATTAGACATTAAACTTGGACCGTTCACACAAGGAGAACTCGACTCGGTTCTCAGAAAAATTAAAAATAGGAAAGCTGCAGGACTGGACGAAATTCCCCCGGAAGTATGGAAGACCAGACAATTCGACGACATACTGCTCCGACACTGCAACGCAGTATACAATCAAAATCCGATAGATAGATGGACGAAGGGATGCATACTCCCCTTCCCTAAAAAGGGAGACCTCGGATTAGCCAAAAACTACCGAGGCATAACACTTACATCCATAGCTGCCAAAATCTACAATGCCCTACTACGAAACCGCATAGAACCCAAAATCGACAACATACTTAGAAAAAACCAAAATGGCTTCCGAAGAAATAGATCTACGACCTCACAAATACTAACCATCCGCAGAATCCTTGAGGGTGTACGGGCAAAGAACCTACAAGCGACATTAATATTTGTCGACTTTACCAAGGCTTTCGACTCCATTCACAGAGGAAAGATGGAACAAATCCTACTAGCGTACGGCATACCTAAAGAAACCGTAGCGGCAATAACGATTCTCTATAGAAACACTAAAGTAAAAGTACGATCACCAGATGGAGACACAGAATACTTCGACATTGTAGCAGGAGTACTACAAGGGGACACGCTGGCTCCGTATCTCTTTATCATTTGTCTAGACTACGTTCTTAGAACATCGATTGACAAAATCAAAGAGAATGGCTTCGAACTGACGAAGAAAAGAAGCAGAAGATATCCCGCAACAACAATTACCGACGCCGACTACGCCGATGACATAGCGATACTGGCAAATACACCTGACCAAGCCGAAACACTTCTGCATAGCCTGGAACGAGCAGCAGCAAGCATAGGCCTCCATGTTAATGCACACAAAACGGAATATATGTGCTATAACCAAACAGGGGACATCTCCACTCTAGAAGGAACCCCTCTTAAACTAGTAGACAAATTCACGTACCTAGGAAGCAGCGTCGAATCAACCGAAAAGGACATCGAAACGAGGTTAACGAAAGCATGGACAGCTATCAATAGGCTATCGACTATATGGAAATCAGACCTAACCGATAAAATGAAACGCAGTTTCTTCCAGGCAGCGGTCACATCGATACTGCTATATGGATGCACTACATGGACGCTAACAAAACGGCTGGAGAAGAAACTAGATGGCAATTACACAAGAATGCTGCGTGCAATCCTCAACAAGTCCTGGCAGCAACACCCCACAAGACACCAACTGTACGGACACCTGCCCCCTATCACGAAATCTATTCAAGTTAGGCGAACCAGACATGCAGGACATTGCTGGAGAAGCAGAGATGAACTCATAAGTGATGTACTCTTATGGATCCCCACACACGGCCGCGCAAAAGCAGGACGACCAGCACGAACGTACATTCAGCAGCTATGTGAGGATACAGGTTGTTGTCCTGAAGACCTACCTAGGGCGATGAACGATAGGGAGGAGTGGCGAGAGAGGGTCAGGGATATCCGTGCTGCCAGCACGATATGATGATGATGATGAATGATATATATGTACTAATTTATATATATATATATATGTATATATATATATATATATATATATATATATATATATATATATGTACTAATTTATATATATATATATATACGTATGTATGTATGTATGTATTGTAATAAGTATGAATAAAAGTAAATATACTGGTGAGATCTTTGATAAAATAGGGCATGAATGTATCAATTTGACTTGAGCTTCTGAAAACCAATAATTTTCAGTAGAACAGTAAATAGAGAAGCTGGTGGGTTTATTTAGACCTTCTGACGGTGTGAGTTTGACTTTATCCGACACACGCTGTTCTTTGATAAAGTGGACTGATGACCCACATGAGTTATGTTTTAAAAACTGCTAAAAATTAAGAGGTAAAGAAAAACTTAAGTCAAACTTAACAAAAAATAATCATCATAATGATATATTATTATTATTATTATTATTATTATTATTTACTCCTCTAGAGTTTTTCACATCACTATTAGCTGATGGTTTTTCATTGGAGTTTGAGAGACAGCAAGTCTTCTCAAGTCTCCAGGACACGTCTCAGTATTCTGGCCATTCTCAGCAATGCTGTCGTTTGGATAGTCTCCACCCGTCCGCTAACCTCCAAGTCCTCCAGGCCCTTTTAATAATCCTTTTGTTACTGTGCCTAACGCACCAATTACAATTGGCACAATCTTTACTTTCATGTTCCACAGTTTTTTCAATTCTCTAGCAAGGTCGAGGTACTTATCCTTCTTTTCACTTTCCTTAAGATTTATTCTGTGGTCCGCCGGGACTGCAAAGTCAACAATTTTGCAGATTCTCTTTCTTTTGTTGATTATTATGAGGTCTGTTCTTCTGGCCGGGATTAGGTGATCCGTTTGTATGTTAAAGTCCCATAGGAGTTCCTTTGAGAGTTTTTCTAACCGGCGTTAGCTGATGGTTTCTCACAGGAGTTTGAATGAGAGGAGTCACTTCAAATCTCCAGGACTCTTCTCAGTATTCTGACTTATCTTAATAATGCTGTATTTTGGATTGTCTCCATTCGTCTTCATATTTCCAAGTCCTCTTTTAGTTGACATGTTTCCTTATTTATTTATTGATGCATTTCTAATTTTTCAAGGTCAGAAAAGCAGCCTTACTTTATGATCATCCTAACTTGTTCAGCGAGTCTTTTGTTTTCTTAAATCTACTAAATTATTCCCAGATGTTTATAATTCTGTTTCTAGACCCTCCTTTCGTACGGTTGCTTCTAAAATAGCTTTGAATAGCAATTTTGTTGTCTTCCCTTATCCATTTATGGCATTGAATTCTTTGATGTGAGAGGTTGCTTAGGGCGTCGTTTGTGTACCAGGAAAAAGAACAGTCAATATTCGTAGGATGACGATGGAGTCCCCCATGTTTGCTATGAAAAGAGCACCCGCCGATCATCACATTATGACCTGATCTGAGTTCCACGTTGAATTATTTTTTAAATTGTCATGTTTTTCATGGGTAGTATATTGCCGCTATATTAGACCCAGGGGTTGTTTATTATCTGCGTTTCTAACACAGATTTTATAAACTTCTCTTTTAGTGAAATAAGTCTTAAGCAGGTCACACAGAAGAAAAGGAAAATTTGGAACTTTTTAAAATTTTAACTGTGAGGTTGTTTTTTTCCAGTATAACATATAACGTGCAATTTGCGGGTGTTCCTGTATCTTGGTTTTGTCTGTTTCTGACTAGAAAACTATTTGGATCTTTTTAGTAATAAAATTCACCCTTTAAGTAAAAGGATTTTGTGTTTTTTCCCCTGTTTCATTCTGATTATTCATTCATTATTTATTTACGGATCCAAACGATCTTCTAAATATATTTAATTTACATTAACTTTCTTATGTATTCAAAGTCAAACAGTACAGATATTTAAAGAAAACTAAAAATAAAATCCGAAAACATGGAATTTTTTAGTATAGCAAGACATATTAAATATGCACTGACCTTATAGTCTTTACAACAATCATAGATAATACGGCCAAAAAATTTTGTGGGGTTCTTCTTTACTTCCTACGCGCTATTTTATATCTTCTCAAGGAAATTCCATCTAGGCTTGGGGTTTTCTTTTGTTTTTTTTTTTACAAAGTTAAAAGATTAGTCATATGACTTTTTTCTAATTATATCATTTCCCATTCAACTCCTAATTTGTACTACTAATCATCTTGTAAATACATTGAATTTAGATTAATTTCTTTGTCTTCAATGACAAACTGTACAGAATTTACTAAAGAAAACCAAAAATAAAAATCTTAAAACATGCGATTTCATAGTATAGCAATGCAAACACCAACGTCCACGACAAACTGGCATATCGAAATGAATAAATGCATACAGAAAACTGAGTTCCCTGAATGGATGACCGAAGGGAAGATCACCTTGATCCAGAAAGACCTCCTAAAAAGAACCACAATGAACAGCTATGGAACCATAACATGCCTACCCATGATGTGGAAAATACTCACTGATAAGCCGTGGACTCTTCCCCAAGGAACAGAAAGAATGCTGCAAAAGAACCAGAGGAACAAGATAATTACTATATACAGATCAACACATCCTCAACGAGAGTAAAAGGAGACGGAAAAAGCTAGCTTGAGCCTGGATTGACGACAAAAAGTCTTGTGATATGGTCCTCTAAAGCTGAGTAATACACTGTTTCCAAATTACCTGACGAAGTCAGAAAGTTCACCGAAACCTGAAAAGTAGAACTGACAGCAGGAGGAAAAAGTTTAACCGAAGAAAAGATCCAGGAAGGCATATACAAAGGAGATGCACTGTCACCATTACTATTTGTAATAGTGATGATGCCACTCAAACATTATTCCAGGAAATGCACAGTCAGATACAAACTCAGTGAATCACAAGAAAAGATCCACCACTTAATGTACATGGACGACAGCAAATTACTTGCCAAAAACGGACAATAATTGGAAACCCTAATACAAACTGCGGGAATATACAATTAAGATGTAGGGATGGAATATGGCATAGAACAATGAGCCATGAAGGAAAACTGATATCACCCACCAGAAACAATAGTGACAACACGAGGATCAGAAGGACGGAAATAACCAGAAAACCAAAATGGGAAGAAAAACCACTCCGTGGACGTTTTAAACAACTAAAAAGTTACATCTCTCACAAGAAAAGTTGGTCGTGGCAAAGAAAAGGAAAACTTAAAAGAGAAATTGAATCTCTTCCAATAGCAGCACAAAACAACGCCACGAGGACCAACTATATCAAAGCAAGAATAGATAAGATTCAACAAAATGGCAAATGTAGATTGTGTGGTGATAGCGGCAAAACAATCAATCACACATTAAGTAAACGCAGCGAACTAGCACAGAAAGAGGATTAGACTAGATACGACTGAGTACGAAAGTTGATCCACTGGTAACTGTGCAAGAATTTTTAATTTGACCATATGACCAAATCATGTTTACAACCCAGAATATGTCCTAGAGAATGAAACGTACAAATTCCTCCGGAATTTTTTTTAGATACAAACGAATCACCTAATCTCGATTAGACCAGTCCTTAAAATAATAAACAAAAAAAATTAACTGGCAGAATTGTGGTCTTTGGTGTCTCGGTAAAATAAAATAAAAAAAAGCAAAAAGAAGAATAAGTACCAGTACCCTACTAGGGAATTGAAAAAAAAACAGTGGAACATGAAAGTAACGGTTATTGTAATTGCCTTTGGTTCTCTTTGGGCAGTCAGCAAATGACTGGTAAAAGGGTTAAAGGACATTGAAATGGGAGAAAATGCAGGCCAATCCAAACTAGTGCATTGTTTAGATCGGCTAGAATACTCAGAACAGTCCTAGATACTTGAGACTGGTCACTCCAACTCAAGTGAAAGACCATTAGCTAAAGCTCAAGGAATAAAGATAAATGAATAAATAATAACAATGATAATGCAGCAAATTAGCATAGAAGGAGTATAAGACTAGACACGACTAGGTGGGCTCGGTGATCCACTGTGAAATGTTCTATGGGACTTTGACATACATATAGATCACCTAATCTCAGCCAGAAGAACAGATCTTATTATAAATAGCAAAAAAAAAAAAAAGAGAATTTGTAAAATTATCGACTTTGCTGTCCAGGCTGACCACATAATAAAATTGAAAGAATGTCAAAAGAAGGATAAGTACGTCGACTTTGCTAGAGAATTGAAAAGAACTGTGGAACAGGAAGGTGACAATTACACCAATTGTGATTGGGGCTTTTGGCACAGTAAATAAAGGCTTATTAAAGGGCCTGGATGACTTGGAAGTTGGTGGACGAGTGGATACCATCGAAACGACAGCATTATTGAGAACGGCCAGAATACTGAGAAGAGTCCTGGAGACTTGAGGAGACTTGCTGTCATTCCAACTCCAGGGAAAAACCATCAGCTAACGCTGATGTGAAAAACTGAAAAGGAACGACATCAAAATATTTGCAAAAAATGAAAAAGAACTGGAAACCCTAATACACACAATTAGAATACACAGTCGGGACATAGGAATGGAATTTGACATAGAAACTTGTAATGAAAAGGGGCAAACGGCAGCTAACTGACGGAACGGAACTACTGAACCAAGATAAGATAAAAACGCTCGCAGAAAACGAAACCTACAAATACTTAGGCATATTGGAGGCTGACACCATCAAACAAGTGGATATGAAAGACAAAATTCAGAAAGAATATCTCAGGAGAACTAGAAAATAACTAGAGACAAAACTCAATTGCAGAAATCTTATCAAAGGAATAAATACTTGAGCTGTACCACTCGTTAGATATTCCGGACCCTTTCTCAAGTGGACCAGAGATGAACTTAAACAAATAGACCAAAAAATAAGAAAATAAATGACAATGCCTAAGGCTTTACATCCCAGAGATAACGTTCACTCACTATATGTTTAGGAGAAAAGAGGGAGGAAGAGGACTTGCCAGCATTGAAGGCAGCGTTGACGCATCGATACAACGACTCAAAGACTATATTCAAAAACACGAAGGAAGACTCATTACAGCCACCAGAAACAATACTGACAACACGATGGACAACAGAATGACAATAACTAGGAAACAAAAATGGGAAGGAAAACAACTCTATGGCTGTTTAAACGACTAATAAACAACATCTCACACGACGAAACCTGGACATGGCTAAGAAAAGTAAACTGGAAGAGAGAAACAGAATCTCTCCTAATAGCAGCCCAAGAAAACGCCGTAAGAACCAATAATATCAAAGCGAGAATAGATAAGACTCAACAAAATAGCAAATACAGGCTATGTGGTGACAGAGATGAAATCACCAATCACATAATAAGCGAATACAGCAAATTAGCGCTGAAGGAATATAAGACTAGACATGATTGGGTCGGCAAAGTGATCCACTGGGAGATATGCACGAAATCTAAATTTGACCATACAAACAAATAGTATATACACAACTCAGCACCTGTCCGAGAAAATGACACACATAAACTCCTATGGGACTTCGGCATACACACGGATCACTTAATCTCGGCCAGAAGACCAGTCATAATGATAATCAACTAAAAAAAGAGAACTTGCAAACTAGTCGACTTTGCTGTCCCGGTTGACCATAGAATAAAACTGAAAGAATGTGAAAAGAAGGATAAGTACCTCGACCTTGCTAGGGAATTGAAAAAACTGTTGAACATGCAGGTGACAATTATACCAATTGGGATTGGTGCGTTTGGAACAGTAACTAAAGGATTACTAAAGGGACTGGAGGACTTGGAAGTTGGCGCACGGGTGGAGACCATCCAAACGACAGCACTGTTTAGAACGGCCAGAATACTGAGAAGAGTCCTGGAGACTTGAGGAGACTTGCTGTCACCGGCAACAGGGAAAAACCCATCAGCTAAACACTGATGTGAAAAGCTCTGAGTAAATAATAATAATAATAATAATGTGAATGCAGCAAATTGGCAAAGAAAAAGTATAATACTAGACACGACTTGGTAGGCAAGGTGATCACTTGGGAGTTATGCAAGAAATTTAGATTTGAGTATATGAACAAATCGTATATGCATAACCCAGAATCTGTCCTGCAGAATGACACACATAAACTCCCACAGGATTTTAACATACAAACGGATCACGTATTCTCGGCCAGACGACAAGACTTTCTAATAATCAACACAAAAAAAAAAGAGAACTTGCAAAATTGTTGACCTAGCTGTCCCGGCTGACAACAGAATGAAACTGAGAGAAAATGAAAAGAAGGATAAATACCTCCACCTTGCTAGGGAACAGAAAAAACTGTGGAACATGAAAGTGACAATTATGCCAGTTGTAATTGGTGATCTTTGTACAGTCATCGAAGGATTATTAAAGGGACTAGAGGACTTGGAAATAAGAGGAAGAGTGGAGACCATCCAAACTACAACATTAGTGAGAATAGCCAGAATACTGAAAAGAGTCCTGAAGACTTGAGGAAACTTGCTGTCACTCAGATTCCAATGAAAGACTATCCGCTAACGCTGATGCGAAAAACCCTGTAGGAGTAAATAATAATAATAATAATAATAATAATAATTATTATTATTATTATTATTATTATTATTATTACGCACAAAACTAAAATTTCCCAATACTCACAAATGGTATATGTACAAACCAGAATATATCATTGGAAATGAAACGCATAAAATTCTCAAGGGCTTTGAGATACAAATATATCACCCAATCCACACTAGTTTTGATTTGTTCTGTAATTGATTTGTCCGTTTTTACAGCGTGAAAGGAAAAGAAGGCGAAAAGCGAGATTGATACTTGGATCTTGCTAAAGAATTGAAACACGACTAAAAACATCTCTGCGACTAAGAAGAGTCCTTTAAACCTCTAGAGATTTTCTGTCCATCAGAAATCTCATCAGGTAGAGTTGCTTCACGGTGATACTAGTCGTACTTGGTGCACATAGAATGGTCCCCAAAGGCTTTGAAAAAGAGCTGAAAGAGTTGGAAATTAGAGGAAGGGCCGAAGCCATCCAGACAACACTATTGATAAAATTGGCCAGAATTATTAGAAGAGTTCTGGAGATATGAAGAGACTTGCTGTCATTTAGACTTCAGAAAAGACCACTGGCGTTAGCAGATGAAAAACTCGCAAGGAGTATAATAATGTAGAATAAAAAAGAGATTATGACAGTAGACATGACTTGGTGAGGGAGGTGATCCACTGGGAACTGTGCAAGAAATTTCAATTTAACCATGTGAACAAGTGGTATATGCACAAACCAGAATTAGTCCTGGAGAACAAAATGCACAGAATTTTCTGGAATTTCGGTATACAAACGGAGCAGCTAATCTCAATCAGACGACCAGACTTAATGATAGTTAACAAAAAACAGAGAACTTGCCGAATTGTGGACTTTGCTGACTTGGCAGACCACAGGGTAAAATTGAAGAAAGGCTAAATGAGAAAAGAGTTCCAAGACCTTGTTAGGGAATTGAAAAAAACTATGGAATATGAAAGTGGCAGAGATACTAATTGTAACAGGAACGCTCAGTACAGTCACCAAAGGATTGGTAAAGTGACTGGACAAATTGGAAATAAGAACACGAGTGGAGACCATTCAAACGACAGTTCTGTTAAGATCAGCCAGAATACTGAGACGTGTCCTGGAGACTTGAGGAGATTTGTTGTCACCCCAACTCCAGTGGAAGACCATCAGCTGATGCGGATGTGAAAAACTCTCAAATAAATAGTAATAATGATAAGAAAAAAATAATAGCGAGGATAAATAAGACGCAACAAAATAGCAAATGCAGACTATGCGGTGACAGAGATGAAACCATTAATCACATAATAAGCGAATGCAGCAAATTGGCACAGAGGGAGTACAAGGCTAGACACGACTGGGTGGGCAAGGTGATCCACTGGGAAATGTGCGAGAAATTTAAATTTTACCATGCCAACAAATGGTTTATGCACAACCCAGCACCTGTCCTAGAAAATGACTAGCAAAAACTCCTGAAGGACTTTGATATACAAACGGATCACGTACTCTCGGCCCGAAAACCAGACCTTATAACAATCAACGAAAAAAAAGAAAATCTGCAAAATTGTCGACTTTGCTGTCCCGGCAGACCACAGAATAAAACTGAAAGAATGTGCAAAGAGAGATAACTACGTCGACCTTGCTCGTGAATTGAAAAAAAACTATGGAACATGAAGGTGGCAATTATACCAATTGCTTTTGGCACGGTAACTAAAGGATTATTAAAGGGCCTGAAAGATTTAGAAGATGGCGGCCGAGTGGAGACCATCCAGACTACAGCATTGTTAAGAACGGCTAGAGTACCAAGAAGAGTCCCCGAGTTTTGCGGAGACTTGCTGTCGCTCAAGCTCCAGTAGAAAGCCATCAGCAAACGCTGGTCCTAAAGATTTGGAAGGAAGGAATAATAATAATAATAATAATAATAATAATAATAATAATAATAATTGTGGCTTAATTACCTTTTCTTTTTTTCTCCCTCTCTAATCTATCACTCTCTCATCTAAGCTCTCACTCTCTCTCCCTCTCTCCCTCTCTTCTGATGACGTCCGTTTTCTATTTATTTTATTGTTCTGTTATCTATCGCAAAGTTCGTCGTTTATTTCTTCTCCACGCCTATCTTCTATTTTTTTTTTTTTTTTGTTATTGTCTTTTATATTTGCTAGAATTTATCCCACTTAGTAATTTCTTCTTCCTCTGTTCACTGCTTCGTTAAATCTCTTCCCTCGTTGTAAATAAAAAGTCAAAAACTGAACCAGGTGTTAAATTCTCGCCGGATTTTACATCTCTTAACATTTTCTTTCTGTTCCCGAGTACTTTAAAGAAAAAAAGCGGTACATCAACAACCACAGCGAAAACCGGCATTTAATGAGCTTAAAAGGCCTATTATAAATTGATATCTGATATCAAAGAGCAAATGTTGGCTTCAGATTCGTCCGGAGGATTCACCTGCTATGTAATGCTTCTTGTTTCGTAAAAAAGACGCTGACACACACAATGACACACAGGCATAGAATTAAGTAAACAAGCAAAAGCTACTACATAATGCCTTATTATTGCCGAGCTGACGTATGTTGGCTGAGTGGTATAATACGTAGTCTACTGTAAAGTCGGGCGGGTTTCCATCCCAGGTTGAAACCTCCTGCGTGTCTAGCCACACTGATGAGTTGTGATATAACGAAACAGTCTGTCTGTGGATGACAAAATACATATATATATTAGGGTTATTCAGTAAATAAGGGGTTGTTTTTAACAAAGAAAAAATATTTTAAAAATCTTTTTCAATAAATGTAAATTCTGCATTTTTTTAAACTGATTCATAACAAAAAAATGAATCTCACAAAAATATTTGTTTTGGGGCTGTTTAAAATCGCGGCAAATCAAACAGAGTCATTCAGAACGGAAGAACCAACGATATTCAATTTACAGAAGAATGTGTGATTTGTACAGTGAAGCATATTTTATTCAAATATTTTTATAAATCAGTTATCATTGCTTTACCACAAGTATGGATGAAAAAGACACGTAAGAATCCATCACTATTGGTTTCCTTGAAACTGGTGCATCCATTAACAGTGCTTCCAATAGCTAACTCATTGGGAAAAAATTATTGAATAACCTTAATATATATACATAAAAACTGAAACTATAAATGTAGAACCTGACACAGTTACTAAGTGAGTTTCAAAAAGAAATGTTTACTGTATAGTTTTTAATGTATTGTTAAAAATTGAGAGATCTATAAATGAATCATTGTTCATAAAATTTAAACATTAGACACATTACAAGTCAAATATTATGGCTATAAAATAGCTCAGTGTGAATCCATAAATACTCCTATATACAAACTTTTATATTTCAATTTCAATTCAAATATGTTCATAATTTTCGTATTTTATGCTACGTGTGAAATTACAATAAAAATCACGTCTGCACAATTTCTTATTATTCAGTGATAATAATAACACACTTAAATTGTATGCAAACAAATGATTAATATTTAATAGAATTAATAGTGTTAGATAACAAACGCTTGAAACCGTGTTCTAGTTACAACAAAGGAATATCTGATGGTGAAGCTCCTGTCTTGGTGGTTGGGGAATGGGGAGTACCCCATCATTTCCATTACAGGCTGGTCAACACTGGCTCGGAGTGTGAGTTTCTGTTAAAGTCCCATTTATCGGTCGAATAGAACTGGTCAATCATTTACTCAGAATTATTATTTTTAGATATTTGAAACCACACAGCAGTGTTCAGATTGCTTGTATCAGATAGGAATACTTGATGAATAGAATTTCTTAAATTAAATGATAATAACTGGAACCGTTTAACTGTGTGCAAACATATTATTAGCATTAAATTGTATAATTAGCGTTTGATAGCAATAGTTCAAACCGTTTACTTCCGAGCAAAAAAAGAGTTCAAACGCGTTTAAAAAATGTTATTCATAAACTATTCACTTACAAATCTTTATATTTATGAAGAGAGAGAGAGAGAGAGAGAGCGAGAGAGAGAGAGAGAGGATTTAGCATTAAATAACCTTCAAGAGTTGCCTTTAAACCAAATGACTCAACATAACCATCATTACACTCTGGTAAGACCTGAATATATGTGTGTGTGTGTGTGTGTGTGTGTGTGCATTCGTTAAGTTTCCAGACGTTTTTGTACTAGCATTTAAAATTGCCGTAGACTCTTGAAAATTCAGTATGTTATTGTTATACATCGTATGAGATGACTGACCAATTTTTATGATTTCAGGTTTAAAATGAAAAGCAGCAATTGGAATACATCCTACTAAAGACTGATTGTCACAGCTGGTGAATTTCAAAAATGCAATCTGGACGCGAGGATACTTTAGAAGAACGATATGCAATAAAATTCTGTTTTAAACTTGGAAAAAAATGACACAGAAACGTATGAAATACTTCAGATTGCTTTTGGAGCATCTTGCATAAATCGAGCATCAGTTTTTGAGTGGCAAAGAGATTCAAGGAAGGCAGGGAGTCCGTGAGGGATGATGAGAGGTGTGGGAAGAGTAAGGAAGTCAACACACCAGAGTTGATTGTCCAAAGGGTTAGGGTTCGGGCTACTATGTTGAGGTGTTAAGGGAGTTCAGGAAGAGATTCCGTTGGAAGAGGCCAGCACTCTTCATATCGGGTCAGTGGCATTTCTCACAGGACAATAGACCAGTCCACAACTCCATCCTTGTCACAGACTATTTGACCAAGATGGGCATCAAGACAGTCCCTCACCCTCCCAATAGTTGAGACCTTGCTCCCTGTGACTTTTGGTTATTCCATAAGATCAGAGGCTGTCGTTATGAGACAATTGAGGAGATGAAAGAGGCTGTGACGAAGGTCATTGACACCCTCACACAAAAGGACTTCCATGGGGCCTTCCAGAGGTTGTAAGAACAGTACAACAAGTGCATTGCAGCCGGGGAATATTACTTCGAAGGAGACTAGAGTTTCATGTGTGTACTATCAATAAAAGTGCTCATACGAAAAAAGTCTGAAAACTTATTTAATGATCCTAGTATATATATATATATATATATATATATATATATATATATATATACGGTTTTATTTGTATATATAAACAATAACATAATCTGGACATTTAAAGACGCACAATTTAACCATTAGTAAGTACTTTTTACATATTAATGCATCCCGAGTCAACTTTTGAGAAGAGTTCTAATCTGTTCTACACAACCTTCGGACGAAGCGCTACTTAAACAACAAGTACGCTGTTGTGATTATTGCACAACGTCTAACACTTTATGGACTGAGAGAGCTCAAACGAAGACTACTACTATTTAGGGAGTCATTTTTTGGATCAAGAGTATAATGACTTTTTTTTTATCTCCTCCCAATTTTAAGATCCTTTGCTTTTAAAACCTCATTTCCATAATTATTAAATACGAATGTCTTTCAAGAAGTGCTGTCGAAAGGTGCCTTTGTTTTATATTTGTTTTAATCGATATTAATCATTATAAAAATACTGTTTCTTATATCAACACTTATTTCAAGAAGGAGTTGTGGTAAAAAAAAAAGAAAGTCTTTCTGAAAATTAACGAGAATGGGTGTACATAGAGCGAAATAGGAAATCTTTGGTGTATATAACAGTAATGATAGCTTTCTGCCGTCATTGTATTTTTCATATGCTTTTGATTACCGTTCCTCTTTTTCAAATCGTTCAGCTATGAGCACTAAGAAACGAATGATGAACGCCGAGCAATGAATGAACGCAGATTTTTTTTTCTTTTCGTTGTTGTTGGGGGAAAACTCCGCCACAAGCACTTTCATTGCTTCAGCAAGTTTATGGAGATAACTCCATGTCGCGCACACGGGATGCTCAAAGAGAAGCGTGAAGAGGTGAAAAATGACTCCAGGAGAGAGAAGGCTTCAATATGCAGGACAGAAGTCAATGTCGAACACGTTAGACGGTGTGTGGGGATCATCAAATAATGGAAAGTCTGCTGCACGTGAAAAAGGATCGTACTTGGTGAATAATCACCCAGGATTTGGGCGTGGAGAAAGTCTGATAAAGATGATGCTAACACTGTCTAATGATGATCAGAAGAAGCACTACATGCTGTTTTGTCCGGACATCATCAAGTGCCTTCAAACTGAACTAGATTTACTGCGTAGAGGGATCAGTGGTGAGCAGACACTTCAACCTGAAAACAAGAGCCATATCTGCCAGTGAAAGTCACCGAGGTCGAAGAAATCAAGATAGTCGAAGTTTTAAAGTCAAAGTCATGTAGATCACGCTTTTTGACGTGAGGGGCAGCGTACACAGTGACTTCTGACTTCGTGGCCAGACGATCAATCAGCAAGTCTAGAAGGAGATCATGCGGCCTACGTTCTTCTCATTGCACGAGGAGGGACAAGTAGTAGGACAAATCTTGGCTACTTCATCTCGACAATACACCTGCTCCTATCTCCAAAAGCATCTGGATGTTACTGGTCTAGATGAAGATTGCCGTACTGGAATATACTCACTATTCTCCTGATCTTGCTGTTTGAATTTTCTTTTTTCTCCAAGCTCAAAGGGATCATTAAGGGAACTTTAAAGGCGTAGAGGCTATCAGGAGGAAGTAACAATGAAGTCGAGAGGTATCCCAGAAGGATTCTTTTAGTAGTGCATAGAAGAGTAGCCGAGAAGTGCGTTAGACTCGAGGTGGATTACCTTAAAGGGGAAACCATGAGGTTTGTTGTTTAAATGAAATGTTTGTGGCACCAGTCCCGTTATTTTTCAGGCACACCTCGTATGTAGTTAGAAAACTTTTTCAAACTTTTATCTTTTTTAAATATGTACGCTGTAGACACCCACATTGTAGAGAAACGCTTTACGTTTATTAAGGCAGCACCAGCTGTTTCCCTCTTGTTTAGGCGGCCAAAAACTAAAGCGCTTCAGGAATTTAGAGTACTTGAATTAATTAAAAAGAATTGCGTTACTGACGGGGAAAAGTATTTTAGAGCAAATTTCGGGAAATCACCACCGACAAGAATAATCAATCTACAATTGGTACAAGAAATATGAAGCCTCAGCATTTTTATGTGAATATGAAAAGCCTTAGAAAACATCCCATATCTGAAAAAAGAGAGAAGCTTGTTAGTGCTTTGAGAGTCGTTCTAAAAAGTTCTAAAGCTCAAGATTTTAGATTAGTTGGATACATCTCACCTTTCTATGTGCCTTGCCTGTACTGAAATTAAAGCTAAAATCTTAGGTTTTTTTCTAGTTTCATAAGAAGTGGTAGTGTGTTGCCACAAAAAAATATATACATCTATGGCTCTTCTTTCTGAGTGAGGCTAAGAACCTTTTAAAAGACCCTCGTCATTACCCAAAAGAAAACCGCTCAAATTACAAATTCTATATGTCACTGCTAAGAATATTTTAAGAAAACTCTCGAAAAGCAAACCTTTAAAAATGCAGTGATGGTAAAATCTAAGTGACCAGGAAAAAATACAACTGTCTTGTTCGTCTGATGTGAATGGTTTTAGAGATCGGAGGTAGGTGGCCGTACAGTTGCTGTTTTGCGGTATGTTGCTCTCAGGGTTTATTCGTAGCATTCTCGCGCAATTGCTTTTTATCTATTTGCTTCGTTAACGTCCATGTAGTGCATCCATATAGTAGTATGGACACTACCAAGTCAGACCTCTCAGAAAGCATACAACAGAGTGCAAATTATTAGTATCAGATAGGAAAACTTTATATTATTTAACTTTGTGTAAAAATCAGCATCAACCACCTTAGAGAGATGTTTATTTTTATCTCTATATTTTACCTTTCCTTGGTTTCATATTCAGGAAGCATTGAACGTCAGAAAGAAAATAATAATCAAGATAAGTTTTTTCTTATAAATATGATGCAGGTTCATTATTATTTAAAAAAAAAGGCTGTCAGTTTTTATGGTACTGGATAAAGTAGAATTTTAACAATACGCATATATACGCAACAGACGGACATATATTTTGGGGTTTCTGAAAGGTGAATTGTTAAAGGGATAACCTTTGTAACCAACTAAAATGTTACCTTCTTCACTCACTATAACAAAAGAAATAAACAAAATATAGATTCTCAGCCACTACATCTGAGATTTTGATTAATGTTGCTGTACTGGATTATCTCACAGTAGAGGATTATTGGCTCTGAAGATTGAATTAATATCTCTGTAGATCAGCCTTAGCAATTTATACACATACACATATTTCATTAATCATAGGAAGGATGCTTAAAAAAAGATATCGTCCCGAGATCGTTAATTTCACTTTTTCCAAATATTTGCTGTTAAATAAACGCTTTATAGATCAAATTTGTTGGCATTTACACTTAGAATGGCGTACGGGAGTCTTGATTTCTGCGGAATACCCCACACGCTAAACCGACCGTATGTAAAGTTTTGGTTTTGTAGAGAGATTCTATGATAAACGTTTAAATTTTGTGAAGATTTACAAAGGTTAAAAGAGCACCAAATTTTCAGCGACGGTTTTGAGTTGGTTATTTGGTTTAAAAGCATATAAATCCATGTGGGTTATTCAATTCGAAATTCAGTATATATATATATATATATATATATATATAGAATGCTGCGAGCAATCTTTAGCAAGTCCTGGCGGCAACACCCCACAAGACACCAACTGTACGGCCCCCTGCCTCCTATCACGAAAACTATTCAAGTTAGATAAACCAGGCATGTAGGACACTGCTGGAGAAGCAGGGACGAACTCATAAGTGATGTACTCTTATGGACCCCCACACATGGCCGTGAAAAAGTAGGACGACCAGCACGAACATACATTCGGCAACTATGTGAGGATACGGGATGTTGTCCAGAAGACCTGCCTGAGGCGACGAACGATAGGGAAAAGTGGCGAGAGAGGGTCAGGGATATCCTTGCTACCTACACGACATGATGATGATGATGATATATGATTTATAAGTGAATAGTTTATTGTAAATTTTATTTTTAAACGAGTTTTAGCTCATTTGTTTATACACGGTTTAAATGTTTTTGAGTAATTCTGTCTCAGCGAAATTAATTCTCAGTCACAGCTTTCTTTCATCTTTAAGATGAAATAAGGTAAAAGGTGCTTTTCTTCCTCAAGAACATGAAGAATATAGTCGGGACAATCATATAGGTGTTTCGGCGTAACAAGATCAGCCGATGGTTCGGATCAGGCCTCTGCGACCCCCCACTTCTATCCCAGTAGCGGGCAAAATGGAGTGTGGCAAGTCACTTGATCACTTCGGTTACTGGATCAAAAACTGCTCAGTTAACAGAATCCCGTCCTCAAGGATTACGGGTTGCCATCCATGGGCCAACAGGTGGCCTTTTTTAATGGGAAGGGTGTTTATCCCTCTGCAGAAGTGCAATCCGCATATTCTACAGCTCCAAACAGCGGGGGTTATTTTAACGAGGAGCCGACGATAAGTTGCAGAGATAAACTTCAAATACTTCTCAATAAAATACTCCATTGTAAAAGCTCAGTTCGTAAGGGCGGTAAAACACGCCGATTGAATTTCAGCAGAAGAATATAGACTCTACCCTAACCCCAACAAATGTCCTTACTGTGACACTAAACTGCATCTCATAGTGAAGTTCCCTTCTTAGAGCTTGGAGAAATGTAAAGTATCCCTTCATTACCAATACTCCTTGGTCCATTCTGAGACAGTTTGGTAGAATCTGCTGGGACTCTATCTATGAGTCAAATTAAACTGTTTAACCATTTAACTGTTTACAAACAAATGACTGTCGTTGAATTGTGAGTATTTAATTGTAATATTGGAAAACATTCGTAGGCCAACCAATGAGCAATATTCGTGTTAAATAGCAATGCATGAAACTACTTAACTGCGTGCAAACAAATGACTGATGTTGACTTGTGAATATTTGATAGTAATATTGGAAAACATCTGTGGGCCAACGAATGAGCAATGTCCATTGCTTCTTGGTGTGTTTGTTTAAGTTTATGGCATATCAAACTTTGTTGGTTATTTGATGCCACATCCATCATTATACAAATAAAGTTCTATTTCAAACAATTCACTTTAGCAGCAGTTTAAATGTCAAAAACATTTCTTCTTCAAGCAATTCCGTATAGCATAAGAACACCGTTTAGTTCGACTTGACCCATAGATAGGACCCTATTAGGTGCTGCCACTCCGGGCCAGAGAAGAGGTGGGAGCGATGGCAATGAAGTGGTGCTTTGCATTCTCCAAGCTCTAGCATTACTGAAACCTCCCCATTTTATTGTTTAGTCTCATATCCCGGACACTCGTTGGGGAACCTCCTCCTCCCAGCAGAGGTGCAGTCGGTGTATTTTACTGCCCCAGACGACTGGGCTAGAGTCGTTTTGAATAGAATTATTCATGTTAAATAGCCATTCATGATATCATTTAACTACGTACAAACAAATGAGATATGACGCTTCTAAGAACTGTTACAAAGTAAATATTCAGTGAAAAATTATTTATATTTAATACAGAATTACAAACAGGATTTGGCGTTAAATAACCTTCTAGGGTTGATATGCTATAAAATACAACCAACCAACCAATAACTTTCATAGTTAAATTAGATTTTTGAAACCGTCTGTTTTGTCCGCCCTGTCGATAATGTATCTTCTGTCCAGGGGAAAACCCCAAAAAGGGGTGTCATGATGATAAAACAAAACTCCATCTTATGGTGATGTTCAAGTTCTGGTAATTTGGGGAGTGTAGAGTAACCTTTTTTGCCCCTGGTTCGCTCTGACCCGTAGAGGTAGTACCTGTCAGGGTCTCATCTTTTGGGCAAAAAATCTGTTTAAAAATTATTTGTATACCATCAGAATGCCAGATGACACATGATTGTTAATCCTTTACATTAAGTAGAATTACATCAAGCTATCACTATTACTCAGGATCGTTATCAATTACTGCAAACAGTTAGTTGGTTTGGTTCGTTGGGTTTTATGGCATATCAACCTTTGTAGGTTATTTAACGCCAAATCCATTTTTATTTAAATAATCTGTTCTATTTATAACTATTCAGTTTAGCATTAGTACACAGTTTGATTGTCAAAAACATTTCTATTTCAAACGATTAAAGCAGTTATATGTAATAATTCAGTTAAGTGTAAATACAGTTTTAATGTCGAAAAACAGCTCTATGTCAAATAATTCAGTTAAGCATAAGCACGCAGTTTAAATGTAAGTACAGTTTCATTGTCAAAAACATTTCTATTTAATACTATTCGGTTTACTCAGACAATTCATTTTAGCATAAGTTTGCTGTGAGTTCTATTTAACCCATAGATATGGCCCTATCAGGTGCTACCACTCCGGGCCAGAGTGGACCTGGGAGCGATGGCATTGAAGAGATACTCTACATTCCTCAAAGCTCCAGCTTTGCTGGAACCTCACCAGCAGATTGTTTAGTGTCATATCCAGGACACTCGTTTGTGGGGGCGTTCTTAACCCTCTGCAGAGGTGCAGTCAGTGTATTCAACAGCCCCAGCCGACTGGGCAAACTGCAAACAGTATAACTAATTGCAAACAAACTACTGTTTTTAAATGGGAATACTAATTTAAACCATATATATTTTGCATAAGATAGTAATACTTAAAATCATACAACTGTTGGTAAAGTATTTGTATTAGATAGGAATATTGGATATCATATATCTGTGTACAAAAAACTATGAATAAAACCTATTCAGAAATATTAATAATGAATACAATTTCGTAACCACTTGGAAAAAAAATCAAACACTGATGGGTCGACATGCTATTAACAGCAATCTGCCAACTTTGTTGATATATGAACTTAAATGATCTTTTCAAAATACTTATGAAAAAGTAGACAATTATAGCGAGATATATTTATTTCATTGATCTTAAAAGAGAAAGACGCTATTCTACTAGTATGTATATATGTCTTTGTGGGTTTTTATTCTCTCTCTCTCTCTCTCTCTCTCTCTCTCTCTCGCTCACGATCACTATCTATCTATCTATCTCGTTCAATCTGTCTCTCGTGACGTGATTTCTTCCCTACAGGAAATCAAATTGAATAAAATTTTCTATGTACATGGAATATGGAATATTTGGGAGAAGGGCTGGTGCAGGTGAAGGGCATTAAGTACAAAATACTCGACAACGAGAATCTCATTTATTCTACGGCAGATTTTGCGGTTTCTCATGGCTTCATTCAAATAAATTGCAAAACACTATGGGGTGGAAATTCCATCAAATCCAAATCCATGATTGTGTTTCCCAGCAATATATATATATATATATATATATATATATGAGGGAGAAAGAGAGAGGGAAAGGAGAAAGAATATTTTCGAAAGTGAAATATTGTCTTTTCTTAGAAGAGCAAAAACGTAATTGCATATCCATACAGAGTTTCTAATAAATGTTTTTTTTTTAATATATAAACATATTTAATTAGATATGTTCAAGGGTGTACACTCATTCACACATACGAAGTTTGTTAAAAAAATATCGAGATGGAAACTGTATTTATTCAGAAAAAATATACAATGTATGAAACAAACTTCTTCAAAGTATGACAGGATACGACACTTTCAATTTTTAATCGGAGTACAGCTGGTTTTCAATTCAGAGTCTTTCGAGACAGTTTGCCTTAACAAGGCTAAATATAACAATCTGCCCAACTATAGCTTCATCCCATGGAAAAAAGCGTGAAATTGAACGTATAGAGCTGCGTCCAGGTTTTGAATTACTTTCACCAAGACCACTTCGTACAATAAATAACTTTACGCCGCACACATCTACAGTTTTATGCATATTTCGCATTCCCATTTAAAACAATAATTCCACCAAGTTTTTCATTGGTTTAAACATCCCTTTTGATACGATGTATATCTTTAAATCTTTTTCACATCCTCAAATTTAACTGTTGAGATGACTTTTCAATTTAGAAATTACGGATTAAGTGGTGTCTGATGTTTAAAAGAAATTGCTGTACTTGCACAATGTTCTACTCCGTAAAGTATATTTCCTCCGGAAACGTAAAGAAAGAACCTGCATAAATCTATTTTTTGATTTTGGCACTAAATATTCTATATATCCACAGAGCAGTATAAGCGACAAACATTATCACCTTATTTCTTATCTTAGATATGGGGAATATCATTTTAATTTAGTAAAAAAATGTTGGCGACCATAGTCGAGGGTGACCCAAAGGCTCGTTTTTCAATAACTGCAACACCGAGGTGTAGGGGGGCACTACTCCTTTCCCTGGATTGCACCACTTTACCCTTGATCCTTAGTTTATAATGCTGAGTGTTAAGCAAGGAGGTATCAAGTACCATTTTTGAGTCTTTAGTATGACTCAACCTGGGATTGAACGCCGGTCTCCCGGACCATTGGCGAAAACTCTACTTATTAGGCCAATGATCAAAAAAAAATCAACTAAAGAATGGATACTGTGTAGCACACTTAGTATATATACATTGTGACTTGAATAAGTTTCCAGACTTTTTTTGTACAGGCATTTAAAATTGTCATAGACTCTTGAATATTTCAGCATGTTATAGCTATACATCTTATGAGATGACTGACCAATTTTTTTATGATTGCAGATTCTAATTAACAGCTACAGTAGCAATTGGAATACACCCTACTAAAGCCTGATTATCACAGCTGGTGAATTTCAAAAATGCAATCTGGACTTGAGGACACTTTAGAAGAACGATGCGCAATAAAATTCTACTTTAAACTTGGAAAAAATGCCACATAAACGTAAAAAAGGCGTCAGACTGTATGAATCGAGCATCGGTTTTTGAGTTGCATAAGAGATTCAAGGAAGGCAGGGAGTCTATGAGGGATGATGAGAGGTGTAGGAGGAGTAAGGAAGTCAATACACTAGAGTTGATTGGCCAAAGGGTTAGGGTTCGGGTTACGGTTTCTATGTTGAGGTTTTAAGGGAGTTCAGGAAGAGATTTGGTCGGAAGAGGCCAGCACTCTTTAAATCGGGTCAGTGGAATTTCCACCAGGACAATACACCAGTCCACAACTACATCCTTGTCACAGGCTATTTGACTAAAATGGGCATCAACCTCCCTATAATCCAGACCTTGCTCCCTGTGACTTTGGCTTATTCCCTAAGCTCAGAGGCTGTCGTTATGGGACAATTGTGGAGATGAAGGAGGCTGTGACGATGGTCATTGACACGCTCACACAAGCGGACTTCATTGGGTCCTTGCAGAAGTAGTTGGAACGGTCCAACAAGTACATTGCAGCCGGAGGAGATTACTTCGAAGGGGTCAAGAGTTTTATGTGTACTATCAATAAAAGTGCCCATACGGAAAATGTCTGGAAACTTATTTAATGATCCTCGTGTATATATACATATATTCATATAAAATAGTTTAAAAAGTATACATATATATATATATGTCTGTGTGTGTGTGTGTGTGTGTGTGTGTGTGTGTGTGTGTGTGTGTGTGTGTATTTAGTGTACCATTGGCCTAATAAATAGAGTGTTCGGCAATGGCCCGGAAGAGAGACAGGGGTTCAATCCCAGGTCGAGTCTTATCAAAGGCTCACAAATGGTACTCGATGCCAAATTGCTTAACACTCAGCATCACAAGATAAGGATCAATGGTAAAGTGGAGCAATACAGGGAAAGGAGTGACGCCTCCCTACACCTCGGTATTGTACCTATTGAAAAGGGATCGTTTAGTTTACCCTCGACTAAGCTCGCCAACTTTACTTACCATCTAATGTTCTGGCATACTTTGAACATTAATTGATGGACAAAAAGTAAATAACTTTCTATATTTGGACTTATGAACAGATTTCTTTTGTGTTGTTTACCATTTAACTGGTCAAACGGTGAGTTTTCCTCTTATTTATACATATTTTGGACAATTACGATTTTTAAAATCATTATATAATAAATGCCTTTTTGTCGAGTACACACACATCAGACTACGTCAAATTATCAAGTCTTAAATAATAGTGGAAATTTACTAAGCTTTTTGCTTAGATGTGGCACAAGGCCATATGAAAGGGGCACCCAATGAGACTCGAACTCACTCGTGTAGGTTTGCTAGCCGATCTTAAATAATAGTGATTGAGTTACCTTTTCTCCTCTTTCCGTCTTACGATTGCGAGTTGCACAGGAAACTCTGCGTAATGAAAATATCTCGGCGGGAACTTCATTTTAATATTTTAGGTGTTTTTCAGCCCTTTTTAAATATCTTATGCCCACTTATTATATATATATATATATATATATATATATATATATATATATATATATATAAAAATCTTTAAAATTACCGTTTATAGTCGTATATAAGTCGAATTCTGAAGACTTATTTTTCGGAAAAATTTGGCATTGATCTATATCAGAAAACTGATTTTTAAATTCTACAATGTGACATAATAGGAGCTTCATTTGTCTTAGATATTAATTCCATAAGTTAATAATTTAATAAAGAGTATATTTATCAGGCTCATTGGTCTAATGGGTAGAGTATTCGCCAATGGTCCGGAAGACCGGGGTTAAACCCCAGGTCGCGTCTTACCAAAGACTTTAAAAATAGTACTAGATATATCCTTGCTTAACACTCAGCAATATAAGGGTAAAGTTGAACAATCCAGGGAAAAGAGTAGCGCCCTCCCCTACACCTCGGTGTTGTAGCTATTGAAAAGGGAGCCTACGGTCGCCAACTTTCCTTACTTATATTTATTCACCAGATCGACAAATACACAAGTATATAGATGTGTCTGATTTTGTGCAATCAAAACATATATCAATGCATCGCACAAATGCAAGTATACGAATAAGCTTTCACATATAGTTTATAGAAAATATGCATCATATTTATGTAAAAAAAGTTGTATGTACACTATAACTTGCTCGGAGAGGTTTTCTCATTGAGCAATGGTTTCAGAGTTAATTTCATTAGTTATTACTAGCGCAGTGAATTCAATTATCGCCTGGTTAACTACACATTAATCTTTGTATAGTATTTTTCACACTGAACGTCTGTTGGAGGGCCACACATTCTGATTTTCAGAGACCTCTTAAGATTTTAGTGGCGAGATGAAATTTAAGAATTCTGATGTCCTTCCGAAACCAATACCATGGAACGACAACCACCCTCTCACTATCTTAAACCATCAGATAAAGTTTGGTTTGGTTTGGTTTTGTTTAGTTGTGTTTAATGGTACAAAGACCACTGAAGGTTATTTAATACCAAGTCCTGTTTGTATATATATTTATATATATATATATATATATATATATATATATATATATATATATACACTCACACACACACACATACACACACACACATACACACACACATATATATATATATATATATATTGAATATTTATACGATTTGTAAAAACATTTTGTTTGCACATTTTGTTCTATTTGACACATCGATAAGATCTTATCCGACTGAGTCAGAGTGGAACTGGGAGCTAGGGCAATGAAGGAATACTCTACATTCTCCAAATCTCGATGGCTGGAGCCTCGCCATCGGAGAGTTTGATGTCATATCAGAACACACGTTGGGTGAATATTATCTCTCTGAGGAGATGCAGTAAGTCTATTCTACAACCCCAGCTTACTGGGAAAAGGATGAAGTTGAAACCAGTTTAATTTTATTACAGATCTTTTTGACCTATTGACAGAACCCTAACAGGTACTACAACACCTGGTCTGAGTGCCTGAAAATTAGAATCAGCAGTTTTTCCTTCCCAGTAAAATCGGGAATCATTAAACTCTCCGATTTTATCATGTAACTATCATCATCAGCTTGTTTATTTTGAAATTATTATATAAAAAGAATTTTCCTTATTATAACATATTAGGTTATTGTATAAATATTCATTTAAACAAAGAAAAAACAGAAGTTCCTTTGCAACTAAGAAATAAGACATGATATATTATAATTATAAAAAAAAAAAATGCTCATGATTTATCTGTTTGCTCACACACACATACACTGACACATACAAACACAAACACATACACATACACAAGTACAAACAAATATACACACACAAGCATAAACATATGTACACACACAACCACATACACATTTACACACACATGGGCGCTCACACACAAATACGCATATCGTTCCTAAATTTAGGGTGCAACAAAAGATATACAAAACCACTCATTACAAGGCCTCTCACCAACAACGAAATCCACCATCGACAGTGGACAGGCCAAGCTATCAATGGATGACTTTGATGGAAATCCATCACCAAAACCCCGACATTCTTCCGGAATGAATTTAAATTTAAAATAAAGATAGACAATGACATAAAAACCATCATCTTCCAAGACCTCCTGCTGATCCTATGTCAGGTCCTGTCTATCTGACAGAAGCTTCATCAGTCTTCACCATGTCTGCGCAAAGAGAAGAACGCCTTCATAAGTCTTCGTTCGCGAAAGCAAAGCCATATAACCGTTGTATTATACTTAGCACAGCCTGGGCATATCTCCTTTGACTAGAAAGCACTTCACACAAATTAAATAACAGTATTAATGTTGATTATCAAAGAAACTCAATGCTAGTCATTTAGGATTTGTCTAAGTTAAAAGTAACAGATATGTGCAGTATCCTTTTTAAAGACCATTTCTAATATTATACTAAGAATAATATTAGACTGTAAAAAACGGATATTATTCGATATTATTAATAACTATAGTCTACAGAGTTGAAACTCTAAAACCAAACATGAATTTTATGCTTCTAAACCCCCCAGAAAACATTTCATATATATATATATATAAAGTTGGCGACCGTAGTCGAGGACGACTTGAAGGATCCCTTTTCATTAGCTACTACACCTATATATAAGGGGGCGTTATTCCTTTCCCTAGATTGCTCCACTTTACCTTTGATTCGTACTTCATAATGCTGTTGAGAAATGAAGTATCACGTACCATTTTTTGAGTCTTCAATATGACTCGACCTGGGATTGAACTCCGGTCTCGCAGGCCATTGACAAGCACTCTACCCACTTTCTATAGATTATCTATACTCAAAATTTGATTCATTCTAAAATATTGATGATAATCATGACAATTTTCAATGTTCCATTGTATTTTTTTTTATTGCATGTTATTTGATTATAATCATTTGCTCGTACACAGGTATATGGTATCAAATATTCCAATGTGATGCAAATAGTTTGCTGTGAGTCGTATAATTATACGTATTCTTATCTAATTCTAATAATTTATATATTCTTAGGAAAGGTATGACCTCCTTTATCCAGCAAGCAATGGGTTAAATAGTACCAAGCAAAATCAATAATGCGATTGGCGTTCAAGTAACCAGTTCTATTTGATAATTAAAATCTATTTACTTAGGATATCAATTATTTATATCTAATACAAATAACTTGCAAGTAAACCTATTTGACCCAAAGGTTGGACCCTACCTGGTACAACCACTTATGTCAGAGTGGACCTAGAAATAAGAGCAATGAAGGAGTATTCCACAGGGTTCTAGAACTGCAGCCTCACTATAAGATGCAGTTAAGTGTCATATCCTGAACACTCTTTTTGTTATGTTTTTACCTTTTGACCCGGTCAAAAATGCCATTCAGGGTGACGCACCGGAAGGAAGTGACACATTCTAATGGCAGTTATGAGAGGAAATCGAGTGGGCGGAAATTGGCTGATGAAATGGGACGAGGTAAAGAAAAATCCCATTATACTCTCATAGACTGACGCACCGGAAGAGAGTGACCTCTTAACTGGATGACAGTTATTTCCGCTCGATGACGATCACCCAGGCCATTCCAAAGTTCGCGGAAGTGACACATCCCGGTCGCTAGATATCGGAAGAAGTTGCGGGGGCGTGTCCATATCAGCGCGTGGGAGTTTGAAGGTAATATAAGGCCGACGAATTGAACAGAGGACAGTTGAGTTCAACGAGCCAGTAGACAGAGGCGAGTAGAGTTGAGGACAAGCAGTATAGTTGGAGTGGGGATGGACGAGTTGTAGTAAGGAAAGCCAGGGCTCCGGTTGAGCAGCCACGGAGAACGAAGAAAGACACAACGCTGACGGCCATAACTTTGGGGTCAAAATATTTCAGTTATGTTCGGTCTCCAGCTCCCTCTCACACGCAAACTTTGAACAACCCTTTCGAAACTTAAAAATAAAGTGAGAGGTAAAATATTTTATAAAGAAGTCTTCCTTCGTCTTTCTGTGTGCGTCGTTTATTACTGCGACTTTATCATCGTGTGTCTGTCTATTATTGTGTCGTTATGATGCTGCATGATGCTGTAGATGACTATATAACATTTTGGAGTTTTTTTTTTTTTGGTGGGGGTATTGTTTAATAGTATATCATCCTTCATGGGTTATTTAACACGAAAACCTTTCTTGTAGACGAAGAGTAGTGGTACTATTAATCTATACCTAGGACGATAAAAAAATTCTTATCTTACCCAAGGGTATGAGTCTAAAATAAATAAATGAGATTAGAGTTCGAACTTGTTATAATATTACAGTCCAATACGTCAACCAATATGTCACGGGGACTCCACCGTTTCCTTTTCGCTATATTCCGTATAGTTTTGTAATAATTGATTGCAGTTAATACCCGTTCTTTCACGCTAAATAACAATAATTCATTAAAAATAATAGAACCTTTGTATCATTATTTTAAAAGAAAATTAACATTTTATTAAAAGAATGGAATTGTTCGGCGTATACTTCCTTATGATCCATCCTTTTTATCCTTATACTTTCCTTTATTATAACTTGTTCTAATTTTTCTCTCCGATTTTTTCTGCGATGAGTTGCACTATTAATATTTGTCTGTCAAGTTAATTTCAACGGTAGGCTGACAATCAGAAAATTTGGAAAACATTATCGGCAGGGCATTGGGTACATAGATGGTTTCCCTTATGTAGACTCTTCATGTCGTCAAGAGGACTTATAAGACCGACAGGGATGGATGGCAAGAAAGACCGACAGAGATGGATGGCAAGAAAGACTGCCAAGAGAAATCGAACTGTGACTACACCTTGATGATGATGTTTCTCCTACAGAGAAGTAAGACCACTCGAAAAAATGTGGCTCTAGGGTAGGGCAATAAAGTGGAACTGATGGTGAGACTCTTGTTCAGGAGATCTGGTGAGTGTGGAGTAAACATTCATTGGTCTTCTGTGAACTGGAGTGGAAGTATTTGTTAGGATCCCATCTATTGGTCAAATAGGACTGTCTAAAAGGATTATTATTTGACTGGTATACTTGATGACATATGACTTTAAATTAGTATATCAGTTTTTGACATCGTGTCCATAGTTTGAATCCCGTTGATTCTCCATCGGTCTGTCCGCCTATTTGTCGATCAGTCTCTGTCTCTGTCCACCCCCTCTTTCTCTCTCTCTGTGACTCTCTTGTCATTCGTATCAGTCATTCAAAGGTCTTACCGGGTCCTCCAGTCAGCAGATAGTGTTATCAAAGAGTTGATTATAAGTTCTTGGTGGTCGACTAAAACTATTGTCTATGTGTAGGAATCCATTGGGGATCACCGTTTATGAGTTTATCCTTCCTTTTCCAGCACTGTCCAGCATGTCCAAATCTCCTTACACGGATGGTTTATGAGATGGGAGGCAAATGGACATACAGCTCTTGTTTTTTGTGGTGCTGCTTTAAGGATTTGTCCAAAAGAACACATAGCATTCAGGTATATTTTCAATCCAGTTTTTATTTGCATGCGTCTCATTAGAGTCCTTTTGGTGCATCAATACAGCAATACTGACACAGCCATTGCTTAGAAGTAATCTCATTTCATTTCATCAGAGAAATCAGCCGTCCAGGTGTAATAAAATTAAGGTTGTTTAGCAATTATATAAGGTAATTTAGCTTATTTGGCTAGCGGGATTATGGAAAGTTTTTAATGACACGTGTTCTTATCATCTTTAGATGATGAGATGATTAATATAATAAATAAGCAGGCAAATTTAGTTCAGTCAGTAGTTAGTCTCTCACGAATGGAAACTAATATATTTTACTTTATCTTTCTCTCTCGTTTCGGTAACAACTATGTGAAAATTGCCGTCAGAAAAAAAACAAAAAACTTTCGTATTGGAAACAACTGGGTGGGCTTTGTACTTTGAGAAACATAACACCTATATTCCCTTTAATGCTATGTCGGAGAGGTTGCGTTATATATGTGATCGACAGCTTGTCAATAGCAGTCAATGCCTATGCTACGCGTATAGGTACATTACTTTTATTTAACGAAATTCTGCTTCCGATGTATATGAACTGCTCTGCTGATTTCAGAGGTTGTCCTCTTGAAGAGACGGCTACATCTTGTTTAAAACACATGAATATTTTATGTATAAACACAGATAACACAAATAAACATTGAAGCCAATGATTCTTGTTACTATCTCCAAACGATGTAGCAGAAATTCGGCATGTTCAAGTGTATTTATGTAAATCGCTAGATCATCTGAACAGTCCGTAACTTTGATAGTTTCAGCGGAATATCGTCGGCTTCTTGTTTTGTTTTGTTTTTATTGTGAAATAATTTTCTTTTATTTATCAGCCAAGTCAACTGGGACAGTAGAAAACCTTGAATCCATCTCAGCAGAGTGGCAAGACCCTTCTGCAACGAGTGACTATGATAAGAAACTAAACTGCATCGGATGATGAGGCTCCAGTTCGTGAACCTTGATGAATGTGGAGAAACTCTTCATTGCAATTACTCTCAGGTCTACTCTGAACAAGATTTGTTTGTTTGTTTATTTGGGTTCATGGCACATCAACCTTTGTAGGTTATATAATGCTAAATTCATTTTATACAAGTAAGCAGTTCAATTTCAATCAATTTAATTTAGCTTAAGCACAGTTTAATTGTCAATAACATTTCTATTTCAAGCTAATCAGTTTAGTCAAACAGTTCTAATTAAAGAAATCAGTTTAGTATAAGTATAGTTTTTGTCAAAATAGTTTTATTTCAAACAATTCAGTTTATCATAAGAACGAAGTTTCAATGACAAAAGTGTTCTGTTGAAAGCAATTCAGTTTAGCATAAGTACGCAGTTTTGTTCTATTTGACCAGGTTCTACGACTCCGGACCCGAGTGGACTTGGGAGTGTTGGCAATGGAAGTGTATTCTGCATTCTCTAAAGCTCTGACATTACTGAAACCACACAATTAGATTGCTTAGGGTCATATACCAGGACACTCGTTGGGGAAGTCTTAGCCCTCTGCGGAGAAGCAGTCTGTGTATTCTAGAGCCCAGGCCGACTAGGCAATCTTAACAAGAGTGATAGTCCCTTTTACGTTCCATCTAGGACTCAAGTAGAAATATATGATAATTTTCTGTACTAAAACCATTTACCTGTGAGCAAACAAATGACTAGTGTTAAATCGAATTAGTATTACATAAGAATACTCGGTAACATTTAACTATGTTTAAACGAATGAATACTGATGAATAGAATTGTTATATTTTGACCCCTCGCCCCGGCCTAAAAATGCTATTCCAAGGTAATACACCGGAAGGAAGTGACACATTCCAACGGCCAGTAATCGAAAGAGATCGCGTGGGCGGATTAAGGCTTATGATATGGGAAAAGGTGAAGGTCCCATTCTGCTATTACAGTCATGCACCGGAAGAGAGTAACCTCTGAACTGCATGACAGTTATTTCTGCTTGATGACGATTAAACATTCGATTTCAAAGATCCAGTAGGCGATCGTGTGGGCGTTGAGTTATTATTTAACTCAGTTGAGTTTGGGGTGCAAGAGGAGTTGCCAGCAGACTTCCAGACAGTAGAGACCAGATGTGGTAAGGAAGGCCACACCCGACCGAGGGGGTCCTCGGAAACCCCCGATGCAGTTGCCAGTCGAATTCTTGACAGCAGAGTCCAGATGTGGTAGGGAAGGCCACACCCGACCGAGGGGGCACTCGGAAAACCCCCGATGCAGTTACCAGCAGACTCCCAGAGGGTTAGAGACGAGATGTGGTAGGGAGGGCCACACCAGACCGAGGGGGCCCTCGGAAAGCCCCGATGGAGTAGACCCCAACATCAGGAGAACAATAAAGACACAACGTGACGGTCATAACAGTGGGGTCAAAATATGAAGTTTATGTTCGGCCTCCAGCATCCTCTCACATGCTAACCTTTCAAACCCTTGCAATAAAGTGAGAGATGAATATTTTTCTAAAGAAGTCTTCTTGTGTCTTCCTTCCTGCATCTTAATTCTTCTTGCGTCCTTTCTTCGTGCGTCTGTCGTTTGTCATGCGTCTGTTATCATTGCGTCGGTATGTATCCAGTATATATATGTATGCAACAGAATTACCAGAGTTAAATATAAATACTTGAAACCATTTGACTTTGTTCAAATAAATGTGCACTCGATTGTTTAAAAACTGTTGTAAACAATGTGTTTATAAATCTGATATACTGAGTATATATAAATAAGAAAAAGATTTGGCGTTAATTAATCTACATCAGTTGATATTCTGTAAAATACAATCAACCGACCATCGTTTCTAAATCTATTGACGTCGTTGTATAATAGATGAAATATATCATCAAATTCCCTTGTCTTCCTTGAAACCGTATAAATGCTTGCAAACGAATGACTGTTATTGAATAAAAATTAATCATTGAAACCATATAATTCTTTGTATTAGATAAGAATACTTGAAACCATAAAAGTGCGTGGAAATTATTAATATTAGACAGGGATATTTGATGTCATATAACTGTCTGTAAAAATACTTTGAAACTACACAAAACATGTTAATACAAGGAACGTGTATTCCTAACCACAAGGCATGAAATAACCCCATTAAAGTCAATCAATTAATCAAACAACAAAGCGATCAATTAACTTCTAAATGTCTAGATTCGGGGTCATATTGACGAGGGTGTTCGCCAGTGGTCCGGAAGTACTGGGTTCAATCCCAGGTCGCGTCATTCCAAAAACTTTAAAAACTATATAAGCAATATAAAGTACGTATCAAGGGTAAGGTGAAGCAATCCAGGGAAATGAGTAGTGCCCTTTCCTACACCTCAGAGTAGTAGCTATCGAAAAGGGAGCCTTCCGGTCGCCTTCGACTAAGGTTGCCAACTTTACTTTTACTAGCTATTAGACCTGTATTCCATTTGTATTTTGTTTCGTATTGTCTCATCGACATCTTTAAATTATAATACGACCGAGATCTATTCGATTCTATTAATTCATTTTTAAAATTTCAATTAGGCAATGGGAAGAGAAAATCGCCTGTATTTATCCCGAGGAAAAAATTATAGATAAATATCAAAATAAATCAAAACCAATACTAATTCTTTAGGTAATTTTATTTCCCGTCCATTTACGTAAATGATGTGCATTGTCGGGATGTGGGGACAAGAAGAATTGTTTATGTTTAAATGTCTGCGTATTCAGAAAAATATCTGACTAATTCTTGTGGGGAAAGCACTGGGCATTATGTCCATTGTCATAGGAAATGGAACCAGTCTCTCACTTTGCGCTAATACCCAAGTGAATGTTATGAATTTATCAGCTCTTTCCCTTAGTTAAGCGTAAATAGTGCGGCAAAAGGATGTCTCTAGCTTTGGTTAGGTTTCTAATTTAGGAGAAGGATGAATTATGAAATCAAACCAGATTGACTCCACTTAAAAAACTGACCTAATTTCGAACCTACCCAGGGCAAATTTATTGAGCGAACAGAGATTTCTTTTGGGGTGTGGTATGCTATAAAGGTCCGTTTAAGTAGAGGTGGTCCTCACGTATGTATGAGAAGAGTCAATTAATATTCCAGACCCCTCCACTTTTATATTTAGTGGAGGTACTGTTTCATGGATGCAATACCATGAACAAGGCCGTATTCGTTTTTTCTTTTCTTTTCTTTTGAATTTTTTTCCGAAGCTAGGAATATAGCTAAGGGAGATAAACAGATATTATTCTCTAATCCCTGTCCAATGGACAGAAAAATCCTTCAACTGAATGTCTAATACTCTGTATGTCATTATTAATTTATTCCTTTAGAATTTTCAGTAATTATTTGTTTGTTTGTTTGTTTGTTTGTTTCCGTGGACATCTCCTCTTTTTAATCTCTTCCCACGTCAACCGTTAAAAATGTTTAAGATATTATTTCCACTGAACATATACTATATTAAAACAATATCTATATACAGATCAAATTCTGTTAAGTAATCCATCTTATAGCTACCAAAAATGTCCACTTAAATTATTTTTCTTACCATTTTTTTCGAAATCATCAAATTCAGTGTTAATTTGTTTTTACACTATCATTGTTTTTGATCTGATTTGTCAATTTAATTCAAAAATATATTGCTTTCTTAGCAAAAACATTCAACAGGTTAGTACACGTCGTTTTTGAAATCTGCCATGACAGAAAATTTCCAATTCGAGAAGAAATATCAAAAAATGTCTACCATATCATGACGCGTTAGATTTTTACGAGAACGGACGGGTTTTTCAAAATCTCATGATTTCAACTTTACGTTTTGTTTTGTTTTCTTTAAAGAAAGAAAATCAAAGGAATTCAATTGAAGAAATTTCTCATCGTGAACATTCAAAATAACGACAGGAAAGTCAAATTGATAACAAAAACAAAAAGTAAGCTTAAATCCTTTTTTTTATATTTTCTATGTTTTGGAACATTTGTCAAATATTTTATATTTATATAAAATATTTGAATGTGATGACAGTCACACGTACATTACCTGAAGGTACTCACAATTGTATAAAAGCATTTTCATACGATAAATTCATTTAGTTCTAAAGACAGGGCTATATTTTTATTATTTAAAAAAAGAGGGGAAATGGCATTAATAACACCTAATATAAAAAGAGTGTTGTCACTTTGTTTGAGCGAAGAAGGACCAAGAACTGAAAAACACCTAATAAATTGTTATTGTTGTGACAGATAGTGGCATCCTAAATGCGTGTGTCTGCAAGGATTCACAAAAGCAATTTGTGACTAAATACACGATTGGAAAGGTCAAATTGTTTTCCATTTGAAAAAAACATAAAAGGAAAACTGATAATTAAAGAAAACGAAGTAAATTTTCAGGTAAAAATTGAAAATGAACAAAAAAAGATAACGAACTTTATACCAGAAATAATACTGAAAATTTAAAAAAAAACACACGGAAGAAATTAACAAAACCTGGGCAGATATGACAAAAAGGCACAAAAGGAAATAGTAAACGAAACAGAGGAAGTACATCAGTAAATGCATCGAAAAATGGGTGAATTAGTTAGGGATTAATTTTAGAGAACAGAAAAATCATTCAAACAACATAATATTTTTTTGTATCGAAGAAGCGAGAGAAAATCTAAATGAAAATATTCTTATCTAATAAAGAAAAGGAAATATCAAAAATTATATTAGATATTCTAGTAAAATAATTAAAAAGGGTCACACTAAGATATGAAGAAGACCATGAATTTCTTCACAACTCTAAATTTGAAAGGAAAATCGAAAATAAAACGACAAAAATGTATTGATTAATCCAGACTTGATTAAAAAGGAAAGAGAAACTACATTTGCAGAAAGAAAGGCCATGAAAAGACGAAAGATAAACAAATACAACATATTAAAAATAAAACAAATGAAAATCAGAATTAGAGCAGAAAATCTCACAACGTAAGGGAACATTTATATGAGTAAAAATAACAAATCAAGTTTGAAAGTATTATATTCAAACGCTAATTCTTTGGGAAACAAAAGAGAACTAAAATTAATTGTCAACTAATATAAAATAATTCTGATCACAGAAACACGGCGGAAAATATAAAAGAAGTCGTGAGAGGCATATCCAATTTTAAGACAATACGGTAAAATTGAAAACAATACAAACTTTAGGGGTTCCGATATTTATCTGCCAAAAATGTGAAAAAACATCTCAATTGAATTACTTTGAAAAGAATGAGTATTTGTGCTTAGGAATAACCGATTCTCATAAGAGAGTTTTTGATATAGTATGTATTAAGATATATCTAAATTTAAGTGACGAAGAAGAGTCTATACAGTCAGAAGAACTAAATAAGAAACTTTTCAGGTCAAATAAATCTGAAAATATAATAATGTTTCAAGATTTCTGTTTACTTAATGTAGTTTGGGTAAATAGTTTGATTGTGTCTCCAGTAAATTCAATTAGTCAACATTTTAGGATACAAAACGAATATTTAGATTTGTTTACAAGAAAAGGACTTATAATTCATACAAGATTCTGGATGAGAAATAGTGGGAACTAGATTAGATAAAGCTACATTTGATCAGGGTTGTTTTCTTAAATGATAAATGTTTAAATGGACGGGTAAGTTTTAAAACAGTGTTCAAGAAGGGATATAATATTGATTGGGTTTATTAGTATAACACTCTGGAAATTAACGAAATATCAGAAGATCTATATACGAAGATACAATCAACAATAGGAATATTTCTGAAGTTATTATAAAATTCACTATACAAGTAGATCCATTAGAAAAATTACCAGCAAAAGACATGGATATATAAAAGAAAAAAAGAGAAGGCTAGGAAATAATATCGAATTATATCCAAGTATGAAAAACTATCAAGTACTTTCAGTAAGCAAAAATTAATCTGAAAAATTCGAAGTAAATGAAAAATTGAAACAGGAGAAGAAAATTGTTAAAAATAATAAAAATTTTAATTCGTAAATCAAATGTGTAAAATCAAAAATAAATTCTCTAAAATATCAGTGCTGTAAAAAAAATTGATAAGACAGGTGAATTATCAAACACATTTGTGAAACAGCAGGCGTACTTGTCACATCTTTTTCAATCTGTTCATTCTTTGGAAGAATTTGATCCACAACAGGAAATTTGTTATGGGGAGATTCTATGAACTTTGGATGTGCTAATAATAATACCTAAAAACATGAAAATAATATTTTCCCAGTTTGATCTTTGGAAAAGTATGGGACCCGATGAAATGCATACTAAAATATTAAAATACTTACTATCAAATAAAAGTTTTATCAATACAAGATGGAAATTGTTTGAGATACATAGAATATGAAATGATTCCATATATTTGGAAAACAGTAATTGCAATTCAACTGCAGAAAAAAAACTTTTGATACATTTAAAAAGTAATTACCGACCTATTTATCTAAGATGTATCTTGAGGAAAGTTTTTCAAAAACTGATTAGAAATCACATATCAAATTTTATATAGGATGATATAAATGGTAATGGTTTCGTCAATGGTAAATCAATAGTATCTAATATTCTGGAAAGTTTTAAAATTATAAATGAATAAATGATGGAAGTGAATAATGCGGATATTACATCATTGAATTTTAGCAAGGCATCAATATCATTAACTTGTGAAAATGAAAAATTTAAGTATTACTAAAAAAAAAAAATAAAATAAAATAGGATAAAAAGTAATTATGGCAAGATACTTTTCTGAATATAGAACGATGAAAGAAAAAAAATTGGAAGATGTATTCTGAAACAATGAATATATATTCAGTTGTTCCTCAAGGATCAATATTAGGATATTAGTTGTTTTTAATATTTATTAATGGTTTACGCAATGATATAAAATCTTAAGCAAAAAAACAAAAAAAAAAAACAATTTGCTGATAATATCAAACTTCTTGTTAGACCATTATCAAAGGAAACAATACCGATGGATCTAAACAAATCGTCATATATAGAAGATATTCAGAAAACAATATTTATTATAGAAAAATATAAAGTGTTATATATTAGATCTAGAAACATTAACGTTGAATATGAATTAAGCAACAGAGAAATCAAAACAAGTAAATGAGGAACGCGATCTAAGGGTCAGTTTTGAAGATAGATTTTGGACTGACATTCATATTTTATTTATTGTATCGAGGCCAAACGGGATGATGGCTCTATTGTTTGATTTCTGTGTTTAATGGCGAATCAAACTTTGTGGATTATTTAATACCCAAGCCATCCTTGTAGAAGAAAATTTGTGATAATGTTCAGTACATATCTGGGGAATAAGAGGCTTCATACGTTTTTCAAAGGTATTAGTCCGAGAGCAAACGAAATAGCTTCACTGGAGTTTGAACTCTGTTACTATTATGACAGAGTCCAGCATATTAATCACTTCGCCATAGGGACGTCTCTCCTTGATTGGACGGAAAGAAATTTTAATTTCAAAGGGGGAATGTTGTTTAAAAAAATATAAAACCATAATAAGACATCATATAGAATATTATCTTCAAGCATGGGTTAGAGAGTAGAGATATGGATAGTTGATTAGTTGGGTTTTAGAGTATATCAAACCTTGTAGGTTATCTAATGCCAAATCCGGTTTATATATGAGTTACTGACACACACTGATACACTTATATATATATGCCATGAAACCCAATCAAACGACCACTCCAATGTTCACGTCTCAGTTGCAAATCGTATATATATATATATATATATATATATATATATATATATATATATATATATATATATATATAAGACTTTGTCTAACGTAAAGTTGGATGGGTTTCGATCCAGGCTTCGAGCGTCCAACGTATCTAGCCACACTGAAGAGTTCTGATAGAACGAAACAGTCTGTCTGTTGATGACAATATATATATATATATATAGCTCTCTCTCTCTCTCTCTCTCTCTCTCTCTCTCTCTCTCTCTCTCTGTGCGTTTGTGTGTGATTTGTAAATGAATTATTGATCGGTAATATTTTAAAGAAGCCAAAGCTCATTTGTTTGCAAATAGTTAAATAGTTTTAAGTATTCCTACCTAATACGAATAATTCTATTCAGAATTAATCGGTATTTTGCTCACAGTTAAATGGTTATACACGTATATATGAATGATTTGTAAGGGAATAGCTTATAGTTAATAATATTTTTAATGAGTTAGAGCTCATTAGTTTGCACGCACTTAAGTATTTCTATTGCTTGCACACTGTTAAATGATTTCAATATCCATATCAAACACTAATAATTCTATTTACTATTAATCATTTTCTTTTGCCCACAGTGGTTTCAAGTATTGCTCACTCTAATAGTTTTATAAGCACCTAATGAAAAATATCAAGTATTGCGATTTAACACGAATAATACTACTTAACACTTAATTCACATGAACCCAGTTGTTTCAAGTATAGCTATGTAATACTAATAATTCGATTTTTCCAAACAGTTAAATAGTTTTATGTATTCCTATCTAACACTAATGCTTTAATTCAATATTTGTAATTTGTTTACACGTAGTAAAATGGTTTCAAGTATTCCAATGTAACTATAACAATTCAATTTGACGTCAGTCCTTTGTTTGCCTAGACGAGGACGGTTAAAGAGTGCTATTTGCCGACTTGTGTTCAGAAATAGCAATGAAGGCATGCCCTTCATTTCCCAAAGCTCCAGGAATAGAGCCTCACCATCATATTGTTTAGTATCATATCTAAGACATTCATTTGAGGTGCTCTATTTGAATTTTCTTGAATAATTTTATGGAAATTCTAATAATGGTAGACATTATAAATATTTCTCCTCGAACTGGAAATTTGCCTAAAGGACAAATTTAAAAAAAGTAAGTGAACTAATCAATTGGATTTTTGGCTAATGGAGTAACTGAAACGAAAAATAATGAAAACCGAAACACCATACCCCAACACATCAAAACAAACTTTAACATCAGAAGAAAATTGATGTAGAGTTAAGAAAGAAAATGATGACTGAAAAAGTGTACATTACCATCCCTCACGAAACAAGACAGGAAATAAAATTTAAGGTGGAAATCGAGAAGATAAACAAATTATTGCCATATATCCCAACAACACCACAGAAATAACTGAGCTGATTTATGCTGGAGCAAAATTAACCTGTGATGAAATCTGTGTTATTTAAGGAACCCGAACAGAAATACAAAGCCTGCATGGGAAATTTGAGTAGAAGGACAGATGGAGAAATAACGACAACAAGCGAAGATGCTAAGGAGGTAAAAAAAAGCAGAGGTATGTTGGAATGAAAAAAAAAACAAAAGAAAACCATGGACAACCTGAAGAGATAAATCAAAAGATATTAACGAAAGACAGAGAGACTTAAAAGATACCGAGACAGAGTCAAGCAACACAATCAAAATTGGACTTTCAAAATAACGAAGGAAAATTTTACCATCAAGTAGGAGCAGAAAGTACGACATCAAAGTCATAAATTTCATAGCGAAAATCAAGAAATAGTGGTAAGAGAAATTTAGAGTCGGAGGAAAAATTTAAATCAAGAGAGGTACCCTCTAGAGAGATGTTCCTTCCCCATTTCAATATGTTATAGCATTAATGCCACTCCATCACTTACTTAAAAAGATGCATTGAGGGCAGCACATTTACATCATCGCAAAAAAATTTTTAACTATCTAATGTACATGGGCGACATCAAGCTGTTTGTAAAAAAGAATTGGGGACTCTAATAAAAACAATAAGAATATAGTCAGTATATAGTGATGGTATTCAAGAAAGAGAAATGTGCGATGTGAATAATAAGAAGCGCGAAAAGATAGATAACGGAGGGAATAGAACTACCAAATCAAGAAAAGATCAGAGCTCTTGGAGAAAAGGAAAATCGCAAGCACTAGGGAATAGTGGCACCGGGCACAATTAAACAAGCGGATATGAAAGTAAAAATTACGAAAGGATTTCTCATATGAACAAGAAAACTTCTGGAAACGAGGCTCTATAGAAGGAATCTCATCAAAAGGATAAAAACCTGAGCTGTCCTCTTTGTACGATACACAGGACCATTCTTAAATTGAACGAGGGAAGTATTTTGACAAATGGACCAGGTGAAAGTAAAACTAATGACGATTTATAAGGCTTTGCATTCCAAATATATCAAAGGAAGTCGATATGTGTCAAGAAAAGAAGGAGTAAGAGGCCAGCACTGAAAATAGCAAAGAGGTATTAATTGGATGATTCGAGGACTACATAAAAAGAGCCAAGAAATTTTAATAACTGTGAGCAGAAACAGCAGTGGTAGAATAATGATATACAGAACAACAATAACTCCGAAACAGAAATGAGAAGAAAATAACTGTATGGATATTTCAAGCGACAAATGAAATCATGCTCGATGAAGATCTGGATATGGCTTAGAAAGAGAAACTTTAAGAGAGTAACTAAATCTCCTTTTGCTTGCCCAGTCGGCTGGGGCTGTAGAATACACCAACTGCACCTCTGCAGAGGGTTAAGACCCCCATCAACGAGTGTCCTGTTTATGACACTAAACAATCTAATGGTGAGGTTCCAGTAATGCTGGAGGTTTGGGGAATGCGGAGTACCCCTTTATTTCCACCGCTCCCAGGTCCACTTTGGCCCGGAGTGGTAGCACCCGATATGGTCCTATCTATGAGTTAAATAGAACTAAACCGCGCTTCCTTCACAATGCTGATTTTTTGCATTTAAACTGCGTATTTATGCTAAATTGAATTGTTTGAAATAGAACTGTTTTGACATTTAAACTGCACACTTAAGCAAAATTGAATTACTCGAAAAAGAACTGTTTTGACGTCTAACTGTGTACTAATGCTAAACTGAATTACCTGAAATAAAACTGTTTTGACAATTAACTCTGTGTTTTGCCCAGTCGGCTGGGGCGGTAGAATACACAGACTGCATCTCTGCTGAGGGGTAACCCCTACAAATGAGTGTCCTGGATATGTCACTAAACAATCTGATGGTGAGGTTCCAGTGATGCTGGGATTTGGGGGAATGTGGAGCACCCCTTCATTGCCATTGCTCCCAGCGTGGTAGCACCTGATAGGGCCGTATCTATGGTTAAATAGAACTAAACTTCATACTTATGCTAAACTGAATTGTTTGACTAAACTGAATAGCTTAAAATAGAAATGTTTTTGACAATAAATCTGTACTTACATTTAAACTGCGTGCTTATGCTAAACTGGATTATTTGAAATGGAACTTTTTTTTGCCATTGAAACTGTTCTTACACTAAACTGATTTGTTTAATATAGAACTGTTTTGACATTTAACTGTGTGTTAACGAAATCTGTACAAATAAACTGAATTAGCTGAATCAGAACTGCTTGAAATAGATGTTTTTCACTATTAAACTAAGCAGAAGGTACCCCGCAACAACAATTACCGACGCCGACTACGCCGATGACATAGCGATACTGGCAAATACACCTGACCAAGCCGAAACACTACTGCATAGTTTGGAACGAGCAGCAGCAAGCATAGGCCTCTATGTTAATGCACACAAAACGGAATATATGTGCTATAATCAAACGGGGGACATCTCCACTCTAGAAGGAACCCCTCTTAAACTAGTAGACAAATTCACTTACCTAGGAAGCAGCGTCGAATCAACCGAAAAGGACATCAAAACGAGGTTAGCGAAAGCATGGACAGCTATCAATAGGCTATCGATTATATGGAAATCAGACCTAACCGATAAAATGAAACGAAGTTTCTTCCAGGCAGCGGTCACATCGATACTGCTATGTGGCTGAACTACATGGACGCAAAGAAAACGGTTGGAGAAGAAGCTAGACGACAATTACACAAGAATCATCATCATCATCATATCGTGCTGGCAGCACGGATATCCCTGACCCTCTCTCGCCACTCCTCCCTATCGTTCATCGCCCTAGGCAGGTCTTCAGGACAACAACCTGTATCCTCACATAGCTGCTGAATGTACGTTCGTGCTGGTCGCCCTGCTTTTGCGCGGCCGTGTGTGGGGATCCATAAGAGTACATCTCTTATGAGTTCATCTCTGCTTCTCCAGCAATGTCCTGCATGTCTGGTTCGCCTAACTTGAATAGATTTCGTGATAGGGGGCAGGTGGCCGTACAGTTGGTGTCTTGTGGGGTGTTGCTGCCAGGACTTGTTCAGGATTGCACGCAGCATTCTTGTGTAATTGCCATCTAGTTTCTTCTCGAGCCGTTTTGTTAGCGTCCATGTAGTGCATCCATATAGCAGTATCGATGTGACCGCTGCCTGGAAGAAACTGCGTTTCATTTTATCGGTTAGGTCTGATTTCCATATAGTCGATAGCCTATTGATAGCTGTCCATGCTTTCGTTAACCTCGTTTCGATGTCCTTTTCGGTTGATTCGACGCTGCTTCCTAGGTACGTGAATTTGTCTACTAGTTTAATAGGGGTTCCTTCTAGAGTGGAGATGTCCCCCGTTTGGTTATAGCACATATATTCCGTTTTGTGTGCATTAACATGGAGGCCTATGCTTGCTGCTGCTCGTTCCAGGCTATGCAGAAGTGTTTCGGCTTGGTCAGGTGTATTTACCAGTATCGCTATGTCATCGGCGTAGTCGGCGTCGGTAATTGTTGTTGCGGGATATCTTCTGCTTCTTTTCTTCGTCAGTTCCAAGCCATTCTCTTTGATTTTGTCAATCGATGTTCTAAGTACGTAGTCTAGACAAATGATAAAGAGATACGGAGCCAGCGTGTCCCCTTGTAGTACTCCTGCTACAATGTCGAAGTATTCTGTGTCTCCATCTGGTGATCGTACTTTTACTTTAGTGTTTCTATAGAGAATCGTTATTGCCGCTACGGTTTCTTTAGGTATGCCGTACGCTAGTAGGATTTGTTCCATCTTTCCTCTGTGAATGGAGTCGAAAGCCTTGGTAAAGTCGACAAATATTAATGTCGCTTGTAGGTTCTTTGCCCGTACACCTTCAAGGATTCTGCGGATGGTTAGTATTTGTGAGGTCGTAGATCTATTTCTTCGGAAGCCATTTTGGTTTTTTCTAAGTATGTTGTCGATTTTGGGTTCTATTCGGTTTCGTAGTAGGGCATTGTAGATTTTGGCAGCTATGGATGTAAGTGTTATGCCTCGGTAGTTTTTGGCTAATCCGAGGTCCCCCTTTTTAGGGAAGGGGAGTATGCATCCCTTCATCCATCTATCTATCGGATTTTGATTGTATACTGCGTTGCAGTGTCGGAGCAGTATGTCGTCGAATTGTCTGGTCTTCCATACTTCCGGGGGAATTTCGTCCAGTCCTGCAGCTTTCCTATTTTTAATTTTTCTGAGAACCGAGTCGAGTTCTCCTTGTGTGAACGGTCCAAGTTTAATGTCTAATTGTTTGCTAATTATTCTGGTGATTGGTTCATGCGTTATTTTTGGTGGGTTTCCAAGTAAGTTTTCGAAGTGCTGTTTCCACAGTTTTATTCTTTCTTGTTGGTTTCCTGCTTTAAGTTTTGCTTTGGCTGTGTTCTTTCTTCTGCTCACTTCGTTTATTGTTTGCCAGGCAATTCTAGATTGTCTATCTTCTACCGAGTCTCTGATCTTATCTATCTGATTTTGAATGTATTCTGTCTGTTCCTTTATATATATGCATGCTAATTGATAATGTGCCGTTTTTAGTTTTAAGGCATTTGTGTTTGTTGGTTTTTTTTGATAGTTTTTGGAGGCTGTTTTCACTAGTGCACGTTTTTCTCTCACCGCTAAGGTTTCCCATGGGACTCTATATTTAGTTTTAATTTTTGTTGGAATGTATTTTGCTGCTGCCTCAAGGTGTGCATTGACGAAATTTTCGTATTCGTCGTTTGGTGTACTTTTTTCCGTCTTTTCTTACGTGCAATCTTAAACAAGTCCTGGCGACAACACCCCACAAGACACCAACTGTACGGCCACCAGTCCCCTATCACGAAAACTATTCAAGTTAGACAAACCAGACATGCAGGACACTGCTGGAGAAGCAGGGACGAACTCATAAGAGATGTACTCTTATGGACCCCCACACATAGCCGTGCAAAAGCAGGACGACCAGCACGAACATACATTCAGCAGCTATGTGAGGATACGGGATGTTGTCCAGAAGACCTACCTAGGACGATGAACGATAGGGAAAGGTGGCGAGAGAGGGTCAGGGATATCCGTGCTACCATCGCGATATGATGATGATGATGACATTTAAGTTGCGTACTTATGCTAAAATGAATTGTTTGAAATTTTTATGAAAATGGATTGCGCGTTAAATAACCTACAAAGGATGATATGCCATAAAACCAAACCAAACAAATTCTCCCATTGCAGCACAAAAGCAAATATCATCCGTGTTAAGGCGAAAACAGATAAGAAGCAGGAGAAATACTAGTGTTGAGTATGTTGTGATAGAGATGAAACGATTAATCACATAAGCAAACGCAGCAAACTAGCGTAAAAATAGTATAAAAGTAGGCCCGACTGGGTGGGAAGGTGATCCACAGCTAATTGTGCAAGAAAGTTGAATTTGACAATATTGCCAAAATGGTAAATGTTTTGTTTACAGAAAAACAACAATAGCGCGAAAGTATAAAAATTTAAATTCCTTTTTTTCTTTTAAAAACCCGAAATATACGTATGAGTAGAGTGATTGAAGGTCGAAGATGGCCGAGTTTGCATACAGACAGGGGCCAATACGAATCTTTAGCGAACCTCTTCTTTTTGTTTCTACTTTCACGAGACTAGCACAAGACCACCTCGAGGCATTGAATCATTTTAATTTATACTCGCTTCTCGACTTTCGTGAATTTGCTACTGAACCATCCCAAGGTTTTGAACAATCTCAATTTCCCCTCGCTTCTCTGCTTTCCCGAGTCTTGCATTATCTGAAGGTATTGAATCATCTAAGTTTCTTCTCGCTTCTCTGCTTTCGTAAGTCTGGTACAGTTTAGGCTTTTCTCGACCACTCAAACCCGGGCAGTCTTGCGCAAGACCAGCGCCCACAATGGCGTAATGTGTAGTAGCTCTTTTGCTGGTCTTCTTAGTTCTTTTTTCTCTGCAGGGGTCAAAATTTTCCCTTGTTTATATAATTTTCCGGACACCCAAGTGTCAAACCTCCCACCTACGCGTTGTACGTTCCTAGAATGCCACTCACGCAACTTATGCGGCACTTCCACAGAATAAATAGCAGCGTTCTGCTTACATTAGGAAACAGGAGCATGTCCTGTTGTGCCACCCACGCGGCATTTCAAAGGTCAGTATTCAACATATGCATATCCCAGAATCCTTCCTGGAGAATGAGACACACAAAATGTCCTTATGATTTTCAGATAAAAACAGATCGCATAATTCTGCCAAGAAGACCAGACCTAATTTTGATTAATAGGAAAAGTAGAACCAGCAAAATAATGAACTTTGAGTGAACATCACAAACAAATAAATAAATAAACGAAAACTGAGGCAAGTATTTGAACCTTTTCAGATATCTAAGAAATATATAAAAGATAAAGGTGAAGATGATACCAATCTTAATTGGTGTGCTTGGATGATCTTCAAAGGCTTAGTAGCCGAGCTGGAAGAGTTAGAAATAGAAAGACGAGCCGAGACTATTCAAACTACAGCATTGTTAAGATCGGCCAGAATAGTGAGAATATTTTGAGAGACTTGTGGAGACTTACTAACAGTCAGACTGCAGTAAAAGACCATCAGCTAACGCTGGTGTGAAAAATTCGCGAAGAGTACTATAATAATACGAAGTAATGTACCTGATTATTTTGAAAGTTTCAATTAGATCCCCTCTTGTCCTTCTTTCTTATAAATCCTTATTTTTCCAATCATTCCCGCTAATTTTAATCGTTACAGACTATTTCTTATTTTGTTTATTTTCGTTGTATATGCTCCACTTTCAATATTGCCCTTGCAATTTTCATTCGTATAACAATGTGCAAGTTAATCAAAATGCTATAACAGAATAAAAGTATATGATTTTATTAAATTAAAAGATTACAATGTACATTTTGTGTTTAAGATATAAAAATACATTCATATTTGCAGGAATAATTTAGAAACGGAATGTAATAAATTTATAGAATATTTCACTAATTTTACAGATATTTTTTTTTCTAATTATGTATATAAACTTAGGAAAGCATTAACTTTACAGAATAATTAAAGGATATAAACTTTTAGTACTGATTATTTATGAAAATGAAGGAAAATTTAGGACATATATATATATATATATATAGTGATCAACAGACAGATCTGTTTCGTTCTATCAGAACTCATCAGTGTGGCTAGATATTAGCTTCTCGTAGCTGGGATCGAAACCCGGTTGACTCAAACGCCATCTAAACATTCAGCCACGAGGAGCCATTAGCTGCCAAGTAAATTTTAAACGGTTATGAATCACAATTACTATTGTTTTACATGCATCCGTTCAATGGCTACCGAGACCTCAATTCATATATGAAGAGGCTTGCAATAAACGCTAATGGCAACACGATTACTTCGCCAGAGTACTCAACCTTACTGTTCTTCTCGGAGAATGGCTTTGGCATTAAATAACCTAGAAGGAGTTGATATGCCATTAAACAAAGAAACCAAACCATCAAGACCAATTAGGTACTCTCTGTTGTAAGTTGTACTGGGTTGAGACATTGTGTATTGCCTCACTGTGGGATTTGTAAGCCCCACAGATGAAAATGCAACGTAGTTTAATACGGGAAGCTATATTTTACGAGTGCAAACTGAAGCATAATGGCGTGAAAGAAACCAAAATAACATTTTTTTGTGCGGGAGATAAAGGCGCAGTTGATCACCGTACAACGCGCTTATGGTCCAATGAATTTCGCTCGTGTTGCCATAATTCTAAATAAGGGTCAGGTAGGTCGGCCTAAAACCATGGATTTCGCGGCCGTGCACAAAACCATTGAGAAAATCCATTGGGTAGTATTCGCAGACTATCAGGTGAGCTCAGCATATCACAGTATAGAGTTATTCGTCACCTACATGACCTCGATTAAAGTACTCGGAGCTACCGAATTGTTCTTCATGTTACGAAAACTTTAGGAAACTCTGAACACTTCTTTACACACTTAGCACTCCCTAGCACACACACACACACACACACATATATATATATATTTGTGTGTGTGTGTGTGTGTGTGTGTGTGTGTATGTGTGTGTGTGTGTGTTGCGTAGCCACGATACAACTGCACGTGTACATATACAAATATACACTTACATGCGGAAACATCTTTAACCGTTAATGACGACTTCAGTAACGAACGAATACACTTCTTTATAAAAGTGTAAATCTCTCACACTTTATTTTCGAAATGGGTGATGTTTGTCGTGTGTGAGAAATGAGTGGAGACAGAGACGGACTGCTATATTGACCCAAGTTCTTCCTCGCCCATAGCAGCACTTCTTTCGAATCTTGGCTTGGGTTGCTCAACCGTGGGTCACTAAGGGCCTAAAGGCCTCTGTCTGGAGCTGGTTTTCACTTCGGCATCCTGTCTCCATTTGACTTGAACTGCTCGGGCACCTGGTTATATTATTTTCGAACGTACACCTGTTCTTCCGCTTATTTACACAGGTGCATCTCTTGATTGACGGCTCGGTCGAGGTTCAATATATATATATATATATATATATATACTGGTTTATGTATATTAGAATGATAAGTTCATAACTTTCGGGTACCCCATGAGGTATGAAGTCATTAAAAGTGTTCGTAGAATTTCACGTAGTATTAAGAATTCCATCACTATGGATCTATCCATCAAGGAACTAATTTCTTTTACCAGTATCTAAATGTTTAAGTAAATATATAGGGCTAAATCAAGAGTGTAATACTGAAGATAAGCACATATGTAAAGGAGGGTATGTCGCTGCGGGATTATTTTTACACATATCTATACATTACGGACAGTTTTAATACATTTATGTATGTATGTATGTGTGTGTTAATATATGAATATAAAAAAAAAACATTATTCAGAGGATGATTTTATTGATTGTTAAAGTATTTGCCAACGTTGATCGTTTCTTTTTTGATTTTTCTTAATATATAAAGCAATCATCAGGGTCAAATCAATATGTAATTATATTCGATTTTAAAAAACGAAACAAAAAAGATTAGAAATATCTTCGCATTTTATAAGTTAGTAACGTTCTTTTTTAAAACTGTGGGGCGTCATTAATGTTAGAAATTTATTTTAAAGCGATACGTATTTGCTGAAAAATCATTTTTTTTTTATTTCTTTATATTTTCTGTTTCTTATTTCTCTTTTCATTTTTTTAATCATGTAGCTGTCTGTAATTTAGAACGAATTAAGATTATAAGTGTTATTGGAAAACGTTAAAAACGAGTTTAAATGAATAAATTAATGAAATCTTACTAATTTTGATAAGGAAGCTTATAACATCTTAGCATTAATTTGACGAAACCAGGAGATGAAAGGTAATTGTTTATATAGTACTATAATTAGAAATAACCTTTCTTTAGTTTTTATTATGTATATTAACAAATATTTAGGAATGTTTAGAATTAAAATTGTGATTTTTTTTATGTTTGAGTTTTATCCCCAAATTCTTATTACATCCTAAGCACTGGAGAAAGGCGATTTCCCCTTAAAAGTCTTCACAATAATCAGACTCTTTTTTTTATCTTCAAGAGTTGACTTTTGTTTTTGTCTTTTTTTTGTTTGTTTTTTCTTATACCTTTTATTCTTATCATATTTGCTAACCCCTCCGCTCGGGCAGGATATGACACAAGTTCAATTTTTAAGCGGATTTTAACAGGTTTGAATTCAGAGTTGTCCTTCTCCAAGACTAGTTGCTGAAGAACCTAGTCTGCCCTACTATTTACCCATAGCTGGAGGGAGAATAATTGGGTTCATACCTTTCCCAAGGGTACTAGTGCTGTGTGAAATGCAATCAGTCTTGTCCAGGATTTGAACTCGTGTCGCCGTGTCCATTTCCTTCGGCGATAACCATTACACCACGGGCACCTCCTTATACCTTTTATTTTTATTCCCCGTAGCAACTCCATAAAATTGGCACAAATAATTTTTTTGTGATGATTGATTGTTACAATACTATTTTAAAATAATTATATGAAAGCATGAATTAATGTCTTAGTAGAAAACTGATTGCACACTTTTTAAAAAATTGATATTGAAACAGTGCATACCCTTTTTTTGTAGAATATACTGACTTTTCTTAACAACTTAATGGTGACAAATTGTTATTTGTTTAATGGTAATACATACATATATATTAGGAAGTCAATAATCCGCCAGGACAGAGAAAAATTGATAACAAAGTAATCCAAGCAGGTCTCCAACTGCTTGGATCACCTGCCACCGCTCGCATAATGCAAAGCTCGTCGAAAGAATTGAGCACTCTGGTAGCCCATAGGATATAAAAAATGTAAACAAACGGCTGCTGCTGTTACTATATAATACCTTTAAAATTCCCTTAGCGGTTTGAGACTTAGTCTAACGTAAACTTGGATGGGTTTCGATCCCGGCTTCGAGCGTCCTACGTGTCTAGACACTTTGAAGAGTTCTGATAGAACGAAACAGTTTGTGTGTGGATGACAATATATGTAAAGAGAGAGGGAGAGAGAGAGTGGAGAATACATAAAGAGCCAGAAATTATCTTCCTTGGTTTTCTAGTTTTGCTCTACATAATGTATTGAGAACTTTTGCATATTAGTTAAGGTTATTCTGTCATGCTATTTCTTTTGGCTAGACATTGCGGTGCTGATTGATAATTTTCAAGCCGTACGGATGATTTCAGTCTTTACTTTTATTCTTAATTTTTTTCAGATATCAGTTTGTGTAATATTTTATATTTACAAATTCCATCAATGTCATGGAAAACCGGAGTTCAATCCCAGGTCGTGACATACCAAGGACTCAAAAATGGTCCTTGCTTCGTCCTTGCTTAACTCTCAGCATTATAAGGTACGTATCAAGGGTAAAGTGGAGCAATCCATGGAAAAGAGTTGCGCCCTGTCCTATCTCTATATATACTAGCTATTGAAAAGGCAGAGTTCGGGTTCCCGTCGATTATGGTTACCAAATTTGCGTTTTATTTTATATACTGTAGCTAAAGCAATAGAGTTATTTCTTGAAAATTCTCTGTTTCTCTCTGCTCTCCAATATATATATATATATATAGAGAGAGAGAGAGAGAGAGAGAGAGGAAAGCAGAGAGAAACAAAATTTTCCAGGAATAAATTTATTGCTTTCACTATAGTTTAATAAAAACTGTATCCTTGAAAATTATTCCTCTGATACTTATATCAAAGTTTCGATTCCTAAATACCTTCTTGAAGAATTGTTTCCAAATCTGGGTGCGTGTTTCTTATTTCACTTATTTTATGAGAGAAGAATCATTGATCAACGAGAATTTATTTCTGCTTCTTCAAGATTCTTTATTGCTATCAACGTTCGGTGATGTGGGAAGTCTTCCAGATTTAAGATCTTGGTGGGTCGGTGTCTGACCAATTTAAAACGTGGGTGCCAATCCGAATATTTCATACTATTCAAATGATTCTCTCTGTAGGAATGTGGAATAGTCATAAAATTCTCCCGATACATTTCATCACTTTTGCAGAGAATCTGAAATACTAAATTAAATGAGGTGATGTAATCACAGCTATACACAATTTTACTTGCTTACATACGAATACGTCTCATGAGACAAATCATTATCACTAGCAGTATGTAATAAGAATGACAGCTATTGTCTCGTAACAAGTTTCCTTGACAGGATTACTTACACTTTTGATTGATTGATTTATTTTAATGGCACGTCAATCAGTTAATCTTAGGCAAACAAAAGAGGTCACAATCTTTCTAAATTTGCAAATATATAAAAACGCTATAAGAATACAATTACTTTTTATACCTCAGTTTATGATTGAATACAATACCTATTTGATCATTTTTGAAATATACTAGAATTTATAGGAATATTGTTTTAATAAAGATAATATGCAAAAATATCTAAAAAATATCCATTTATATTGATGAAACAATTAACCCATATCAATAAAATAATCCGCAAATTTTATGAAGTACCATACACACACACACACACACACACACACACACACACACACACACACACACACCTATCTATCTCTCTCTCTCTCTCTATATATATATATATATATATTGTGTAATGAGTAAATTGTCACCTAAATTAAGCCAAAATGAAAGCACATCTCACTTTTTCAGATATATTGACAAACATAATATATACTAATTTTGAAATACTATAGATTATATTTACTCAAAGAAATCGTCATTGACTTTAATCACACTGTCCAGACGACTTCCCAATCAGCTAATATTGGATTCTTCTGCTTGTATGCCATGGTGCATAGTACCGTTTCCAGAAATAGGGTCTTCCAACAGGTCTTCCTTCGATACTGGGACACACCGTCTTCTCAAAGCCTTTCCTGTAGATTTCTGTGTTGTTTCTAACTAATTGTGGGAAGATGAATGAAGTTGTAACGTCACCATCGTTTGTGACCATCCAAAGACTATGATTTGAACTTGGAATTTGATTTCCATGCCTAACAGGGCATCTTGAGGGGACAAAACAGGCTAATTGTTCTGTGAATTCATCATCTGATTTTGGCATGTTCGGTTGGAGTAGATGATTGAGATTGTTTAAAAGTTTTGCCGCTCGTTCATTTCTTTTGTTTCTTCATGGCCTATGATAAAGAAAAATGGTCCTTTCCTCCCCTTGAATGATAAATACTGAATAAACTCATGTAGTACCTGCTTGATGAGAAATTCAGAAATTCCCATCTCCTTGGCTATGGACCTGAGTGACTTGCTGGGATTGTTGACAATCATGTCTTGATCTCACAAAAAGGAGTTTTTTTAGACACATCTTAGTCAAACAGGAACGCAGAATTCTACTTGCTCTCTTTTAACCTCGTTCTTTGAGCGATAAAGATGCATCTATTTTTCACTGTTTCTTGAATAGGGGAGAGAATGTGTCTGTATCTTCTGCGATTGACTGTGTCATACATCGTTATCAAAACTTGAAATCTACATAGCTAAACCACGAAACACAAGAATCTTACTATTTGACACCCCTTTCATATACAGCTAATTCATGGAACATTATATGCACAGTTTATCTGTTAGGGCACTTTTTCATTTTTCATAACAATTTTACATGTTCATTAGGTCTGTATTAACTGTCCATATATATGTCATCATCACCATGTCGTGCCATCGGCACGGATATCCCTGACCTTCTCTCGTTACGCTTCCCTATCATTCATCGCTTCCGGCAGGCCCCCAGGGATACGACCAGTATCCTTACAGAGCTGTTGTATGTAGGTGTGAACTGGTCTCCCTGACTTTGCTCGGCCATGTGAAGGGGTCCATCAGAGCGAGGATTCATTCAAATCTTTTTAAATCCTCTGCACTGTTCTCACATTGACAGACAAAATTTGAATTATTCGTAGTGTAACTTCCGTGGTGAATGACACGCAGTACAATATGTCATTTCTATATTTCTAGTGGCGGAAATTGCGTCGTAGTGCTAATTTCCTCACAGACAGTACTCTGCTTAATCTAGTTTGTTATGCATCGGAAACATGCTGCACATGTTCGAAATTAATAATATAATTTGGTGTCAATTCACCCATTGCACCCTATATATATATATATATATATATATATATATATATATATAAGGCATCGTTAGCTATACATAGTGTGTGTGTGTGTGTGTGTGTGTGTGTGTGTGTGGATCATCTTTTGGTAAAATTATTTATGATATTTGCTTTGAGTAGTTTGGCCTAATATTGGAAAAGTTAAAAAGGAAAACGACCAAATTGACGAAAAAAAGCGCGATCACCACGACATAACGTGCGCAAGTTCAATAAAATGTGAACATTATATGAATGATCGTTAATAACGATTTTATGAACATATCTGAAATCAAACGCATTTCAACATCATTATAAATTTACACTACGACGAGTAACTTTTACTCTGTTTCTATTCATACCCTGTCTTGTGGCAAAAGCTGCGTCAGGAGTGGCAGTACCACCTTAGCCACTGAAACTGTGGCATTACCTATGGTAATGAGAATAGGGTATCGCACGTGTTTTAACATGTTCTATGATAAATCAAAATTTTAAAAATTAAATATATTTTAATATGTGCGTGTGTGAGTGTTCATTGATAGATTTTAATAACAATTTATGGGGATATAAAAGTTTAAAAGTGACGTCTTTTAAAATGGTGGAAATACAGCACTGGAATGTTCAATAAACTGAAAACTGCGAAATGGAAAGGGCGGATTTTAAAGCTGAATCATTGCCATAAATTGGTGATTCATTCCTACTGCTATTTTCATCCATGCTAAATAAAATAACGTGAAATTTAAAGAATAGTCGCCAGTAAATAAGTTAGAAAGATGTATTAGAGGGTATCAAATATTGAAATGCAAATCTAGATAAATGACTATGTGGAAAAAAAAGCAAATAGATGAACTATTACATTTCTAAACGTAAAACGAGTTGATTATTTCTGCTAATTGCAGATTTGCACGTGCATTTTATATATATATATATATATATATATATATATATATATATATATAAGTGTGTGCTGGTGTGCTTTATTTGCCGTAAAATTTAATTTGTATAAATTCATCTCAATAGGTAAATGAAAATGATTTATCTTGTCTAACTTGAAAAAATGTAATTCATTAGAGGAACTGATTGTACAAAAAACTAAGCAAAGAAATTTAATTTACCTATTAAACTGAATATACCTAGAATATAAGAATATAATTGACATTATATATTTACATATATTGGCAGCTTAGGTGGATTGTGTGGTTGCAAAAGTAATATGGTGTTAATTTCAATTAGACTTAAAGTAATGGTGTTTTTATCTTTCTTGCAAGGAAAACTGGTTATTGGTGTAGTACGGTTAGAATATATATATATATATATATATATATATATATATATATTCTATATATATATATATATATATATATATATATATATATTCTAACCGTACTACACCAATGACCAGTTTACCATCCCTATACGCGACACAACGACTGTTATTTAAGTGGAGCTTAACAGGTTAAAATTCAGAGACTTCTTTTTCCATACACTGTTAGCCATATCAATTTTAAAGAGCACTGACTGACCCGCTATTTACCAATAACTGAAGTGATAATAATTTAAATTCAGATCTTTCCCGAAGGGCATTAACGCTATGCAAAATAAAAGCAGCCTCACCCAGGATATATATATATATTTAACAACCCCTCTGCACGAGCGGGATGTGATAAAAGGTCAACTTTTCATCGGAGCTTAACAGGTTTGGATTCTGAGTTTTCCTTCTCCCAGATCTGTTGCCTAACTAAAGCTAAAGAACCCTATTGTTTAACCATAACTGGGAGAAGAATAATTAGATTAATAATTTTCCAAAGAGTATTAGTGCTATGGGAAATGCAATCTTCCTCGTCCAGAATTTGAACTCGTTTCGCTGTGTCCATATCCTACAACGTTAACCATTACACTCCGGGCAACTCATATATATATATATATATATATATATATATATATATATATATATATATATATATATATATATATAATCTAACATTGAACGCGTTTTTAATCCGTAAAATTATTATATGCACTAAAATGTAGAGTAATATAACAATATTCCTAAACAATAAATCTCAATAAATTAAGAAAGAAAAATGAAGAAATCACATGATACACTTTCATAGTGTGGATCCTCTACTGAGATAGTATGTGAAACACACACACACACACACTAACATATATATATTAGTTTGCGCATGTGTTTGTGAATAAGAATATATAAATGTACATTCAAGTATATAAAGGTAATCGTAATAGAAATCATTAGAAATCCATGTGTGTATTTCCGAAGAACTGATTCTACAGCAGAATTTTGCATTGAAATTAACACCTGTTATTATATTACCGCCATATTTTCTGTCAAATTTTGCTACAATCTGCACATAACAGTATCAGGTAAATATCCAATAAATAACTATCCACCCACAAGCAAAGCTCATTCTCTCTCTCTCTCTCTCTCTCTCTCTCTCTCTCTCTCTCTCTCTCACTCTTCTCCTAGAAGAATTATATATATATATATATATATATATATACAGAGAGACAGAGGAAAAAATTACATATGTATGGAGAGGGAGAAAAAGATGTCTGTCGATGTGTACGTGTACTTACACGTACACATCGTTTGATGGATGCTTATATATATATATATATATATATATATATATATATATATATAAGAACACGCACATACAAACTCACACGTGAGAGTGAATGAGTTTGTAGACGCATGTAAATCAGTTGGTACGAAGTCGAAAAATACATTTATTTCTGAAAGTATTTATTTTTAAATATCAGCTCAAAATTGCATTTATTTCTCAGACTAAACGTTAGATATTAACTATCTTAGGCTACTGGCCACTTGATGTACGTTTATATATATATATATATATATATATATATATATATATATATATATATATGTGTGTGTGTGTGTGTGTGTGTGTGTGTGAGAGAGAGAGAGAGAGAGAGAGAGAGAGAGCGACTATATATATATATATATATAACGGAAGTCAGGCATTTGGATATATATCAAACCCATTTGCTCCCCAGGTAAACACCTGCAAAATTTATATACACCCACTTCCCTATCCAACACATGTTCAAAAGGTATGTCTCCACATCCTCCCTATAATGTTAAAGACGAAGATAAACTTTCTTGAATGCTATTGATAACCGATTTAGTTTCATCTTTTCTCGATATGTTATTTTCTTCATATGAAAGGAGTCAAAGTCATGATTAAATTTTTATGTTGTTTCCTTATCCACCTACTACGTTCGTAACTGAGACACGAGTGAGTTAACCCCCGGCGGCACAGTTGAACGTTTGATTCACGATATTTCTAAGTACTGGTTTCAAGTCAAGAAATTCGTACGCTTTGAACTTAAGGTATTCTTCTATCTAGAAGCAAATAATACATTTGTCTTCTTGAAAAGCAGGTGGCCAAATATAACTTTTGACGCACACACATGCATATATATATATATATATATATATATATATATATATATATATATATATCCTCTCATTATTTTTCTCAGTCAACAGCTGGACTTCAGATTTCTTGATTTGTAAGATATCGACGTAATGAGCCCAAACTTGCCTCATTGCTCCATAACGTGCTGGCAAGAGTTTCGAATTCCAACCGCTACTCCACTTTCTCAAATGAAGCTATGATATCAACTATCTCTTGCTGTTTTAATATTAGTTGAGTAGGAAAAAGTGGGTTTCATGCCTTCAATGATCACATTACAGCAAAGCAAACCAAACACCCTTGGCTGCTATTTGATCCAAGCCCATCTGGTCGAACGAAAACAATAACAACATCCACGCAAACCGTGCACTGATTTCTCTCAGCATATATACACACACACACACACACACATACTCACACACATGCACACATATACTCACAAACATATGTGGGAGTATATACGAGGATCATTAAATAAGTTTCCAGACTTTTTTCGTATGGGCACTTTTATTGATAGTACGCTCATGAAACTCTAGTCCCTTTCCAAGTAATCTCCTCCGGCTGCAATGCACTTGTTGTACTGTTCCAACAACTTCTGGAAGGCCCCAAGGAAGTCCTCTTGTATGAGCGTGTCAAAGACCTTCGTCACAGCCTCCTCATCGCCTCAATTGTCTGATAACGACATCCTGTGAGCTTAGGGAATAAACAAGTCACATAGGGAGGGTGAGGAACTGTCTTGATGCCCATCTTGGTCAAATAGTCAGTGACAAGGATGGAGTTGTGGACTGGTGCATTGTCCTGGTGGAAATGCCACTGACCCGATTTCAGGAGCGCTGACATCTTGACCTGCTGAACTCCTTTCAAGATAGTAACCCTAACCCTAACCCTTTGGCCAATCAACTCTGGTGTATTGACTTCCTTACTCCTCCCACATCTCTCATCATTCCTCACAGACTCCATGCCTACCTTGAATCTCTTATGCCATTCAAAAACTGATGCTTGATTCATGCAAGATGGTCAAAAAGCAGTCTGAAGCATTCCATATGTTTCTGTGGCATTTTTTCCAAGTTTAAAACAGAATTTTATTGCATATCGTTCTTCTAAAGTGTCCTCACGTCCAGATTGCATTTTTGAAATTCACCAGCTGTGAAAATCAGGCTTTAGTAGGGTGTATTCCAATTGCTACTGTAGCTGTTCATTTGAACCTGAAATCATAAAAATTGGTCAGTCATCTCATAAGATGTATATCAATAACATACTGAATTTTCAAGAGTCTACAACAATTTTAAATACTAGTACAAAAAATGTCTCTAAACTTATTGAATGACCCACGTATATATATATATATATGCTTGTTTGTGTGTGCACATATATGTAGGTTTATTGGGGAAATTTTCTCGTTAAAACGTATTTCTCTGACTCTTTCTCTCTCTCAGTCTCTACCTTTCCCCCTCTCTTTCTCTCTCCCTTTCCCTCTCTCTCTCTGTATGTGAACCGATATATTATTGCATACAAACAGCAATACGTGAATTTGTGCCAATACACACACACACACACGCACACACACACACATATATATATATATATATATATATATATATATATATATGTATATATATATATATACAAATATATTAAGAGAGAGAATGATTTGCGGGTCTGTACGTATACATGTCCGTTGAAGGAAATCTTTTTTAGTCTGCTGTGTGTGTGTGTGTGTGTATGTGTGAAATCTCTCTTTTAAACACATTTTATTAAAGAACGAGAACGTATAAACGGTTTTTTACGAGGCTTTGCTAGTTTTCTCGTGACTTCGCACAATTTATCATTCAATCTTATTTAGAAATTTGAAACTTTTTCTTCCCAAAGCTTTTTAATAACCATTCGTAATTTTCAAGGTTAAAACTGAGAGTTGCTTGTTTTTAAATGCTGAAAAAATTTATTTTTATTGTGGCTTTTATGTTCTAACTTTAGATTCATAATTTTCGCTTGTTTACCGCTTATCCCTTTATTATATCACAAGTAAAACTTTATGCTTACATACTTATTGATAAAGGGGACCTGCCCGTAGCGTTGTGACTAGCGTGCTCGACTGTGAACATTGTAGACAGTGAGTTCGAACGTCAATCATGCTATAACTTTCACTGTCGGACCACAACCCAAATGAAAGGCATGAAACTCTTATCCTTTAGCTTTAGTTTAGATAGTATCACCGCTGTACTTCTACGATGGTGACTTTGACGTTAAATAACCAACGAAGGTTAATATGTCATTTAAACAAAGAATCCGATCTTTATTACGTTCCCTTTCGGACCACAACTCAAATGACAGGCATGAAACTCTAATCCTTTATCTAGAGTATAAATAGTGTCGCTGATGTACTTCTACGTGGATGATTTGGCGTTAAGTAACCAACGAAAGTTGATATGTCATTAAAACAAAGAAACCGAAAACTATTACCTTCATTTTTGGACAAATACTCTTACTGATGATATGGACACCTCTTATCCCTTTCCCCTCACTGAGTTAATTAGTACTGGAACTTTTGGAGTTGCCCATGGTGTAATGGTTATCGTCGCAGGAATTGGACACGGCGACAAGAGTTCAAATCCTGGACTGATTGCATTTCACATAGCACTAATACCCTTGGGACAGGTACGAATCCAATTATTCTCCCCCCAGCTATGGGTAAATAGTAGGGTAGACTAGGTTCTTCAGCCTTGGTGAGGCAACTAGTCTAGGAGAAGGAAAACTCTGAATTCTAACCTGCTAAACCCCGCTTAAAAAATTGACCTTGTGTCACATCCTGCCCGAGCGGAGGGGTTGGGTAAATATGATTAGTACTGCAACAGTTCCTCAACAGAGAATGGAAGCAAAATATGGAATAATTTTTAAAGCATCTATTTTAGTCTGCTTTGTCCAATTTTTAAAAATAAAAAATACCCCATAAATCTAAATTTTTATGATTATCTCTATTATTCAAGCATTTTTTAGAATTAAAATTCAGCCTAATATAAATTTGCAAGAAAAGAAACGACAAAGAATCTATAATTTGCTTAATGCCGAAACAAAGTCAAAATTTTTCTTTTGCCGACCGTATACAAAGTAAAGACCGTATATTTTCAGGCAAAGAGCTTTTTAAGGAAAAAGGTCAGTGGAGGATTAAACAAAAAAAAAAACAAAAAAAAAAAAAAACGAAAAGGAGGCTTTTTAATTGCTCTCATTTCGGTGATTAAGAAGTTCTCCACAACGTCAATAAGAAAGCATGCTAATGAATTGAACTTACACGAGAAAACTGTAAGGACAGCAACAAAACAAGATTTAAGTCCAGACGTTAAACGCTATTGACATATGGAGCGTTTGAGAAAAACCAAACAAATTTAGCTTCCAATCAAAATATTGGTTCACTTAAGACTGCCATTGAGGAGGAGTGATATAAAATGTCTGAACAATTTGTTTCAAAGGCATACAAATCGTTTCGAAGGCATGTTGATACAATAATGGAAAAAATGGTGTCTGTATTGAATACATTTACTGTCTTGTGTCTAATCTTGTTTTATAATTGAGTCGTTTATTATTATACTTGAATATCCTTAATTTTGCTTTCGCACTCCGTCTAATGAAAACCTATGGAGCATTGTGACGATGATTCCACTTGTAATTGGTGCACTCGTTACCATCCTTAAAGTCTTCGTAAAATGACTTGAAAACTTAGAAGTAAGAGGACAAGTGGAGACCATTTTGACTATAGCATTAAATTAGCCAGAATACTGAGAAGAATCCTGGAGATTTGAGGTGGCTTGGTCTCAATCAAACTCCAGCTAACACTGGTGTTAAGAACTTTCAAAGTGTGACATAATATTACATATTTTGACACAAGGCTTGAAAAATGCATTTCTCATTGAGAATCGAACTCACGAATAAAGATTTAGCTCGATAAACATTACAATGTACGGGGTGCCAGAATTAAATTATTTCGTATCTTTATGTTGCTCATAAGAAACTACCTATAATTGGTAGCAGTAAAATGTTCTTGTTTTCTATGTTAATTAATGTGGGAATTTATGATACTATTATCTGCTTAGTAGCATGTTAGACGATGCAAGTGTTGTGCTGGTTTGAACAATATCAAAGTTAGATTTCTCATGACAGAACTGATAAAATAGCCTTATGGGAAAAAAACTTACATGTATTATATTTACTTAATTACATTATGATGCTACATTCTGGTCCGGTTACTCGTACCAAAAAATATGCTTAATTGTTTTGCACGGCACCAAATGTACGTAGAACCATCGCTTGGCCATGGGTTTTCAGTATCGAATCTTGTTAATGCGCTATGGGTTTTTAGGGTCGAATCCTACATCCTGTTGTGTCGTGGATTTTCAGGGTCGAATCCTGGTAACAGTGCCAAAAATGATATTACAGTTTGCACTGTCTGGGCCCTTATCTTCGGCACAATACCAAATATAGTACCATAGCTTAGCCCGGCATTAATTTTAACACTATCGCTAGCTCCGGCATCAATTGTGTTTCTACATAGTTTGTTCATCAGTCTTCTTTGTGCCCACGCTGTGTTTGAAAGATCCACAAATAAGGAAGGACATAATCCATCCGGAACTTCTTCAAATGGTTGAGGTGGTCCGTTGGAAAAAAGTTGGCTCAAAAATAAGAACTCTTCGGCAACAGTTAATAATCATTTATTGTTCGATGTTCAGACTGCATACCGTGGCACGAGAGAGAGAGAGAGAGAGAGAGAGAGAGAGAGAGAGAGAGAGAGATCTGTAACGGTCTATGAACAGACACAAAGAGACACGTCCTCCCCCAGCCCGCGCAAACTTGCTGAAGGCAAATTTCTAACTGACTACATTTTCAAAATTTGCTAATTTTTATATATATTTAAACTCAGGATAACGGTAGGTGATGTCAGCTTGCTAAATAATTGCGCCATCTCTCTCGTGTCACAAATTCATTATTTTCATATCCTCAATCAAACCTTTCACAGACAAGATATGAATCCATTTTGTTTACATTTTGGCTTTTCTGTCTGGATCGTTATGTACTCGCTTAAATTTTCCAATTTGACTTACGTTTTCGCTCAAAGATATTAACTAACCTAACAGCCAACTGAAAAACTCGCGGCCCGACCAAACCGGGTAATAAAATAATAAACTATCATGGCAGCTGTGCCACAACATGATTCTAGCTCAGTCAGCTATAGATATAGAATACGCCCACGGTGAGGATCTAGTTCTGGAGTTTTGGAGAATGTGAATTTATCTCCATTTCTATTACTACCAAGTCCACTATGACCCGAATTATAGGAACCCATTAGGGTCCCATCTGTAGGTTGAAGAGAAATATTGTACTAGGTATGACACTGAACAATATGATGGTGAGGCTCCAGTCCTGAAGTTGTCAGAAATGTGGAAAATCCCTTCATTGTCATTACTCCCAGGTCCCCGCTCTCTGAAAGTAATAGTAACTGTTAGTCTCTCGCTTTTGGTCAAATAGAACGATTCAATCATTTACCAAACTTGAAAAGATTTGTGCGTAAGCAAATGATTGATATAAAATAGAGTTATTGATATTAGCAATTCTTGAAATTGGCCCTGCGACTGGGGCTGCAAAATACACCGACTGCATTTATGCAAAGGGGTAAGACTAACCCAACGAGTGTCTTGTACATGACACTAAACAACCTGATGGTGAGATTCCAGTAATGCTGGAGCTTTGGGGAATGCAGAGTACCCCTTCATTGCCATTGCTCTTAGGTCAACTCTGGCCGAAAGTGGTAACTCCAGATATGGTCATATCTATGGGTCAAATGCAATTAACCGTAAACTTAAGCTAAACTGAATTGTTTGAAATAGAATTGTTTTGGCATTTAACTGTGTATAACCAAAAACTATACTGATACTAGACTGAGTTGATCAAAAGAGAACTCTTTATATGAATAAAAAGAGATTTAGCATTAAATAACCTACAATTGTTGATGTGCCATAAAACCAAACCAAGCGTTAAAACTTTTATCAAATTGACTTAATTCGGCGTTGAATGATCTGAAAATGGTTGATACGCCGTAAAAAACCAACCAACCAATACTTGAAATAATTTAACTGTATGCAAACAAATGATTAATCAAAAATTGAAATATTAATAGCATATAGCAATATTTGAAACCGTTTGACTGTGTACAACTAAATAGAATTATTGGCGTTTGATAGCAATACTTAGAACCATTTCTGCCCTGTATATGACATTAAACTATGTGATGTTGAGGCTCCTATCAGTCCTAGCATTTAGGGAATTGTGGAGTATCCTTTCATAACCATTACTCGCAGGTCCACACTTAACCGAAGAGTTAGGACCTGTTAGGTTCCTTTTTATAAGTCAAATAGAACAGTCCAATGTTTTACTATTGATATTAAATTAAATTATTTATTTCAAATAGCAATACTTGAAACCATGTAAGTGAGTGCAAGTAAAAAGTAGCAATACTTGAATCCATATAACTGAGTCCAAACAAATTATTACTATCTAATAGAATTGTCTAAATATCTTTGGTTTGGTTACTTTGTTTAATAGTATATCAACCTTTGCAGGTTATTTAATGCCAAAGCCATTCTCCTAGAAGAACATCAGTGGTACTATTTGACCCATAGCTGGGAGGATGAGGGGGTCCATACCTTTCTCAAGTGTATTAACTCGAAAGTGAACGTCATAGCCCGACTGGAGTACGAACTCGCTTATTACGATTCCGCAGTTCATCGCTTTAACCATTACACCACGAGGACTCCCCCAAATCTCTTTGATGAAGCTGGATAATTTTAATCATTTAGAGTATTCAGATTATTGTCTTCATCTTTCTTGTAATATTATTAACGTTTTGACCGACGTGCCATTCGGCCTTCAAGTGTTTCTTACCGCGTCTACATGTAACTTTGAACCGAACCCTTTATTTAATCAACGGTGGGTAGATTGTCTTAATTCCGTTAACCACAGCCGGATACAAGTGTTAAGCTATTGTAAATATAACTTGTTATTTACTTGTAGTCAGGACTGAACCTGCAACCGCCAGAATATTTGATTTTGAAGTTCATTTGTCAAACGCCTATATTTATTATGGTATGTGTTCAACAGGACACGTATCATAAGAGATATATGTACTTTTAGATAGAATTGTTAGATGGAAACACTTGAAGCCAATAACTGTGTGCAAAAAGAAGTATTATTGTTACACTGAAAAACTTGAAACAATTTAAGTTTGTGTAAACAAATAAGCACTGGATCATTTAGAAATAATGATAGCAACAAAATATATGCTTACAAATCGTATTAATAATATCTTGTTTAATCAACAATACTAATTATACAACCAGTCTATTCATACAAAAATACTAATAATGTCAGCAACATTAATTCATATTAATGCTAATTAATTAATATTATATTAATATTATTACTAATTAATTAATATTAATACTAATAATGTTAGCAACAAACTATTTGCTAACAAATCGTATTAATAATATCTTGTTTAATTAACAATACTAATAATACAACCAGTCTATTTATACGACAATACAAATAATATTAGCAACATTAATTAATATTAATACTAATTAATATCATATTAATATTATTACTAATTAATCAATATTAATACTAATAATGTTAGCAACAAACTATTTCCTTAAAAATCGTATTAATAATAGCGCCCTCTCCTACACCTTGCTGTAGTAGCTATCGAAAAGGGAGCCTTCAGGTTACCCTCGACTATGGTCGCTAACAACTTTTATTTATACGACAATACAAATAATATTAGCAACATTAATTAATATTAATACTAATTAATATCATATTAATATTATTACTAATTAATCAATATTAATACTAATAATGTTAGCAACAAACTATTTCCTTAAAAATCGTATTTAAAATATCTTGTATAATTAACAATACTAATAATACAACCAGTCTATTAATACAACAATACTAATAATGTTAGCAACATTAATTAATATTAATACTAATTAATCAATATCATATTAATATCATTATTAATTAATTAATATTAATACTAATAATGTTAGCAACAAACTATTTGCAAACAAATCGTATTAATAATATCTTGTTTAATCAACAATACTTATAATATCTCTACGTATAAAGAAGTTTTAGAATTAGATAAACCACAAAGGATGATATGCCTTAAAATGCAATCAAACTACCAAAAATTAAACGGTTGTTTGAAAGTTTTATCATTATTAATACCTCTTATATACGAAATGTTTTAGTTTTTCATTGATTATTAAAATGTTTGTTAGTATCAATATATGATGTGTACTTTCGATTTGCAGAAATGATTTGTTGTGAATGTTGTTCACTATTCTTCAAAGGAATCGACAGAAGAGTAGGTTTATTGTTTTCTTTTTCGACATTATTTTTCAACATTATTACGTGTACTGTTCTTTATTTGATTTAAAATGATTTTTACTAATTCATCAACAACACAATTTTGAAAATCAGTTTTTCATTAATCTGTTTCGTTCCTATTAAAGACTTATTGATTAGATAAAAATAGAATTCCTGCTCTTCTGTAACTGTCTACATTCTTATTATAATGATTAAGTACACAAGCATTTTGAATTCTTAGTCTTTTCGACAAGGAAGTGATTAATGTATGGTCATGATGATTTAAAGAGTAAATTAGATGATCTCACAAACGATGATAAGAAGAAGATTTTAAGAGGGTATTTGTGGGGACTATCGGATTAATTAGCCGAATTTAATATGTATGTAAATCTCATAATAATATAAAACACAAGTGTAGCGTTCTGTGTATACAGCAGTGTGTCTGTATACATAATATTTAGAAAGAAAGAAAGAAAGAAAGCTGCAATCATACCTGTTTTCATTGTAATCTTTGAAGAAAGAAAAACTTGAAGTAAAAAAGAAAAAAACGAAATAAAAGAAAGAAAGGAAGAAAGGGAGAAAGAAAGAGTAGAAGGTGAGATCTCAGAAGTTTTTATTGTAATCTTTAAAGAAAGAAAAAAATTGAAGTGAAAAAGAAAGAAAGAAAGAAAGGAAGAAAGAAAGAACAAATCATGTGATTTGTGGCTTATCACATCGAAAGAGAAAGGAAAAGAAAGCAGACAATTCCAGAAAGCACGTTGACGCCTATTTGGCTATGCATCTTTTGAAACTACAGTGGCAGCAACAAGGAAGAGAGAGAAAGGGGGAGAAAGTGAGAGTCTTCATTTTTGGAGATTATATAAAATTCAACCGATATTATTCACTGGTGTATTCTAGAGTATAAATAATGTATATGTTCTCTACCAAGGTTATTTTTTAAAGATTATGTGAAAATATAGCGAAAAAGAGAGATGCTCACAGAGACATAACACATTAATGGTAACTAAATGCTTTTCTGATAAGAAAATGGAATCTATTACAGATACTGCTTTCATCATCATCATCATAATCAAGTTGTGCTAATGGCACCGTTCTTTGACCCTTTCTTACTATCTACATGTATCGTCCATTGGTCCAATGAGTCCTGTAGGCTGCGTCTAGTATTTACGTGGAGCTGGTCGGCCAAACCTGGTGAGAACATATGTGGGAGTCCATAAGAGAACGTTCCTTATAAGTTCGTTCTTACTTCACTAGGAGAAGCCTTGTTCGTCTAAGAAGGTTTCTGACCAGGGAGGTTAGTTGCCATAAAAAAGTAAAGTTGGCTGCCTTTTCAACAGCTACTACACTGAGGTGTAGGATGTACCATAGCCATATACATGAATATGCGAAATGTACATGGTATGTTCATATATATATATACATAGAACATAGGAATCTCGAAACACGAAAAACACTTACGACTTCTCAGTTCAGGTACGAAACTTTTTATTACCTATGAGTTTAAAAGTTCTTCGACATAAGGAGAGAAAGGCAAAATCTTTCTATTCTGGCTTTTTCATCTGCCCCCACCCGCCATCTCGCGTGACATCTGCCCAAGGCCTCCGCGAGCAAGCGAAAGTCAACCCTTCTCGTCCGATGTCTAGATTTAAATTCTACTAACTTTCTTTAATTTCCCAAAATCCTCCACGCGCTCCCGGTGCGTGACGTCATTCGCACTTGCTAGCCCCGTTTCCCATCTCGGGCTATTGTGACATTTCTGAGTGACTTGTCCACTCTGCCCCCGCGCGCGCGTGAACACCTGCGTTAATGTTGCTCCTAAGTAACCCATGCACTGAGCCGAAAGGTTCTCAGCCTAACTAAACCCCAAGGCATAAAACGAAATCCCTCGGCCATTATATTACATAGGGGAGAGCACTATTGTTTTCCCTTGTTTGGTTTGGTTTGGTTTCTTTGTTTAATGGCATATCAACCTTTGTAGGTTATTAAATGCCAAAGCCGTCTTTCTAGAAAAACTGTAAATGTACTATTTAACCCATAGCTGGGAGGATAAGAGGATTCATACCTTTCCCAAAAGTATTAGTCTGAAAGTGAACGTAATAGCTCGACTGGAGTTCAAACTCGCTTACTACGATTCTGCAGTTCATCGCTTTAACCATTACTCCACGAAGACACCCCCTCCTTTTCATGTATTGGTCCACTTGACCCTTGATCCATACCTTATTATGCTTAGTGTTAAGCAAGGAAGGATCAAATACCAGTTTTTGAGTCATTGGTTTGACTCGACCTGAGATTGAACCCTGGTCTCCCGGGCTATTGGCTGATACTCTAACCATAACTTCCATGGCTATACAATTCCTTTTTTGTGAGGTGTTACTTCCAGGTTTTGTTCAAAACAGCTTGCAAATTCTTGTATAATTCCCATCGAGCTTCTTTTTCATGCATTAGAGGTGCATTCATACAGTAGCACTGAGACAGCCGCGGCGGGAATGAAATCCAATTTTAGTTTATCAGAGAGACTAGATTTCCATATGATTGATAACATGTCAATTGCACACCACGCCTTCACTATACGTATGTTGACATCGTTTTCAGTAGATGAGATATTGCTGCCGATATATGTGATCAACTCGAGCGATTTTCGAGGCTTGTCACTTAACATAGCGACGGCTCTTTCTTCTCTAAATACATAAATTATGTTTTATTTGCATTATCGTGAAGACCACAGCCTCTTGGTTTTAGCCCCGGGCTATGCAGCAGGGATTTGGCAAAGGCAGATATATTTGCGAGAAGCTCAATATCATCTCAGTGCGTGAGAGAGAAAGAGAGAGACCTAGCTATATATGCATAGAGAGAGAGAGACAGAGACAGAGGGAAAGAGTGAGAGTGATTGATATAAATATTGCGATAAAAAAGTACTGAGACAAAATTTTTAAATATATTTAATGTTAAATTTTTTTGATTTTTCAGATTTGAGCACGCTGAGCAACGCATATAATAAAATAATAATAATATCTTCTTCTCTAAAAATCCATTAGACGAATCAAAACTAATTTTAAAAAATGTGAGGAGGTTATCGATAAAATGTGAAGAGATATTTTATTGGTGAGACACAAGACTGTGTAGATATATAGCAATCTCCATATTCTCGAAACGTATCTTTGTGAGATTTTTTTTTTTTAGTTTTCTAAGCTATAAAAAGTAACATTTCAGAATGTGGATAATATGAAAATAATTACAACAGACCAGTCTTTCCTCCGTATTTAGAGCGAGGTATCAGAAGTGCTTCGATTAATGAAAAACCTCAATCGAGTAAATCTGCTAAAAGAAAAGAGGGATTGTTTTTAAAGTGAAATTATTTTCTTATTAATTGCGGGCTTGCTCTCTGGTTTATTTGTGCATTAATATTCGTGGTTGATTTAATGACAAAGCCCCCCTTTGTAAACAGACCAACAGTGATACTATCTTTCTATTTGGTGGGAGGATAAGGGTGGGTTCATACAATTATTAAAGTATCAATCCGAAAGTGAAAATAACAGCAGGGCTAAAATTCGAACTTGCTTACAAAGATTCTAGCGAACAGCACCATAAACTAACCATTACGCCCCGGGGACATCGGTGTTTGTGAATACAAACTCAGTCTCAGTATTGTTTTGATAAGTGATATATATATATATATATATATATATATATATATATATATATATATATATAGGTATTATTCGGTCCAGTTAATTTCTAATGGATAAATAAAACAGAATAGACACGGGGGGGAGGAAGAGATCTAAAGAGTTACCTCCTCCTTTTATTGAATTTCCGTTTTTTTATTTACCTATTTATTTTATTTTCAAAATTCTTCCCTCAGTTATAATTACGGTAATTTGTTATATATTTTTCTTCATGTTTTTGGTCCACACCAGAAATGAAAAACAGGATGGAAATAAATTTATATTCCTAAAATAACCGGTCTTTGTTTTTTTTCTTTAAAGATATATATATATATATATATATATAGTACGATTTAATAGAGACTAAAACTCGGTTAAGTCGTCATAATAGATTTATTTCGGCAGAGAATATTATTGCTATACTCTCCGTCTCGTCAGATGACTCTTTACATGCTCAATTTTTGAGTGGCATAAGAGATTCAAAAAAGGCAGGGGGTCTGTGAGGGATGATTAGAGGTGTAGGAGGAGTAACGAAGTCAATAAACCAAAGTTGATTGGCCCAAGGTTTAGGGTTAGGGTTACTATGTTGAGGTTTTAAGGGATTTCAAGAAGATATTCCTTCGGAAGAAGTCAGTACTCATCAAATTGGGTTAGTGACATTTCAACCAGGACAATGCATCAGTCCCAAACTCCATCCTTTTCACAGACTATTTGACCAAGATGGGCATCAAGACAGTTCCTCATCCTTGCTCCCTGTGACTTTTGGTAATTCCCAGCTCAGAGGCTGTCGTTAAGAGACAATTTAGGAGATGAAGAGGCTGTGACGAAGGTCATTGATACGCTCATACAAGAGGACATCGATGGGGCCTTCCAGAAGTTGTTGGAACGGTACAACAAGTGCATTGCAGCCGGAAGAGATTAGTTCGAAGGGGACTTGAGTTTCATGTGTGTACTATCAATAAAGGGGCCCATACGAAAAAAGTCTGGAAACTTATTTAATGATCCTCGTATATATATATATATATATGTGTGTGTGTGTGTGTGTGTGTGTGTGTGTGTGTGTGTGTGTGTGTGTGTGTGTGTGTGTGTTTACACTTAATTGAAATAGATAAAAATATTATTTTTTGAATAGTCGATTGAAATAGAGACTCTTTGAATGATATTTCCCAAAGGAGCACACTTCTGACATATCAGTAACACCTGAGTAGAAAAAAAATTGGAAAGATGTAAAAGCAACCCTCACGGAGAAGGAAAAAACGAATTTTAACTCTGCACATACACACACACACACACACACACACACACACACACACACACATATATATATATATATTGTAACAGTGTTGCTTGTCACTGAGTTACATCATATCCCTTCACCATGATATTTATTGTGATTCTGGACTACCATACTACAGTCGCCTATTTACTTTCGCAAATCATAACTTTATTTTATTTTCTTCGAAAAGCAGTGAGGATCTTTTGTTCCTTAGTTATAATCAACCAATTAATATGCACACAAGTACATGAAGAAACAAATAAAAAATGTTTTTCATGACCGTACTGTGGCAAAGTTTGCAACATAACTTCGTTCTCCTATCCGGAAAACAACAATATCTAATTATCACGTTGCGTATGTATCTGCACACACACATACTCTAAACACCACTTACACGTCCACACACAATAATACGCAACTATATCCCACACAAACACACACGCACACACACACACACACACACACACACTCACAAGCATACATAAAGATTTGTACACAATTCCAACGGTTTTTATCTGTATTTTTCGATTTTTTCGATTTCTTCATTTTCTTCCGTCATATGACTGATGATTGTTATTTGTAAAACCTTATGAAACCTAAGGTCACAAACAAACTGCCATGGCATTAAATATGTAAAATCTAATATATATATATATATATATAGGGCGGAACGATAAAATTATCGCCCAAGGAAAGACAACATGATTCCATTTCCATTTAATGAAAACCAGTTTCCTTTAATGGTTGCAAGCCATCAACTTGTTGGCAAGTTGTGTACAAATCCCAAGAGCGATAGGAGCCTTCTATCATGTCTGAAAGTGACACAATGTTCAACGAGCGAGATCGGAGATGGGCCGCTGTACAACTAATGCTCTCTACCGATCCAAGTTATGACAACAGGACTATTGCCAGCACCCTCAAAATGCAAATCTGGATTGACAAGAATAACAGGGACGTGCCTAAGGTGATAAATACAAATTTTCCAGCTACGGTTATGGCCTTTGGTGTGGTTTCAAGTGAGGGCCACATCATGCCACCTCCCATCTTTGAAGTCGGCTTGAAAGTCAACACCAAAGTGTGCTGAAGAGTGTGGTGATTCCCTGGTGCAATCAGGTGGCCGGTAGCAGACACTGGGTGTGGCAGCAGGACTCGGCGCCGGCCCACAAGTCCAAAGAGACCCAAGCTTGGCTTCAGAAGGAGTGCTACGACTTTGTACCCTTCTCTCACTGGCCCCCCTCCTCCCCCGACCTGAACCCGCTGGACTACATTGTTTGGTCATATGTCGGGAACATCACCAACATGACCTCCCACAACACCAAAGCCAGCCTGATCGCCGCCATCCACCGAGTATTCGCCGAGCTCCCGCCGGCGCTTGTCGAAAAGGCATGCTCCCAGTTCTGGATCCGTATCGAGGCGGTGATTGAGGCTGAAGGCGGCTATATTGAATAGATGTCAGGTTACCAGAATTGATTTTTTCAAAAAAAGTTTGAAAATAAAGCTGTAGTGTTGCTTTATTTAGGACTACAATTTTAACGTTCCACCATATATATATATATATATATATATATATATATATAATACTAATTCATTTTTTGAATAATTTATATATATATATATATATATATATATATATATATATATGGAATAAAATAATGGATTTTAAATACGACAGTTTGTAAAGAAAAATTGCTAACAAGATAATACAAGTATTAATTTTATTGCGGACTTTTGTCCTCATCTTAGTAGTTTTGTTGTTTTTTTCACTACGTTTTGGCCAAATTTCCCCTCTGGCCGTCTTTAGGTGATTAAGCCCGAAGTGAAATTCAGCCGAAACGCAGTGAGAAAAACAATAAAAATTACCACAATGAGGACAAAAGTCCGCCATAAATTTATTACTCAGGTTAAGAAGCCTATCTCAAAAAGAATTCCCAATAAAGACAAGATAATCCAAGTAAAATAATTCTCTCCTTCTTGGATTATGTTGTAAGCAATTTTTCTTTATATATATATATATTCTTGAAGGTAAATTATTATTATTTTCTGATACCAATCATTTTTTCTTTACAAATAATTTATTGTACATATGATACAGCATTTACTATGATGCATTAGCACGTATTCACGAAAGAGATTTCTACGGTTGTTCCATCGGTACGCAAGTGTATAAAAACTGTTCTTAAGTGTCTTTTCGTGGTGTAATGGTTATCGTCATAGGAAATGGACACGGGGATACGAGTTCAAATCCTGGACGAGAATGATTGCATTTCACATAGCACTAATACCCTTTGGAAAGGCATGAATCCAATTATTCTCCCTCCCGCTATGGGTAAATAGTAGGACAGACTGGGTTCTTCAGGCTTGAATTAAAACCTGTTAAACTCCGCTTAAAAATTTAACCTTGTGTAATATCCTGTCCGGAGGGGTTGGTAAATAGGATATTTTCGCTTTCTACATTTCACTCAATGGCCCCACTTAATTTCCTTGTTTATTAATTCAAGGTCCAGTCTTCTAGTCGTGATTTGGTGATCCGTTTGTATCTCAAAGGTCCAGAAAATTTTATGGGTCGTACTAGACAGACTTTGTTTTCTACATAAATCATTTGTCTTTTGATATAAACTTTAATCTCAGGCAGAATTCTCTGGGGAGGAGTCCCTGTCGCGTATTGGTGAAAGTGCGTGATTACGGCCACGAAGAAAGCGAGTTCGAGCTCTTTTCATCCTCATACTAATGCACTTGAGAAAGGTTTAAACTCTCTTATCTATCCAGATGTGGGTGGAATAGTATCATTGCTGTTCTTCTACGAGGATGGCTTTGGCATTAAGTAATCCATCACTCTCAGCAGGTTACCAAGGCTACATCCTGTGTCTGTACAGTGCTGCTGTAGATAAGTTCTAGCAGGTCGTTCAACATTTGCTCGTCCGTGTGAGGGGGCCCAGAGGAGAACGTCGCTTATGAGTTGGCCCTTACTTTTCCCGCAGGCTTGTTCGTTTGACATAGTGTAGGAGATGGGAGGAAGGTGGCCGTGTAGCTACCTCTTCGTGAAATGCTGCTTCCGAGATTTGTTCAATACAGCTGATGATGATATATATATATATATATATATATATATATCAACCGGAAAATTGGTATGATGACTTCGGCAAACAATTACATATAGCTTAGGTGCTGTGCCATAGAATAAAGAAGTGATTGATATTTAATACATATCCAACCTTCTACCATGACACAAAGTCATTTTACTGTGGGAAAGTATGGGAAAACTCATAAACGACGTTCTCCTCTTGGCCCCTTCATACGGACGAGCAAATTTTGGACGACGCACAAATCTAGATTGAGCTGCCGTCTAAAAAAATATGCTTCGTCTCGTCGGCATTCCCAATTTTTGGGTATCTCAGGCGACAAACATTGAACACAGATCTGTTAAAAAGATATTGTTTAGTGGGAAAGATCCCTGGGGATTAGGTGATGAGTAACACCTACCAGACTCGAACGCCTAATCGATCCTCGTTAATCACTATATATATATAATGGTTAGAGTGTTCTCCGATCGCTTGGGGGACCTGGGTTCAATCCCAGATCGAGTCATACCAAAGACTCAAAAATGGTATTGATGCTGCCTTGATTAACACTCAGCATTATAAGGTAGGATCAAGGGTAAAGTGGAGCAATCCAGGGAAAGGAGTAGCGCCCTCCCCTACACCTTGGTGTAGTAGCTATCGAAAGGAGAGCCTTCGGGTCGCCCTCGACTACGGGCGCCAACTTTACTTTTATTATTATTATTATTATTAATATTATTATTATTATTATTAATATTATTATTATATTTTTGGTACATGAAAATTTATATAAACAGATGAATAATGAAATCATTGGGAAAGCGAGGGGTGAACTATTCTAAAACAATAAAATAGCAAGGGCCCTTTACATATATATATATATATATATATAGATAGATAGATAGATAGATAGATAGATAGATAGATTCATAGATAGATAGAAGTGCATAAATTCAGATATTAAAATACGTACATTTATGAACATATGTATATGCACTTGGAAAATTATACAAGCAATATGAAGTTGTGATGACAACGCACACACACACACACACACACACACATATATATATATATATACGCATTTTTTTGTGTATCTGTCAGTATATCTCGTGATAACAGTCTGTGTGTCCGCTTCTGTCTGTCTCCGTCTCTGTCGCTCTCTGGATGTGTGTATATGTTTGTTTGGGCCTAACTTTCTGTTTGTTTATCTGTCCGGGTGGGTGTACGTATCTGAATGTCTCTTTGTGTGTGTGTGTGTGTGTGTCTGTCTGTCTGTCTGTCTATTGGTGTGTGAGTGTGTGTGTTTGTGTGTCTTTCTGTCTGCCTAGGTGTGTGAACGTGTCTGTATATACGTCTGCTCGTTTGTGTAAATTTTTCTGTATATCTGTCTGTGCGTGTGCACATGTGCTAATGTGTATATCATTTTGTCTGGACGTATTTTTTTACACATCAATACCTGTCTGTCTATGCGGGAGTTGAGAGATGGAACATTTTTCGAAATTCTTGCATTCATTTTGGGCTGTTTAGTAGCAAAACTATTCGCTACATTATCAATCCATATTTATGAGTCTCGCCTCTCCTTTCCTACATTTGGATTAAAAGAAAATCAAGCGAAAAATAACAAAAGTGAGTCTACAACGGGGACACATTTTTTCTTCTTTTCCTTAAGGTTGAATTTACATAAATGTGAACTTCGTCTACTTTTCAATATAGTGAACTAAAAAAATAAGTGACACACGAAGGTTGCACCTACCAGCACACATATACACACATACAGACAGTGATAGCATTGATTCCGTAGGCACGTATAGACAAAAACAAACTGATTCATTCACACACACACACACACACACACGCACATATATATATATATATATATATATATATATATATATATATAGGTCTTGATGTGTATATGTGAGGATGCATTTATGTGGATGTGCCTAATTTCATATATGTACAAGGTGTATACATATATATATTTGCATACACATCTTCCTCTTATATGAAAGTACACACATACATATTCAAACTCAAAAAAACGTATGTTTTCGGTATGCATATGAACATACACGCATTCATATACACGGACACACACACAGACACAGACACACACAGACACAGACACACACACACACACACACACACACGAGTGTGTGTGTGTGTGTGTGTGTGTGTACGAGGGTTTACGTGTGTTTATAGGTCTATGTACATAAGTTTATGAATTTTAAAGATATATATATATATATATATATATATATATGCATAAATACAGATATTAAAATACGTACATTTATAAAGATGTATATAAACATAGAAAATTATACATGCAATATGAGGAGTTGTGATACAACGAAACAGTCTATCTGAGAATGACAACATACATACATATATATATATATATATATATATATATATATATATATATATATATATATATATATATACTTGTGTGTGCTTGATTTTGTATGAATATATACGTGTGTGTGTGTGTGTGTGTACCAGGATTCACGTATAACTGTCCCTCTATATGTATACGTTTACATATGTATATATGTAAATGCTTTGTTTGACACACATATACATGTGTGTGAGTGTATAGGTACGTGCGTGTGTGTGTTCGTCTCAGAACTTATATTTACACAATGTCTTCACACGCACATATGCTCACACACACACATGCACATATACCCACACAAACGTATGCATTCAAATGCTTCTTCATACATTTCATGCATATATATATATGTGTGTGTGTGTGTGTGTGTGTGTGTGTGTGTGTGTGTGTGTGTGTGTGTGTGTGTGTGTGTGTGTCTGTGTGTGTGCACGCGCACGCGCGTTCGTCTGTGTGAGTGTGTGTGTCGGTGTGTTTGTTGATGGGTGTGTATTTTGAACATTTTACCGTTGGATATGTGCCTCACTATTTCCGGCTCACTGACCGAGTGTTCGCCAGTGGCCCGGGAGACCAGGGTTCAGTCCCCGGTCGCGTCATACCAAAGACCTAAAAATGGTACTTGATACCTCCCTGCTTAGCATTAAGCATTATAAGATATGTATCAAGGATAAAGTGAAGCAATCCGGGGAAAGGAGTAGCGCCCTCTCCTACAGCTATAGTAGTAGCTATTCAAAAGGGAGCCTTCGTATCTCCCTCGACCAAGTTCGCCAACTTTACTTTTATGTGCCTCACGGTTGAACTCCAATTCTCGCTAGATTACCGAAGTTATAATCTGTTCTTAGAGACAGCACCTACTATAATCCATCTATAGGCTGTGTTTTAAACTAAACAAAACTTCGTAAATTAAAGTAATGTGTATGTATGTATGTATGTATGTATGTATGTCAAAGACATCTGTCTGCAAATGTACCAGCTACCAGAATTAATGATAAAGTCGTCATATTTCCCTTTAGATTATTTCCTTTACATATTCTACATACTTCTCTCTGCGCCCTTCCAGTTTTCAAAATTCTAATCTTCCCTTTTGGGATCGCCATCAGCAGCCTTTTGCCATCTTCTTAACCTCTGTTTCAATACCGATTTTAGCTTTGGGAAAATTCAAAAGTCGCAGGGAGCCAAATGTGGACAGCAGGGATGCTGCCGGATGCGATGTTTCGCCAAGAATATTCTGCAGAAGACGTTAAGAATTGGCACTCGAGATATTCAAAACGTCGGAAGTATTTCCGGATAAATGTCCAACATCGATGTGTGTAGATATGCTTGTACTTATACATACTTCACTGATCATATACTTGTATGCCCACACACACACACACACACACACACACACACACACATATATATATATATATATATATATATATATATATATATATATATATATATATACGTTTGTTTGAAATTATATACACATTTATGTATATTTACATATAAACATAAGCTCATATATATGCATATATATATATGTGTGTGTGTGTGTGTGTGTGTGTGTTTGCATGGATATACATATAATTAAGCATAGCAATATGCACATATAAATGTACATATATGAAACTACATATATGAAAGTACGTATAAATTTTAACACATTCATAAGTATGAAAATGTAAATATGCATCTATGTATAAATATTAAATGATGCATTTGCTTGTATACATATCTATACACTTTGGTTTACATATGTAATCTGTTGAATTACGAATGTATATTTATATATATGTTTTGAATTTTTACTTTTGGCAGCAGATTTTCCATGTAGAAGTCGTTGATAAAAAAATATATATATAATATCCGTTTTGATTGTAGAATGCTTAACATGAAATAATAAAATTCTGGCATATTTTGTTTTCAGAATATTTCCTTTAGATAAAAATTAACTTCAAAAACAGATTATCTGCAAATGATACTTCCATTCAAATATGTGTATAATTTTCTAGATCACTTTCACTGTGTGTGTGTGTGCGTGCGCGCGTGCGTGTGTGGTTTTGTGTGTGTGTGTGGGTTCATGTGTGTGTGTGTGTGTGTGTGTGTGTGCAATTATGTATGTATGTGTATGTTAATAGTGAATGAAAAAAGACAAAAATATAAATTGATAAGAAATAAATTATTGATACATCAACTGATAATTCTAATTGTGTACAAAACTGTGACAGGTAATTTTCTTTTTCGGGCTTCGGTATTCGGCTGAGGATATGTGACCGGTTCGAAAATATTTTTTAATGATAAAACAGACCTTAGTTTCAGAAGGCAGGGTGGCTGTTACTCTCACCTATTTCCTTGATCAGACATTTTTCACACGGCCACCTGCCTCGGTGAACGTAGCTAATACCTAAGCAACTTTTAGATATGATAATTCTGTTCACTCTCTTAAGACATCAAGAAACAAATTGAAACAAATGCGAATAATTATACTTATTTCTGGAGAGGCTACTGTACACTAGATATTATCTCATCTAACGAGCGAACGATACTGTTCCTGAGTTAGTTTCATAGGTCACAAACCTGTGTCTGGTGTATCCGTTATACACTTTAGATAATGTCACAATAAAAATATATCTCTTTAACTCGTGGCACAAATGGTTAATTTAAACCAGCCTACCGATATCTGTTTACTGTAGAGCGAATAGCATGAACCCAGCTGTTAGCGTGCGATTACAGACTCCGCTACAGTTAGTGGATTCCTTAGATAAATTCATGGAGGATCTAGTGCAACTTTTAGTTGAAAATAAACCAATAATATTTTGAAATAAACATATATTGCGATGAAACCAATTTAGTAATCTGGAATTTTATTGAAGACAAGATAAAAGCATTGGTTCCCGTCAGATCATCGAAGTTAAGCAGTAATGAGCCTGATTAGCACTTTGGTGGGTGACTATTTTGTAAGGAACTTCTAGCCTATGTTCCAATGTGCAGTTACTGGCATTTCAATGAATGTTGGCGGACACAAAAAGACAAAGAGGAAATGAGATGAAGTTTTTCGTATCAGGAAAAAGAATAGTCACATGGTCATCACAAAACAATAAAATTCCACTCAGTTTATTTCTGATGTTTCAGCTTTCCTCGAGACCAGTCTCAAAAATAAGAAGACATGAATTGGTATTTTCAAGTCGGTTAAGGGAAAATCCTTTCTTTTATAAATTGTAGCTTACTTCAATGGTCGTGTGTGGGGGGGGGCTTCCTGAAAATTAGGACGGCTTGTTACTAATGCTATGACTAACAAATTAACCCTTTTTAAAATATCGATGTCTCACTTTTGGCCGTCTGTCACACTTACAATGGGAGTTTACGTGATTGATTTTTTTTTATTGTCCGTCAAACATCTGTCGACCTGACGATCCCAAAAAGTGGTGGATTAGATAGTAAACCTTATCTGGTATTGAGGATATGATCCAGAGTGATAGCACCTTTTAGGGCCCCATTTATATGTTATATAACATATGACATGGATTTTCGGTTCGTTCCTAGCGACCCCGTGTGCTTTTACAAGCTGTCAGGTTGTGATTAGTAAACAGGGGGATGACAGCGCGTCATGGAAGTCAGGTCGAACAGGTGTGTAACCGGAAGGAGACCATATGATAACCACGCGGTCAGATTTAGACAGAGTGCATAGATTCGGAGTAAAGCGAGGGACACGCAGCCGGTCAGAGGCGTCTCGACTTGCAAAGCCGTGCAATCGTTGGCACCCTTTGGCTCCCAGAAGAAAAAGTCCCCTCTCTCCATCTATCTCTCAACTAACAACAAACTGTGGGCCCTTTCTGAGAATAAGATGAGTGACATATTCTTATAAAGAAGTATTTTGTTCGTTCATTAGATTTCGTAAATCCTGTATGAGAGTATACAACATATACACCAAATAAACGTTTACAAATTATGTGTATTAGATAGAAATACTTGATATCATCTAAATGTGTACAAAATAAAACATACTTTTAAGCTATTACACAAAAACTGTGGATATTAACGGACATTAATCACATTTCTCTAACATCTTGGCATAAAATAACTCCATATGGATTGACATGCCGTTAAAAATCGATTGACCATACTGATGGGCACTATAGTCACTGGTTGAAGGAGACGAACACTTTATTGCTAAAAACTAAGTAAAGCTTAGTAAATACAGTTTAGTGATATTTTACTTTTTAATATTCATCTCGGCTCCCAGAGACTACCGAAAAAAATGGGAGAAATATAGGGCAGATACGGAAAGTTTTTTTGTAATAAGTCAGAGAGAAGCTGATCAAGCAAAACGAAAAACATATACTTTAGGGAGATTGCCTGCCCGACCTTGAAATGATCGTGATATGTAAGAATTAGGTAGAGAATAAAATTATCAGTAGTAGGAAATGCTCCCTACAGAACAGAGCAAGAATTAAAAAAACGCATCTGTACATGCAATCACACAGCTATTTTACCCTCACAACTAAGGCAAACTTAATCCAAGAATGAAAGAACTAGGGAGACAATGCACAAGAACATGTCAGAATACAACCAAACACGATTGGAAATAACACTTAAGGAGAAAAAATAATATGAGGATAGATATTGTGAGCTTGTAAACATCCTTCAACATTATTATTATTATTATTATTACTGTTATTATGCTTTGAGAATTTTTCGCAACAGCGTTAGCTGAAGGTTTTTTACTGGAGTTAATGTGACAACAAGTCTCCTCAAAACTCCAGGACTCTTCCCAGTATTCTTGCCGATCTTGATAATGCAGTAGACTGGATGATATTCTCTTGTCTTACAGTCCCTTTATCAATCTTTTGAGGATTGATACAAACGCTCCAATTATAATTGGTATCACCTTCATCTTCATGATCCATTGCTTTTTCAGCTCTCAAGCAAGATCTTGGTATTTATCTCTGTTTTCGCTTTCTTCTATTATTACTCTGCAGTTAGATGGGATTATCACTTGGTCTGATCTTATGGCCGAGAAAAGATTATCTGTTTTTATCTCAAAATCCCAGAGAAGTGTGTGTGTCTCATTCTTAAGGACGGATCTTGGTTTGTGCACATGCCACTTGTTCGTATGGTCAAATTTCAATTACTTACACGATTGGTAGTAGATCACTTTCCCACTCAGTCATGTCTAGCTTTTTACTCTTTTTGTTCTATTTAATTGCGTTCGTTTATAATATGTTTAATTGTTTCGGCTCTAACACTTCGTAACCTACATTTGCTATTTTATTATGTCTAATTTATTTTTGTTTTAAAACAGTTTGTCCTTATCGCGTTGTTTTTGTGCCACATTTAGAAGAGATTCAGTTTCTCTCTTCCTTTGCCATGTTCATGATTTATCGTATGAGATTTCGTTTGTTTGTCAATCGAAATGTTCTGTTTATCTTTGTGTTGTTTCTGCTCGTTGTAATTACTCTTTCTTTTCTCTTTTATGTTGTCGTCGAGTTATCGTTATGATGCATTCACGCTATCTTCAATGTTGGTGAATTCTCTTCCTCCTTCTTTTCTGGACACATATAGTATGTCTATGTCATATCAGGGGTGTAAGGCCTTATGCATCGTCATGAACTTTTTTGTTGTCTGGTTCATTTAGTTGAAGTTCTTCAATCCTTCATTTCAAAAATGGTCTTGAGTATCTTACAAGATGAACAGCCCAGGCATTTATCTCTTTGATGAAATTTCTGTTATATAGTTTGGTTTCGAGTAGTTTTCTCGTTCTACTTATATTTTCTTGTTTCAATTTTTTCGTTCATCTCCCTTGTATTACGGTATCGACTTTCTTCGAGTGTTCTGATTATTTCTTCTTTAGGTAATTATATTCCTTGAGAATTTTTCACAGCAGCGTGAGCTGATGGTTTTTCACTGAAGTTTGAGTGACTACAAGTCTCTTCACGTCTCCAGGACTCTTCTCAGTACTCTGGTCGATTTCAGTAAAGCTGTAGTTTGGATGGTCTCCACTCATCCTCTTATTTCCAAGTCCTCCATTCCCTTTATTAATCCTTTTGTGACAGTACCAAGAGCATTCATTACAATTGGTATAATCGTCACTTTCATGTTCCACGGTATTTTCAATTCCCTAGCAAAGTCCAGGAACCTATGTCTCTTTTTAATTTTTTTTCAATTTCACTCTGTGGTCAGCCGGGACAGCAAAGTCCACAATTCTGCGAATTCTCTCTTTTTGATGATTGTTATAAGATTTGTTCGTCTGGTCAAAATTTGGTGATGGGTATGTATCTCAAAATCCAAGAGGAGTTTGTGCGTCTCGTTCAATAGGACATATTCTGGGTTGTATATATACGATTTGTTCGTATGGTCAAACTTTAACTCCTTATAGAGTTCCAAGTGGATCACCGTGCCCACCCAATCGTGCCTAGTCTTATATCCTTTCTTTGCTAATTTGCTGCATTTGCTTATTATGTGATTGATCGTTTTGTCTCTTTTACCACATAACCTACACCTGCTGCTTTGTCACGTCTTATCTATTCTCGCTTTGTTATGGTTAGTCTTTACGGCGTTGTTTTGTGCTACTATTAGAAGAGTTTAAGTTTCTCTCTCAAGGTTTCCTTTTCTTAGCCACGTCCACATTTTCTCGTGTGGGATGTTGCTTGTTAGTCGCTTAAAACGTCCAAAGAATTGTTTTTCTTCCTACTTTTGTTTTTAGGTTGTTGTCGTTCCGCTGCTCATCATGTTCTTAGTATTATTTCTAGTGGCTGTAATCAGTATCCCTCCGCGCTTTTCTATGTAGTCTTCGAGTTGTTGTATCGATGCTTCAACGCCGTCTTCAATGATGGCAAGTCTTCTCCCTTCCTTATCTCTTGATACATATAGTCTGTCAACGTCATCTTGGGGATGCAATGCTTTATGCATGGTCATTGGTTTTCATGTTCTCTGGTCCATTTGTTTAATCTTTCCTCTGGTCCACTTCAAGAACGGCCCCAAGTATCTTACGAGTGGGACAACCCAGGTATTTATCCCTTTGACAATGTTCCTGACACAGAGTTTTGTCTGGAGTAATATTCCGAGATACTTTTTTTTTCATTTCCTGTTGTTTGATGGTGCCAGCTTCCAATATCCCCAATACCTGAGCGTTCTGATGACTATTTGATTTGATAGTTCAACTCCTTCTGTTATGTGTCGTTTGCCACTTTTCATTACTAGCATGGCTCATTTTTCTATGCCAAATTCTATTCTTATATCTTGACTGTATATTCTCACTGTTTGCATAAGGGTTTCCAATTCTTTTTCGTTTATGATAAAAAGTTTGATGCCGTCCATATACAACAAGTGGTTGAACTTTTCCTGCGATTTACTGAGTTTTTATCCGGCAGTGCATTTCCTAAGGATCTGTTTGAATAGCACAATTGCTATCACAAGCAGTATTGATATTATTATTTACTCATTAGAGTTTTTCACGTCAGCGTAGGCTGATGGTCTTTCACTGGAGATTGAGCGACAGCAAGTCTCCTCTAGTCTCCAGGACTCTTCTCAGCATTTTGACCGTTCTCAATAATGCTGTTGTTTGGATGGTCTCCACTCGGCCGCCAACTTCCAAATCCGCCAGGCCCTTTAATAACCCTTTAGTTACCGTTCCAAAAGCACCAATCACAATTGGTATAATTGTCACCTTCATGTTCTATAGTTTTTTCAATTCTCTAGCAAGGTTGAGGTACTTATCTCTCTTTTCACATTCTTTCAGTTTTATTCTATGCTATTATTATTACTATTTACTCCTATAGACTTTTTCACATCAGTGTTATCTAATGGTCTTTCAATGGAGTTTGAGTGACAGCAAGTCTCCTCAAAACTCCAGGACTCTTTTCAGTATTCTGGTTGTCCTCAACAATGCTGTTGTTTGGATGGTCTCCACTCAACCTCAAACTTCCAAGCCCTCCAATCCCTTTTTATAGTCCTTCAGTTACTGTAGCGAATGCACCAGTTACGATTGGTATAATCGTCAGATTCATGTTCCATAGTTTTTTTTTAATTTCCTAGCAAGGTTGAGGTACTTATCCTTCTTTTCACTTTCTTTCAGTTTTATTCTGTGGTCATCCGGTACAGCAAAGTTTACAATTTTGCTAGTTCCATTTTTTTGTTGATTACCCTAAGGCCTGGTCTTATTTACTCCTTTACAGTTTTTCACATCAGTGTTAGCTGATGGTTTTTCACTGGACAGCAAGTCTCCTCAGGTCTCCAGGACTCATCTTAGGATTCTGGCCATTCTCAGCAATGTTGTCATTTGGATAGTCTCTACCCTCTAACTTCCAAGTCCTCCATTATTATTATTAGTAGTAATAGTACTATTATACTCTTTTAGAGTTTCTCACATCAGCGTTATCTGATGGTTTTACACTGGAGTTTGAGTGACAGCAAGTCTCCAGGACTCGTCTCGGGATTCTGGCCGTTCTAAGCAATGTTGTCGTTTGGATAGTCTCTACCCGTCCGCCAATTTCCAAGTCTTCCAGGCCTTTTAATAATCCTTTAGTTACTGTGCCTAACGCACCAATCACGATTGGCACAATCATTACTTTCATGTTCCACAGCTTTTTCAAATCTCTAGCAAGGTCGAGGTATTATTATTGTTATTACTTCTTTTCCATTTTCCGCTAACAAATATGTTTCTGCAATACAAATTATTCAGTGGAGTCCCAGTGGCGTTGAGACAGACGTGCTAGATTATGATATCTTAGAAAGCAAGTTCGAACTTAAACCACGCTATTATGTTCACTGACTGACAATTTCCCTCGGGGAAAAAAAAACTGAACTCTCTCATTCCCGATGATCAGGGTTTAATGTTACCACTTCCTTCGTTTTTTCCCCCCACAAGAATGGGTTTGGCATGAAATGTTCAACGAAGGTTGATATGCAATTAAACAAAAAATCGAATCAAACTAGACACACATTAAAGTTGTTAGCAATTAATTTTAGTTCTAATATTTTGTTCCTCAACGAATTAATGTTTCTATATGATATTTTCGAACTTGCTTTTTTTTTCGTTATTCGTTTAAATTTTCATTTACGGAGCTAATTGTTCCATTGTTATTTTAATTTTGAGTACTTTTCTCTTTAATATGATGTTTTGTTTTTCTTTCTTATCTCTTATCTTCTTTCTTTCTGCAAACGCAGCAGCTCTTTCTTTTCTAATCAAGTCTGGATTAATTCATGTATTTTTTTCCCTCCATTTTTGATTTTCTTTCCCAATTTAGGGTTGTGAAAAAATTTAGCGTCTTTTTAATGTCTTAATGAGACCATAATTTGTTTGTTTCCAATATTATCCCCCAGACATACACTCTTATATCCTTATTTGATATTTCCTTTTCTTTATTAATTGAATAAAAAAATTACTTTCTTCTTCTTCTTCTTCTTCTTCTTCTTCTTCTTCTTCTTCTTCTTCTTCTTCTTCTTTAGATATTATGTCGTTTGAACGATTTTTCTATTCTCTTTTATTTGTCTCAAATACGTTGCTAACAATTTCAATTCACTTCCGGATGTATTTTTCACTATTTCTTTTACCATTTCCTTTTGCCCCCTTCATAATGTGAACTACTTGATATACGTAGGAGAAATGCTGGATATATTTGGTGTCTACGAAATTTTCAGCGAAACAGAAAAAAATACTGTTTTTAACAGTGTATCCAGTTTCTTGTTTTCGAAGAATGATTGCTAGGAAATGTTGCTGATGCATAATATATAAGATTCATATTCAGGAATATAGTACAAAAATGAATTAAGGTTTAAAAACAATTTGAGATAACAAAAATAAGAAAACTACAAGCAGAAGCAAGATTCAAAAGCATGTCAAAACGGAAAACAATAATTTACTACAAAAAAACATATTCATTATAGAAGGCAAACTCAATACTTTATGACATAGGCCAACAATATAAGGAAAATGAAATATTTCAGAACAACAATACCGTATTCTATCAACATGTAAATGTGGAATCAATAATCATAGTAGAATAACCAGATTCTCCGAAAAGAATCTTTGAAAGTGGTGGGAAGAAAAAAAAAAGCCGAAGAGCTGAGCAAAACATTTGAAACAGCATTTAATCATCGTTTACGATAAAATGAAAAATATTATGCATTTTTTTAAAAAAATACTTAATATTTTAAGATACTTTTTAAAAGATAAATATATCAAAGTAAAAAATTGGTAAGAGTTGTTTTGAATCGCAGAATATAAAATCCAGTGTTCCACAGGGATGAGTCCTGAGAGCTTTGTTGGTTTTTGATATTGATAAATGGTTTATCTAATAATATGGAATCTTTAGATATAAAACTATTTGTTGATGATATCAAACTTCTTGATAGACCATTATCAAAAGGAACAATAAAGATGGATTTAAAATATAACATTAATAGGAAAATATTTGAATATTAATATTCATTATAGAAAAATATAAAGCATGGCTTATTGGATCCAAAAACAAAGTTGAATATAAATTAAGCAACCGAGAAATAAAATATGGAATACAATAACGGAGTTTACTTTAATGATAGATTTAAAGCTGACAATCATATTTTGTCAATTGAATCGAAGATGAATTGAATAATTCGATGGCTGGTTAGAAATATTGTTTCAACGAAGGTAAATATTGTTTGAATAATTCATAAAAATTATCATAAGAGCTGTATTGAATATTGTACTCATATTGTCAAGATATGGAAATTGATGTGTAATATCGAGATTTGAGAGCATAGAAAGGAGAGTGACAAAAGTAATAATAAAAAAAGCAAATGATACAAATATTGGCAAGAATAGGTAAATTAGGATTAACTAGTTTACTAGAAATGTACCATAGCCATGATATGGCTATGTGTGAAACGTACATCGAATGTCCATAAAGATAGAACATAGGAATCTCGAAATTCGAAAAACAATAACGACTTCTTTGTTAGGGTACGAAACTTTTTATTACCTTTGAGTTTAAAGGTTTTTCGACATAAGGAGAGAGAGGCACAATCTTTCTATTCTGGCTTTTCCATCCGCCCACTCCCAACATGTGTGGCACCGCCACAAAGGTCTCCGCAAGCAAGCGAAAGCCAACCGTCTTCTCCCAAGGCAGGTCTCAACTCTCTCACTTTTTCAAAATCTCCCCAAATCCTCCGCGCGCTTCCGTTGCGTGACGTAACCCGCACTCTGTAACCCCCGTTTCCCATCTGGACTATTGCGACATCTCTGAGTGACACGTCCGCTCCGTCCATGTGCTGAGCCGAAAGGTTCTCAGCCTAACTAAACCCAAAGGTATTAACCGAAATCCGTCAGCCATTATGTTACAGAAAGAGATTGAGATTTACAGATTGAGAGGTGATTCAACAAAACATTTCTAAATGTGTAATAGAATTTTTTAATGATTGTATAGATGTCTTCAATATCTTTTCTCATACTGGAAACTTTCGGTCATGAAAGATTTCAAAAGATTAGTCAATTAACCAATTGCATTTTTTGTTGTTGTTGTTGCTAATAGACTTTTGGAACGAATTACCTAATCAGATGGAAAAAGGCAATAGTATAGAAAATGTTCTGATGAAACTGGATTACTAAAGAGAAAATGGTAAGAAATTTTTGGAACTCTCGGATGAATTACTGAACAGAACTTGATCTACATACATACTTATTTCATTAATAGAGTATATGTAATAATAATTATAATAATAATAATAATACTCGGCCCGAAGACCAGATCTTATAATAATCAACAACAAAAAAAAAAAAAGAAAGAGAATCTGCAAAATTGTCGACTTTGCTGTCCCGGCGGACCAGAGAATAAAACTAAAAGAATGTGAAAAGAGAGATAAGTACCTCGATCTTGCTAGAGAATTGAAAAAAACTATGGAACATGAAGGTGACAATTATACCAATTGTGATTGGTGCCTTTGGCACGGTAATTAAAGGATTATTAAAGGCCCTGGAAGATTTGGAAGTTGGCGACTGAGAGGAGACCATCCAAACAACAGCATTATTGAAAACGGCCAGAATACTGAGAAGATTCCTGAAGACTTGAGGAGACTTGCTGTCATTAAATCTCCAGTGAAATATGATCATCTTACGCTAATGTGAAAACTCTAATGAGTAAATAATAAAAATAATTAGAAGAAGATTTTCGACGGTCACGTGAATCATTTTGTAACTTTATAAAAATTCCAGATCGAAATCCTCGTACTTGAAAAGACATGCAGAAAAACAGACTGAGCTGAGAGAAGAAGAAGAAGAAGAAAGTAAAAGAATTTCAGTTGTATTATCTGGGATTTTAATCAAAAGACGAAGAGGCTAGTTCTAACATCAATGTCCTTTGCTTTACTATTAAATTACATGTGTTAGATTTTCTTTTTTATTTCAAATTCTGCACTATTTGTCTTTGAATACATAAGGTAGTAATTGTAGAATTAATATATTAAAATGTGGTTGGAATGCGTAATTAAAGCGTGGGTGAGCAGCATTCAGAATAAGAGAGTTAACATAGGAATAAATTAGAAAAATCATTATTGTAAAGGGTCTATCTTTAGCAGTAACACGTTTCCAATAGTTTTAGAGACGAAATCACGATACAGGAATACCTGCAAATAGCTCAGGATTTAATTATATTAGTCATATTGTGTACAAAAAAGAAAAGAAAAATAAATTAAATGTTTACTGAAACAAATTTAAAACTTAATCAATATTAAACTTTTTTTTTCTTGCGACCTGCTTAAGAGTTCTCTTACAATAAAAGTTCTTCGGTGTCAGGAGAGCAGATGATAAACAAGCCCTGGGTCTGGTGTAGCCACAGAAAATGACAAATCGAAGCATAACACAACGTGGGACCCTGACAACAGATTTGGGTTTAAGGATCAGCAGGTGATCCCTTGATAGTGAACATGGGGACTTGATCAGCATCCTGCGAGCATTGGCCGTTCTTTTTTCAGATATACAAGCGACGAATAAAGTAACCCTTGTTCTCAGAAACTTCAGCGCTGAAAATAGAGAGCGGGGAGACAACAAACTTGCTCTTTAGTGTTATTATTGGAGCTACCCTACACACATAGGGTATAGAAAATATAATTTAAATGTGGGAAGAATTCGCTACGAGGCAAAGACTGGCTGACGAAGTTAGAGCAATAATAAAGATAAGTTTGTTTTCTGAATTAGAAATATCGGAAATACACCAACATGGGAAACATGTCAACTTAGGAAACATGTCAAATAGGGAAATATGTCCAGAAATAGGGAAATATGATGAATAGGGAAGCATGTCAACAAATGGGGAATCATGTCAAATGAGGAAACATGTCAATAAGACCCTAATATATTAACAGAGATGCTAAATACAGAAAACCAGAACCCTCCAACCAAATAAAAACGCCAAGTTATCAAAATACCACACACCCAAAGGAAACAAATACAAACAGAAGATGAAAAAAATGAATGTAGAGATTACGAAGAGAATTATGTTTGAAAAGAAGACTACATTTTTTCTCTCTGGAACCAAGACTCGAAAATAGTCATGGCAGAAGCTAAAATAAATCGACTTATTATTGAATACTCCAACGAACAACATCACGGAATTAAACAAAATAATCTATGATGGAACGAAATTAGTCTGTGAAAAACCGAGTTTCCCCAGAAGAACATGAGCAGAAAGTTAAAACCTGGATGGCAAATTGAACTGGAAAGATAGGTAAGAAATCAACAACAACGAGCAAAAATACTAAGGCAGAAGAAAAACACGACAATACGTTGTGAAGAAGAAAGAAAAGCAACGCAATTAGAAGAAAAGCTAAAACTCGAAGAGATGAATACGAAGGTACGTGAAAAAGAAGGAAGCCTAAAAAGATACTGGACCAATCAATACAGACAAAACAGGACGTTTCAAAACAACGAAAACACTCTCTCAGCCAATAAGGGCAGAGTATGCGAATACATACTAGCAACCGGGAGCAAGCGAAACAAAACAATTTTGGTGCAAAATATGAGAACGGAGAGATCATAACAGAAAAGCCGAATGGAAAAGCAGCATAGAAAAAGAGTTGCAACGACTCAAAAAAGCTCGGATGCATGAATACACATTCATTCACTTAGAGCAACACTCAAAAAATACCAAATTAGAAAACTCCATTCCATGATAGCATACACGAATTATGGTTTTAAAAAATCACGCCCATTCATGACAGACTGGCTATCGAAATGAACAGATGCTTAGAAGAAGCAAGCATACCAGAATGGATCACCAAAAGTAAAACTACCCTAATCCAGAAAGACTCTCCTCCACACAGGAACCGCTCCAAACAATAATAGACTGTTGACATGCGGACCAATGATGTAGGAAATACAAATGCCATACATTAGGAAGGAGAGTACTTACACGTTAATAAGCCATGGACTCTTCCCTGAAGAACTGCAATGTCACAAATAATTGTAGACCTGCCATCTATAGCTAAATATATTCTTAAGGATAGCAAAACGTGATGGAAAAATTTAGCTATAGAGTGGATCGACTAAAAGAAAGGCATATGATATAGTCCCGTAAAGCTGCATAATAGGCTGTCTCAAAATGTACAAGATATCCGACGAAGACATGATGTTTATGGAGAAAACCAAGAAAACCTGGAGAGTGGATTTGACAGCAGGAGGAAAAAGCTTAGCTGTGATAAAATCTAGAGAGGTACTATCCTGAGATTACTATTTATTTAGGAAATGTGCTGGTGGATACAAACTTACTAAATCGCAAAAAAAAAAAAAGATCAACCAGTTAATGTAACTGGACGACATCAAACTATTTGCGAAAATTGAAAAAGAATTGGAAACCCTAATACGGACCCTGAGAATATACAGTCATGACATAGAGATGGGATGTGGCATAGAAAAACGTGCCATGCTATTAATGAAAAGCGGGAAATGACACACGATAGAAGGAATAGAACTACCAAACCATGAAAGAATCAGAACGCTCGGAGAAAAGGAAACTTACCTGTACTTGGGAACGTTGGAAGTGGACACCATCAAACAAGTGAAGAAGAAAGGAAAAAATAAAAAAGAAACTCTCAGGAGAACGAGAATAGTACTCGAAACCAAACTATATAGCAGAAACTCGTTAAAGGGATAAATGACTAGGTTGTCTCTCTTGTAAGATAGTCTGGATCATTTTTAAAGTGGACGAGAGAACTTAAACAAATGACCTGAGCACAAGTAAACGCATGACGAAGTATATGGCCTTACATCAAAGAGATGAAGTAGACAGAGTTTATGTGTCAAGAAAAGGAGGATGATGACTAGCCAGCATTCAATGTAGTGTCGATGGACCGATAAAACGAATAGAAGAATAAATTTAAAGATGCAGAGAAAGATTGATTACAGCGACTAGAAACAATACAGACAACGCAAGCATCAAATGAAGAAAAATATCTAGAAAAAAACTGGGAGAAAACAACTGTACAGACATTTCTAGAGTTGAACAAGCAAAATCTCACACGAGAAAACTTGGACATGGCTAAATAGAGAAACCTTAAGAGAGAAACTGAATTTCTTCTGATAGCAGAACAAAACGATGCCACGGGGATTAACTATGCCAAATCAAAAATAGACATGACGCAGCAAAATAGCAGATGTAGATTATAGAATGATAGAGACGAAACGATCAATCACAAAATGAGCAAATGCAGTAAATTAATTCGAAAAGAGTATAATACCAGACACTAATGGTTGAGGAAGAGGATCTACTGGGAATTGTTCCTGAACTTTAAATGTAACCATACAAACAAATGATATATGCTCAACCCAGAATTCATCCAGGAAAATGAGATGCACAAACTTCTCCGTGATTTTGAGATACAAACGGATCACTTATTCTTAACCAGACAACCTCATCTAGTGATAATCAGCAAAAAAAATAAAAAAAAAATAAAAAAAAAAAAAAGAGACAGAGAACCTGCCAAATTGTGGACTTTGCTGTTTCGACTGACCACTGAGTAAAACCGAGAGATAGCGAAAAGAGAGATAAATACCTAGACCTTCCTTGAGAACTGAAAATACTACAGAACAGGAAAGTGTCAATAATAATTACCAAAGGATTAATCTAGGGAATGGACGAACGGGAAAAAAACTGGACGAGTAGAGACCATCGAAACTACGGCATTGTTAAGATAGGCCAGAATACTGAGTTGAATCCTGGAGACTTGAGGAGGAATGTTCTCATTCAAATTCAGTGAGAAGCCATCAACTAACACTAGTGTAAAAAACTTTCAAAGAGTAGTAAATAATAATAATAATAATAATAATAATAATAATAATAATGATATGTTTTTTTATCTTGGTCCTCGGAAGGAGAAGTATCAGTATTAGAACACTTAAAGAGATAGAAAATTATTTTACTGAGAATATTGAAAGCGAAAACCATTAGACAAGCAGAAATAAAAGGAAAAATAAAAAAAAGTACCTTAGAATAACAAGTAGACTTCTGCAGCAGAAATATAAACAAAGGGATAAACACTTGAGTAGTCCCTTTTGTCTGATACTCTGGAAGTTTTTCAAAATGAACCAAGGAGAAACACAGACAAATGGCCAAGAGAAAAAAAATGATTAATATGCACAAGGCCTTAAATTCGATAGATGGCACATGCAGACAATATGAGTAAAGAAAAAAGTGGACACAAATGTAATATAATGGCTGAGGGATTTCGTTTTATATATCTTGCCTTTCGGTTTAGTTAGACTGAGAACCTTTCGCTTAGCGCATGGGCTAGTTTGGTGCAAACATGAGTGCAGGTGTTCACGCGCGCGCAAAGCGGACGTGTCATTCAGGGATATCAAAATAAAAATCCCAGATAGGAAATATAACCGGGGATGTAAATGACGTCAAGCACCGGAAAGGTCTGTTAGTTGAGTTCCTGCGTCCGAACGGGAGAGTTGTATTTTAGCGTCCGAGGAAGACAGTTGACTTTCGGGGCTCCTCGAGGCCTTGCGGCAGGTGTCGCCCGTATTTTGGAGCAGATGGAAAAGTCAGCATAGAAAGATTGTGCCTCTCTCCTTATGTCGAAAAACCTTTAAACTCAAAAGTAATAAAAGGTTTCGTACCTGAACTAAGAAGTCGTCAAGTGTTTTTCGTGTTTCGGGATTCCTATGTTATCTATATGTGCGTTATGAACATTCTATGTACGTTTCACATATTTTGAATGGCTATGTTACACAAAGACTCGGCAGCAGTGTTGATTAAGTAGATGCATCAATACAAAGACTCGAGGATTATATTAAAAAGACCAAAGAAAGATTACTGCCAAAAAAAAGACCAAAGAAAGACTACTAACAGCAGCCAGAAGTAGTACTGGCAACATAAGAACAAATAGAACAAAAAAAAATTACTAGAAAAAAAAAATAGGAAAATAACTGTATGGATATTTCAAACAAAATACTGGCACGATTTGCCTCGAGAAGACCGTGAAATAGCTAAGAAAGGCAAACCTTAAGAGAGAAACTGCATCTCTTCTAATAACAGCACAAAATAATTCATAATATGCATAAGAACAGTCAGTACTGGTTATATGGTGACCGAGATCATAGGGTTAATCACATCATAAACTAATGCCGAAAAGTAACACCAAAGGTTTGGTTTGGTTTGGTTTATGGCATAAACCAAATCCATTTTATGCATATAAACAGTTCTACTCCAAACAATTTAGTTTAGCATGAGTATACTTTCTAATTTTATTCAACTCATTGATAGGACCCTGGCCAGAGTGGACCTGGCAGCGATGGCAATAAAGAAGTGGTGTGCCATTCATCGTAGTAAGAAATGAACTCTGTGCCCGCAGTTCAGTTCCCGAAAAGGGCTGTTTATCTTCCGTATAATGCAAAACCGTTGGGAACTATTTTCCCTCCGTCTATGGGTAAATAGTAGAGAAACTATGATTTTTTCAACCGAGGTATAGCAAATGATCAAGGAGAAGAGAAACTTTGAATTCACACTGGTTAAACTCCGTTTAAAATTGACCTTGTACCACATCTTAATGGTGTCAAAACGTTTGGGTCAATAAATACACAAGTTTTAATTTAAGATATACAGTTATTTCGTAGATCTTTAAAAAATGGTAAAAACAATAGGTAGGTATCTATAAACGGACCGCCTTTATGGAGTATTTGCTAATAGATACAAATTAATTCAACTATTGTACACATCTATGTGAAGATTGCAAGAAATAAAGAGGTAGTGAATTAGTGTTATTGTGAGAAAGAAACAGACAGAAAGACATATCTACGTGTGAATAGTTAAAAAAACAAAACAAAACAAAACAAAAACAAGTATTACAAGGCACACATTTCAAGTGAAGTGTAGCACACGTGTACGCAAGGTTCTCTGAATTTGAAAAATATTACTTTCACTCCAGCTGTTTTATGCAAATTTATTCTTTTGGTCAGCTTTGAAGCGTATTAATTCTGAAAAAAAGATGCCTTGAAGATTTATCCTCAATCAAACTGCGCATGTCCCTGTTCTTCTATGTTGTATTTGAAGGTTAAAAAAAGAGAGAGTGGTGAAAATTCGCAGGCGGGGAATTGCTTTTCTTAGATCCTGAAAGGCTGCACAGCCTTTGGATTTAGAAGTATGGAATGTTCATCAAAAGAAAGAGGCTATATTTGAAGATTCCATATTTTGCCATAAAAAAATCGGGTTGCACCCTCCATACTTGTTTGCGGGTAGCTTGCAAACGTATTACATTATCAAATTAATTGTATCTCTATAAACACACACGTGTACACACACACGCACACATACAAACATATATATACATAGAGAGAAAGAGACAGAGAGACAGAGACAGAGACAGACAGAGAAATGGACAAACTTAAAGCATCAGGTTAACATAGCTAGGGAGCTATATATTAATGTATATATATATATAGATAGATAGATAGAAAGAGAGAGAGAGAGAGAGAGAGATCAAAGAATGTTTAGAAACAGATAAACAAATTAGCTACATTTTTACGATGGGTGAGTTAAGAATTGACAAAATCTATCTATCTATCTATCTATCTATCTATCTATCTATCTATCTATCTATCTATCTATCTATCTCAGACTGTTCATATAGAATGGACGCCAATGAGCTGATGCTGTAGAATACACCGACTGTATCTCTACAGAGGAGTAAGACACCTTCCGTTAGCAAGTATCTTGGATATGATACTAACCAGCATCTGATAGTGAGGCTTCAATCCTGGAATGTGGAGTACCCCTTCATTGTCTTTAATCCAACGTTCACTCTGGTCCGGCGTGGTTGTAACTGTTAGGGTCACATCTAGGGGTCTGATAAAACACTGTTTCACCTCTTAACTATGAACAAACGAATGATTGATGTTAAATGGAATTGTTATTGTTACATAGCAATACTTGAGACCATTGATCTGTGTGTAAAAGAATAAGTATTGGTGAATAGGACTATTCGTGTTAAATAGCAATAATGGAAACCATCTGTGAGCAAATAAAACTCTTTGTGGTAGATTGAAGCACTTAAAAGCATTTATCTGTATGTAAATTAATGATTAATACAACATAGAATTATTCGTATTTGGAATACTTGAAACTATTTAACTGAGTGCAAATAAATGATCTCTGGATGTATTAAAATGTTATCTGCAAATATTTCGTCTACAAATCATATACATCAAATATATATGTATCCATAAAAATTATCAATACATAAACTATAAGGATTGATATGCCATGAAAATCCAACCAAGCACCAGACATAAAGAAGGACGTATCACAACTATTTATTTCATTTTGATTTATCCATTTCAGTATATTCATACCTTCAAATTTCAATACAAATAAATATACCTGTGGTTTGGTAGATTGACAAATAGCACGTTTATATGATTGAAAAAAATATATATATAGCCTAATTTGTAGGTTCACACTAGGTTATTCATAAGCAGAGCTAATTAATGCATGAAACATATTTTGGGGTGGTTTTCTTGCGAGATGTCTGTCTAACTAGCAAATTGATTTAAAGCTATAAGTGAATTATTCAAAAAAATAAAAAATCCACCAGCCAGATACATTTAGTGAATTTCAGTGTAAAATGCATTTGTATTTCGTATAAATTTCCATTAAGTATGGGAAAATAAGGCATCTCATAAATTGTATATATTTTATTCTTTCTTTTTTTAACAACTTTAAACGAGATATTGGTATGTACATATGAAAGGAGTTTCGTAGTCAAAAACGTCTTAGAAAACTCCTGGCTTCAATGCATAATAAATTATGGGCATGGGTATAGTATGAGCGTGAAAGATAATCTTTATAAAAGTTTGCTTTCACAATGTGATAAGAAGAAATCGTCTGCAATAAAGTCCCGGGAAAAAGCGGAAGAATAAAAAAAAAAAATAAAGGGTATTTATGTATGTACCCATGAGGAGGATGCGATGCAAAGTTACTGCTTTGAATTCAGAGTTTTCCTTCTCTTAGATCGGTTGCCATAACAAGGTTTAAGAACTAAGTCTATTCACGCATTCACCCATATAGGGAGGTAGAATAGTTGGATTCACACTTTTCTCAAAGGGATTAACCATTTTCGAAATATAAACAGGTTCGTCGAGGATTTCAAATCTGGTTTTCGGTCTTTGTATATCATTTCTTTCTGTGTTAGTTTGCTACATTCGCTGATTATTTAATTACTCTTCACGAGTTTTGTACACCAGCATTAACTGAGGATCTTTCACCGGAGTCTGAGTTATAGCTTGTCTCTTCAAGTTTCTAGAACTATACTCAGTATTCTGACTGATCTTTTCTGGATTGTCTCGACTTCTGATTTTTACTTCCTCTAATTTTATTCCTCTGCCTTTGTGAATAATTCCAAGTGTAGCAGTTTGAATTGGTTTACCTTGACAAGACCCAGGAATTCATTTTCTTTTTCGCTTTCTTTGATTTTTGTTTTGTAGTCTGACGGAATGGCAAAACCCACTTGATTACATGTATTTTTCTTGTTAATCAACATTAGGTCTGGTTGGGATTGGTTATTATTTTTATTTAACTCTTTGCAAGTTTTTAACACTAGCGTTAGGTGATGGTCTTTCACTGTTCCGAGGAACAGTAAATCTCCTCGAGTCTCAAAGATTCTTCTCCGTATTCAGGCCGATCTTAATAATGCTGTTGTTTGGATAGTCTCAGCTCGTTCTCCGATTTTCAAATGTTTCAGTAAGCCTTTTCGAACCGTTCCAAGCGCACAAATTACAATAGGTATCAATGTCACCCACATGTTTCATAGCATTTTTAGTTCTTTGGCAAGGTCCTAATACTTATCTCTCATTTCGTTTTATTTGATTTTCACCCAGTGATCTGTTTGCATCTCAGAATCTACTCTGCGCGTTTTTCAAACTCGGAGTAACTGATTATTTTCCCTGGGGTGTGAGTCATCACAAATCTTCTAATCTCTTCAGGACTCTGTTAAGTATTTCTGCTAATCATAACAGAATTGTTATATGGACAGCTTTAATTCTTTCTCGGATTTTTACTTCAACATTCTCTTGCTTTTCGGAGGGTTTTTTCGTGTTCTTTGACTAGGATTAACATCCACAACCTGTTTAACGCTCTTTCAAGGTCAAGTTATGTTAATGGCATATCAACCTGTATGGGTTGTTTTATGCCTATAGTTTGAGAAAGAGCGTAGATTGTTCGTTTATATTTCACTTTTTCTATTGTTTTTTGAAACTTAAATTTTGGCCTACGGTTATATAATACGGGATCCTGACAGGTACTACCACTTTAGGTTAGTGTATACGGGGGAGTGATACAATAAAAAGGAGTACTCTACATTCCCAATAGCTCGACAACCGGTGCCACAAAATGATGTGCAGTTTAATAGCAATACCAGGGTATCTCGTTTTAGAGGGGTCCTACGTCCTGCAGGCGATATTATATTTTAAGCCCCGTCGACAGGGTGGTGTCCATTAAAAGAATCCAATCTTGGAACCATGCATATTTGATTTTATTCATTTATTTATTCATGGGTTTAAAATACCTCCAATTCAAAGTAAGGTAAATCAAGTTAGTTAGATATGAACTGCTAACAATTAAAAAATATATCTAAATATATACATCATCATCATATCGCGCTGGTAGCACGGATATCCCTGACCCTCTCTCGCCACTCCTCCCTATCGTTCAACGCCCTAGGTAGGTCTTCAGGACAACATCCCGTATCCTCACATAGCTGCTGAATGTACGTTCGCGCTGGTCGTCCTGCTTTTGCGCGGCCATGTGTGGGGATCCATCTCTTATGAGTTCATCTCTGCTTCTCCAGCAGTGTCCTGCATGTCTGGTTCGTCTAACTTGAATAGTTTTCGTGATAGGGGGCAGGTGGCCGTACAGTTGGAGTCTTGTGGGGTGTTGCTGCCAGGACTTGTTCAGGATTGCACGCAGCGTTCTTGTGTAATTGCCATCTAGCTTCTTCTCCAGCCGTTTTGTTAGCGTCCATGTAGTGCATCCATATAGCAGTATCGATGTGACCGCTGCCTGGAAGAAACTGCGTTTCATTTTATCGGTTAGGTCTGATTTCCATATAATCGATAGCAAAACAAAAAATATATACAGCAAGTATCCATAAATTGCCAGATTTCATAGCGAAAGATAGAATTTGGTTATACAGTTACTAGGATACATGGCTATATATCATCTATTCTAGTTTTCTTCTGAATTATTTAGAGAAATGTTTCTTAGTATATTTAGAATTCGGCTTTCATATTTGAAATGGATCATTTTTTATTAACCTGTTAAACTTATTTTTCGAATGAAAATCTTCTAAAGGACGTTTACTTCTTTATCTCAATCAAATACATTCAAAAGTATATTTTAATTTTTTTACGTACAATCTTATTTCATGAGACCTTAGAATAATCTGAATCGTTTTCAGAAATGGAATCAGTGATCCAAGATCAAATCCTTGGAAAAGTTATTTAGGTTTCTCTCCATGTTGAATCCCTTGGGAAAGTCATGAATCCAGATCTTCTCCTTCCACCATTGGTAAATTGAGTAGGTTGTTTTGCCATGGTTAGGCAACCAGTCTAGAAGAAGGAAAATGCAAGATTTGAAGTAAGTTTACTCTGTGTAAAAATTATTCTTTCTTCGCTATGAAATATCGTGTTGTTGTTTTTTTATATTTGTCGTCGATTTGAAGTAATTAATTTAATATAAATTAATCAAACTTTCTTTTATCGAATCAACCAAATAAGAATTAATGAAAATTACATTGTCTTGGCTTGTGTCAGTTTTGACGAACAATACAATCAGGATCAAATTCGTGACCTCATGTATATATATATATATATATAGTATGCTTATATATATAGATATATATGATTGCATGTATGTATGTTTATGTATGTTTGTCTAGCTGTCTGGTTTATTTGCTTAACAGTATATCAACTCCTTATGGGTTGTTTAATGTTGAGATTTGATTCACTTGTAAATGTTTGATCATAGCTATAATTACAATTTTCTTTTCATTTCACTTTCTTATTCGTCTACAATTACGCTATTCAACAAAAAATCATATCGAGAAACCAAACATCTTTTTAGCTAATTTGAAGGCGCTGAATCTAAAACTGACCTTATATTTTCTTGATTAACTACAGTTTTTACCGTGCAGAAATGCCTCATTTTTTTTAAAAAAAAAGCTTTTGTTTTCCGTATATATGATATTGACTGAGGCAGTTGTCAGCCATCATTCGTTTCTTCAACCATTCGAGGTTGTACTCTTCCATTGTTTTGATATCCTGATGCAATCGTTCTCCTTTTATTCATCACAGACATCACCACAATTATCCGGAAATTTATCTAGATGGCAAAAAATGAACCTAAATACTCGCGTTAACACCAACATACTGTAAACTTTTCAATAGCTTTCCCATTAACCACTTGTAGTTTTCGGCCTGACGATTGCCTTAGAAGTTTTTCACAACGTCAACAAACGATGTCCAAGTGCGTTATTCATAGTCATACATTTAATTAACAAATTCATCACCCTAAATGAGTTTTCTATTGTTATGGTAAAATCATTTTCATGATATTCATCATATACAATAGAATAGGTGCTTTCAACTGGGATGTCTTCAGTTGAAGTTTCTTTCCAACTGTTAAAACAAAAGCTCTCAATGTTCTTGTTTCCTTCCGTAGTGAAGAGACAAATGTGGAGGGATAAACTTATGAATATCAAACAGAAGATTTTAGGGTTTCATTTTTATGTAACCTTGATTATCAAGTATACTAAAATGTATTACTGATAAAGTTTATCTGTTAATTTGAATTTGGGCGATAAATTTGAAGCGTTCGGTACTTCTATTTTTATTTTTTTTTTATTTTTACTCAAAATCACTATTTTTCTTAAAAAGATAATTTATTTCAGGTGGCTGATCTGAAAATCTATCGGTTCCTAACGCTTTTATTGACTAAATTTCGTAATCAGACAAAATTGTAAATTGACCTTCTTTCTAAAAATGAGCAATTACTGTACAGAACAACGGTTGGTAACATTGAAAAACTAAGGTCCATTTTCCGAACTGCATTATAAAATTTGCTAAAAAAAAGTGTTTTGTTTATTGGCACAAAAAAATCCTTTTCCAAGACAACTAGGGCTGTAGAATATATCGACTGCTTCTCTGCAGTGGGGTTAAGACCTCCCCCAACAAGTGTCCTGGATATGTTACTAAACAATCTGATGGTGAGGTTCCAGTAAAGCTGGAGTTTCGGGGAATATGGTGTACCCCTTCATTGCTATCGCTCCCAGGTCCACTCTGGCCCGGAGTGACAACACCTGATAGAGTCCTATCTATGGGTCGAATACAATTAAATTGCGTACTTTTGTTAAAGTGAACTGTTTGAAATAGAAATATTTTAACATTTAACTGAACTGTTTTGATCTTTAACGTTTTGTTAACAAAACTATATTTATACAAAATGAATTGTTTGAAATTTAATCCTGCGTTAAAGGATCTGAAAAGAGTTTATATGCCGTAAAACAAATCAACCAACCAACCAACCAACCAACCAATCAACGAAAAACTGTATTAATCAATATGCTTTGATTGCATATAGTTATTTGCTCTCAAGTCTTCCTATCTAATACTTATTCATTATAAAGAAGTATTCATTTCCAGGTAATTATTACGATTATTAATAATAATCATTTGTTTGCACACAATTATGTGGTTTTACATATTCTTATAGGATTCTTAGCGAATATCATTTTTGACTCATAGATGGGGCCCTTACAGGTATTTCCGATCCAGGCTAGAGTGGACCTAGAAGTAATGGCCATAAAGGAGTACTTCAGACTCCAACATTTCTATATCTTGTGCATTATGGTAGGATCCACTGCAGCGTCATATACAGGACACTCCTTTTAAGGGAGGGGTTGTAATCCTCTTTAGAGGAAATTATCGGTGCATTCTAAGCCCTGCCAACAGGGTGAACGTGTGTGTGAGAGAGAGAGAGAGAGAGAGAGAGAGAGAGAGAGAGAGAGAGAGTGTGTGTGTGTGTGTGTGTGTGTGTGTGTGTGTGTGTGTGTGTGTGTGTGTGTGTTTTCTGATGTGGATAAGTGCTCTAATTACAATTTTCTTTTCTATCAACAAAAATCTCTGAACTAAATTTAGATTTCCTTATATGAGTTGGCAATGCTAATGATGAGAAATATAGTTTTGTTTTTAATTATTTATTTTTCAAAATAGTCACCATTCTTTTGAATGCTCTAAATCCTACGCCTTTCCATTAAGTTGAACATTATGTACAAAAAAAAAAAAGAAAGAACCTCAAATTCAGCTCTGTTGGGCTACGGACTCACTTATTCACATCCATATATAAGTAGATATGTGTACGTCTATGTATGTAAATATGTAGACATGCGTATATGTTCATAATTGATATTCCCCTAAATATCGTCTATTTACTCGTTTCTCTCTTGTTTTTTTTTTTAACAAATATGTTATACTTCCAGTTATCGATCTGCACGACTTTCACAAATCTTCAAATATTACTTTCTACAAATCTATCTATCTATCTATCTATCTATCTATCTATCTATCTATCTGTACACTTCTATCTTTTTAGAACTTAGCAAGTGTATCGATTAAGTGAACAATATCATCTATGAATATACATGATTATTTATAAATGTATCTCTATATGTATAGACTTAATCTATCTATCGATCTATCTATCTATTACCAGCTTTCTTACTCTCTAGACAAATAGTAGTAAGCTAACCACAAGTCTCGATATTCAGAGTTTTAGGTCATGATTTCAAATTCGAAAATGTCATAACAGTCTGACATTTTAATTTTGTGTAAATATTTGAATTCTTGTAAAATTCTTGTATCCACCCGCGCACAGCAAAACTGCTTTTAATCTATCTCTTTGATCCATCTCCTTATATATATATATATATATATATATATATATATATATATATATATATATATATATTGGTTTATCAATTTCTTTCCCTTTCTCTCAGTTTCGCTTTCTATCTATACTATGTATATATAGAGAAAGAAAGACAGACAGACATAGATAAATTTCATTGAAATATAAAGGAAAAAGTTACACACATTTGAAAAATCGAACTAATTAGATCGTTTTTAAGCATTATATATATATATATATATATATATATATATATATATATATATATATATATACGCTGTCTTTTTTTTATACGACATTACTTTGCAATCATTGTTTTTAATCGTAGTTTCTTTCAGTTGAATAATAATAAAAATAATTGTTGAGTATCACCCACCTTTCTCCACACAATGAACTAGTCCATCTGCCACGAATAGCAGTAGCTACCAATATCAGAGCAGACTAGAAGGTGAAGAGCATCTTCTTATAGGAATAGTATTAGAGCGTTGGGAGCGTTGGAGACTGGAGATCGCACTAGATCACTTTACTTGCTACCGTAATAACGGAAGCCAATACTATCGTTGGACTATATCTTTATTCTGTATTCACTAAGCCTATGTTCTTGTCTACTAATAGTCTCTCTGTTGTATGTACATTTTCTTGAGAATATATCTCTATTTCTTCTCATATCGTGGTTTGTCCTTTATTTAATATTACACGCGTTCACTAACCGGAACGCAACAATAATAATAACAATAATAATAATAATAACTTGCGTCTTATAATATTTATTATAATAATATAATAAAAACAATTATGAAAAAACATATGAATATGCATAATATGCATAAGATATGCGAGCGATGACATCGAGTATATATTTCAAGGTTTTTTATATTTGAGGTTTTCGTTGATGCATCAATATAAGAGATCAACGAAAATGTAAAAAAAAAACGGAAAGAATGTCTAATTACAGCAACCAGTAACAACAAGAGCAACGTTAGAACAGACATCAAAATAACAAAAAGTAAAAAAAAACAGATATGTGAAAGAAAACAGGTAAAAAAACAACTAAAAAATGAGGAACATGGGGCTATTGGTGATATCAGTTGTAGTTGAAGTGGATCGAAAAAAGAGCGGAGGAACCGGAAATAAATGGGAAAATTGAGATAATCATGACCACAGAAATGATAAGATCGGCTAGAATACCCAGAGGAGTCCTGGATACCTGTGGAGACTATCCATCACTCAGACTCCCCTTAAAGGCCAACAGCTTACTAGCAAGGATAATAATAATGATAATAACGGCCAGAATACTGAGAAGAGTCCTGGAGACTTGAGGAGACTTGCTGTCGCTCAAACTCTAATTGAAGACCATCAGCGTTAGCTGATCTGAAAAAAAAAACTATAATAATAATAATAATAATAATAATAATAATAATTGATGGTCTTGGTACAGTCACCTAAGGAATAATACGAGGACTGGAGGATTTGGAAATAACAGGATGAGTGGAGACCATCCAAACTACTGAATTATTGAGATCGGCCAGAATACTGATAAGAGTCCTGGAGACTTGTTGTCACACAGACTCCAGTGAGAAACCATCAGCTAACACTAGTGTGAAAACTTTTAAAGAAGATTAATAATAATAGAAATGATTATAATAATAATAATAAATTCCTATGGGATGTTAACATACGAACAGATCACGTAATCCCGGCCAGACGACCAAACCTTATAATAATCAACAAAAAAGAGAACTTGTGTAATTGCGGACATTGCTGTCCCGGCTGACCAAAGAGTAAAATTGAAAGAGAGTGAAAAGAAGGATAAGTACCTCGAACTTGCTAGGGAATTGAAAATAACCATGGAATATGAAAAGTGACATTTATACCAATTGTAATTGATTCTCTTGGTGCAGTCACGAAAAGATTGATCAAGGGAATGGTGGACTTGGAAATAACAGAACAATTGCAATTGAAGACCATTCAAACTACTGAATTATTGAGATCGTCCAGAATACTGAGAAGAGTCCTGAAGACTTAAGGAGACTTTAGTCACTCAGATTCCAGTGAAAGACCATCAACTAACACTGATGTGAAAAACTCAATGAGTAAACAATAATTGGATATAAGAACAGGAGTGGAGACCACCCAAACGTCATTGCTGTCAAGATTGGCTAGATTTTGAGAACAGTCCTGGAGACTCGCGGAGATTTGCTGTCATTCGAAATCCAGAGAAAGACCATCAGTTGATTCTGGTTAGAAAAACTCTCAAAGGAGTAAAATGATAAGTTGAACAGGAAGGTGATGGAAATACTAGTTGTAAGTGGTGTGCTCGGAACAATCCCTTAAGGATTGATAAGGGACGGGAATATTTATAAATGATGAGCAGAGACCATCAAGACTACACTTCTTAAGATCGGTTAGAATGTTGTATAGCCATGACCACTATACATACACATATACATACAGAAACATAACGACGCAATGAAGACGAGCGAAGGCACTTCTTTAGAAAAATATGCCTCTCACTTTAATTGAAAGGGTTGTGTGTGAGAGGGAGTTGGAGACCGAACAAAGACAATAACATATTGACCCCCACTCTTATGGCCATAACAGCGTTTCTTTCCCGCTCTCCTGGGCTGCTCCACCATGGTCCTCATTCCAGCATCTTCTCTCCAACTGCAACTGCTCAATCGGGGGCTTGAGGGCCCCCTCTGCTGGGTGCTGGTTTTTCTCTACCCTATCTTATCTCCAACTGACTACCTTCCTGTCTTCACCCGGGTTATATAATTGTTTGACGTCCACTCTTTTTCCTGCGAGCGTCACAATTTCGCACTCAATTCAACCCGTCCACGGTCAAGGTTATATCCTGATATTCCTCGACCGGATGCATCTTGTATTTACACAGGTGAATTTCCTCTTTTGACAGCTTGGCCGCGTCGGAGGTCAATATGCAACAATCATCCCATAATTATTTTTCAAAATTTCACATATGGAATTTTCTTCACGTCCGTCTCCATCGCCTCACACACACACATTTTACAGAATAATTTTCCAGAACAATAATACTGGAAAAAACACAAAAAGAAATCACTGGAACCACAGCAAAACAAAATCTTACTTAGAAAGCAAACTTTTCCCTATGTAACACTTGCCCGGCTAATTATTATCTAAATTTTTTTTACTATCTTCGCATGGTTGGCCATCTTAACATGTGTGCATCAAGGTACAATACGGATGCATCTTTTATCCTCCCAAACACAACGGGGCCCTCTATAATTCCTTGAAGAATTTCAAAATCCTAAAAGGAACATACTCTGGTCCCAGATCCTGGTCATAAGCCTTGTGACCCTGGTGTTTCCAGCAACATATTTCGCCTGGATTCCTCATGACCACACTCCAGTTCTTCTCTCAACAGGTAACACCTGGAGTAACCGGAGAATTCCAAAAACTAAAACACAATACCTTCAAGGGCCAAAACATTCCACATAAACAACAAAAACCATGGCCCAAAACAATGCATCACAATTCTAGCAAACCAATACATCCGAATGTATCACCATCTGACACGCATGCAGTAAACCACCTAAAATTGACCACGCAAAATTTTTATTAGCAATGTGTTCATCATTTTTTCTCATTAATAAGTTTCTGTTACCATGCCTATTGGTTTGTAAGCCCTTGAGGAACATGCTTTACCTGATTACACCCTCGCCGGGTTGCTTTTCAATTTAATCAGGAACCCTCGTGGCTACCGAGATATAGGCACCTCACCTTTTCAAGATTCGTTTCGTTTCGCCAAATCACGCACAAATCCAAAACATCATCATGACTGAAAGACTCAGACATCATCCACAAAATATTGGAGCTGGCCACGTCTTTCTTTCTTTTATTCCATCCTTGGAACTCCAATCTTAAAATACCAGCCACCACAGGCCTTCAACAATTACATGGGACGGCGAATTCTTCTATAGAATTGCTTCTTTGCCGTCTACCCAAAACAATTTGTAACACTACTTGGATGAATCTCTGTCTTAATCTCGCGTCAGCCCATGATTCACTCAAAAACAGAAACCTAAAAAAATATTTCTTGTTCCACGAAAACCCAATATTCTAAAAAAAATTATAATCAATATAATTATAAATATTAGTAAACCTAGTATAAAATCCTCTGTTAATGGTTTTCGTCAAATTTCATAATATGAAACAGGAAAAACTTTTTTTAAACTCAAACAAACTCTTCTTTTTCACAAGTTTTCACTTTACAAGAAGTCAAAACAATATTCCAATTACAGATCATGAATGTTCAGCCTTCTTTTCTTTTTTCATCTATGTACTGTCAATTTTTCTAAAAAATGTTCGTTCTTTTCTTTTTCTTTTTTTTTCTCTGTGCTGTATTCAACAATGTTCAAGTTTCTTTTCCTTTCCTTTCTGTCTTTTTCCATTGTCTTGTACCTTTTTTCTTTTCTTTTTTTTCTTTTTTTTTTATAAGAAATTGCTCATTCAATATCCTCTTTTTTTAAAATCTTATCTCTGCTTCTCTCTGTCTTTACCTTAATTCAATAACTATAGGTTCGCTTCCCCGTTTATTCAATTTCAACCCATAGTACCATAAATTAAGGCAGGTTTATGAATAAAACTTTCTCAATAGCTTACGAGTACCCCTCTTTCTAATCTACTTTCCTTATTTTCGCTTTAAAATATTCCAGGTGTTCTTTCCTGAAACAACCCAAACTTATATCAATTTGGCCAACAACATTTCCCAATTCAAAACACTTCCAAATCCGAGTCTGCGAATTTTTGCACATACAATGAGATTGCCAAAATCTTGCACATATACTTAATTACCTAATCTCCAAAACCCCGTTTCAAAATTCAAAAATCACCTTCTTAAAACCAAAAATCAAACCCCATTCCAGGGAGAATTCACAAAATATCCAGTACGACAAATTTTCTCGACCCCTCTCAGGGGAAAGATCTCTACAAAATCTGGTATGGCTTCTACCAGTACACAAAATATCGATTCCATAACACTTCCAAACATCGGACCGTCCCACCGTCCTAAACTCCAGATATGCGAAATCTTTTGACAACTCCATTGATGCTCCCGAAATTCCAGCTCTTGGACTAACATTCTAATTTCCACTTACTACTTGCTGGGATAACATCCACAAGTTACTACAAAATTTCATTCATAAAAATGTTGTTTACTAAAAATTCATTCATAAAAATTTAAAGCCCAAATTTTACTTTATGGCAGTCAATCATTTCAAAGTCGGGACCATCTTTCTTTCTTTTCTTTTATAGCCATCTACTTGTAGGTGTCCCCCTTACTCTCTTTCTTTTTCTCCCCCTCACTACGATACAATATTACACGTAGCAGTAATTGTCACTTTTCTATGCTTAGGGATCAATCTTTTTTCTTTTTTTTTTATGTTATCTCCAATTTTATCCTTATATAAAGGCCCTTGTCATTAAAACTCATTCTTTCACCATTATAATCAATTTAAATTCTTTTTTCACGAACCCAACTATTAATCGACTGCAGAGAGATAAAAGTTATACAATGAGCAATTTACTTACAGTCTCTCAGGTGTTTTTTTTTTTTTTTTTATTCTTCGTTGCTGGTCTGTTCTTGTTTTTTCTCTTTTTTTCTTCTTTCCATCCAGCATGTTGCAGTTTTTCCTTTATTCTTTCTTTTCTTTTTTTCTGTCCTTTGTCGTTGGTCTGTTCCTTTTTCTTCTTTTTTCGCTGGGATTTTTCTGAATTTCCCCTCGCTCACCTTCCAAGTGCCGTATTCTGCTTACTATTCTTTCATTCCGGCCGTTCGTGCGATCGTCTACCCAGGCTCGAAACCATGCTATGATAGCATGACTGGCTCTAGGCACCAAATTAATACATATACATGCAGAATCATACCGACGACACAATAAAGATGAGTGACACAGTTCTTTAGAAAACTATACCTCTCACTTTATTTGAAAGGGTTCGAAAGGGTACACTAAAGGTTTTACTGTGTGAGAGGTAGTTGGAGACCGAACAGAACTGCAACATATTGAACCCCACTCTTATGGCCATAACAGCGTTTCTTTCCCGTTCTCCTGGGCTGCTCAACCGGGTCCTGGGGGTCCAGCCGCTCTCCCATTCCAGCATCTTCTCTCCAACTGACCTGAACACCAACTGCTCAATCGGGGGTCCTAAGGGTCCCCTCTGCTGTGTGCTGTTTCTCTCTACCCCATCTTATCTCCAACTGACTGACTTCATGTCTTCACCCGGGTTATATAATTGTTTGACGTGCACTCTTCTTCCCGCAAGCGTCACAATTTCACACTCAATTCAACACGTCCACGGTCAAGGTTATATCCTGATATTCCCCGACCAGATGCATCTTGTATTTACACCAGTGCATTTCTTCTTTTGACAGCTTGGCCGCGTCGGAGGTCAATATGCAACAAGAATACTGAGAAGAGTTCTGAAGACTTGAGAAGAGAGGCTGTCACTCAGAGTCCAGTGAAGGATCATTAGCTTGCACTGGTGCGAAAAGCTCGCAAAAGTAAAATGATAATAATATTTTGTTCATATAGTATCACCAAATCTGATTCTACAATCTAATAATAATGATTTAAACACAATCATATTTTTCAAGTTATTTTTTGTATTTGATAAAAATTACTTCTTTGGAAGCAATAATTATTTCTTTAGACACTATTAAATGATTTCAAGTATTCTCGTCTAAAACAGTAATTCTTTTGCAGTCATATGGTTTAAAGTAACTAATATTATTAATAATCCTGAGGAAAATTTAAAGCTTCAGTTAACTTGTTGATGCATATATTTTGAACTCTTTTATATGGTATCAATATTCTTACCAAAGATAAATAATTTTGAACAGGTAATTTAAAACATAGATAGGATCCCAAGAGATGACTACCATTGAAAGTCAGAGTGGACCTAGAAATAATGAAAAGGAATCTTCTACAGCGTTTCAGAACTGAAGCCTCATAAACATATGAAATTCCATGCCCAACCTCGGATAAGCTCTTTTGGTAGTCTTACATCATCGACAGGGTTACTGACAACTCGTACAATTATTTTCTCTTAACTATTAAACAATATGTAAACAATTTTAGCCTTAAGAAAAAAATCCTTAATAAAAATAATTTACACGCAGTTATATGTTTTCGAGTATTCTGTGAAATACATCTACTCTACGATTTGTTTGTATGTAATTAGAAAATTTCAGATTTTCGTACGCAATAATTGTAAGTTTCAAACACATCAATTAGGCCTACAAATTGGACTCTAAAAGAGACCACTAGTCCTTCTCGGAGTGAACCTAGTAGTAATGGCATTGATGGGGCATTCTACATTCGCCGCAGTACAAGAACTAGTACCTCACCAGTGAATGTTGCTTAGAGTTACATCCAGTAAACCCCTTCGCTGGGTGACATAACAATCTGCAGATGATACACTCAGTGCATCAGAAGCCCCATCAACAGAGTGACAGAAAAATTGAGACGAACAAATTTAATTGATGTGTTCAAAGTCAGACGCCCCCCCTATATATGTGTACTTGCGCGCGCATGTGTGTGTGTGTGTGTGTGTGTATGAGATGAACATTTCAATCAGGAATCTAAAGCAATCGGCTTGTACATATTGATCAAAAGAACATGAGAAATCAAAGAGTAATTCCTGATTATGTTTTTGCCAAAAATATCGCCTTTACTTTTTTATGAACTGTTAGAGAATCAGCCTGTCATAAGGTAAGTCGATGTCGGTTATTTATAAATTGCTATTTGCTGTTAAAGCAATATTATGAGATACATTTATCAAAAATAAACATGCTGCTCCAGATGTATCAGTAATACACACACACACACATACACGCGCGCGCATACACACACACACACACACACACACTCATATATATATATATATATATAAATGGGCAAAATTTTGAACAAAAAACGACGAGGCGAGAAATCAAAAAACATTTTGGAAAATTATATTAACTTGTTTTCCATCAGGTTTAGCGTGATCGGAATTCTGATGATTTATTCACCAAAGCGAATCTACATAAGTCCAAAACCTCACACACACACGCACACAAACTATATATATATAGTCAGAGAAAGACAGAGAAGAGAAGAGAAGATAAAAAGAAGACAGAGATCGATCAAATGATCGATAGATTATTTGACATATCTAAGTTGGGATATTTTAATGTAGAAGAATGCGCCGATAGTGACCCTTGTGGTTTGAACACGGATCTCCAGCCAACAAACACAACTGTTGAAATGGATTGTGCAAGTAGGTCACGTGATAGGAAGAGGTGGATATATAAATCAGTCTGACGAGACAAATGAAGAGTGAAATGTTGCATCGCCAGCTTGTATCTGTTAGCATTGCATACTCAGTATTCGGTATTGTACAAGTATGAAGCGATTATAAGTGTCAACCAAAATTACTCCACCTCACAGAAACATAGCATATACAGAACTTTAACAAGTGCCGTTGACTGTTTTTACATTATCCTTTGATCTATTTATGACCAGATATTTATTTATTGACGTAGGATAGTCTATATATATATGTATATATATATTGTGTGTGTGTATATATACACGATATTTATGTTGTGAAAATATTTTGAAACTGTGATACATATGATGCAGGAATTAAAAAAAAAGCATTCCGGAATATTAGTGACAATTTAAAAAAAACTACTTATATTATACTGAAAGTAATGTTGCTTAAAATAAATTCAAAAGATAGGTGAATAAAATGCAGTTTACTTTGATAAAAAAATGTATTATGTAAGTTACATTGTAGGTTAATTAATGCCAAATCCATTTTTATACATATAAACAGTTCTATTTCAAACAATTCAGTTTAATATAAGTACACAATTTAGTTCTGTTTGACCCATCGATAAAATCCTATCATGTACTACCATTCCAGGCCATATTGGACCTGGGAACGATGTCAATGAAGGGAAACTCCTCATTCCCAAAAGCTCCAACATTACTAGAACCTCAACATCAGATTGTTTAGTGTCATTCCAGGACACTCGTTGTACTGAGCAAAGATATAATAGGTTTACACCGAATATAAACTTTAAACTAATATGATAAAACTGTTATTTACTACGTTAGGAATCCACTTATTTAGATAGATAGATAGATAGATACGAACACTGACACATATATGTTATCATCATGATCATAGGCCCAGTCGGCTGGGGCTAGAGAATATAGCGACTGCATCTCTGCAAAGGAATACCACTCCTCAAATGAGAGTCCTGTACATGACACTAAACAATCTGATTATGAGGCTTCAGAAATACTGAAGTTTTGGGAAATTCGGAGTACCCCTTTATTGCCATTGCACTCTGGTCCGGAGAGGTAGTATCTGATAGGGTTCTATCGAAGGTTGAAATTGAACTAAGCTCGGTGCTTATGACAAACTGAATTGCTTAAAGTGGAACTATTTTGAAATTTAAATAGTGTACTTATGTTAAACTGAATTGGTTGAAATAAAACTGTTTATATGTATAAAAATAGATTTGGCATTAAATAACCTACAATAGTTGATATGCCATAAAACCAAACCAAACGAAACCAAGTCGCTCTGCAAGCACAGAATTCCCTGACTGTCCGTCTCTCCATCCGCCCGTATCTTCCATCGTTCTCGGCAGTTCCTTTAAACCCCACCCCGTTTCCGCGCAAAGCAATAGTTGGTAAGTTCTGATTGGTTGAACAATGCAGGCACGTCTATGTGATGGAGTCTATTAGAGAACGCCAATTATGAGTTCATTCATGTTTCTTCTGCAGTGTCTCGCATGTCTCGTTCGTCTTATTTGGATGGTTCTAGTGATGGAAGGCAATTGGCCGTACAGCTAGTGCTTTGTGGGGTGTTGCTTCCAGAATTTGTTCAATATAACTAGTAGGATTCTTGTGCAGTTCTCGTTTAACTTTTTCTCTGAGCGTTTTCTCAGCGTTCCTGTGGTACATCTACAGAGTAATACTAACACAACTACTTTGTGGAATAAATCCGGTTTTATTTAATCGAAAAGACGAAACTTCCATATGATCAATAGCATATCGATAGCAGTCCACGCCTTCGCTAGGCGAATACTGAAATCACTTTCAGTAGACGAGACGCTGCTGACAAGGCACTTAAACTTATCAAGAAATTTCAAAGAACCGCCATTTAGAATGGAGATGGCTCCTTCTCGATTAAAGCACATGTACTCCGTTTTGTTTACATTCACACGGAGACCAATACCTCCTGCTGTCTGCTCCAGGTTATAACACAGGGATTCGACTTGGGTAAGCAAATTTGCAAGAAGCACTATGTCATTTGTATAGTCTGTTTCCGTTAAATTTTCTATAGGATATCGTCTGTTTCTTGCCGGTTTTTTTTAGAGAATAGCCATTTTCTTTAATTAAATCTATCGACGTTCAAGGATGTAGTCTTGGCAGATTATAAACAGATAGGGTGCTAATATATCTCCTGACAGAACTCCAGCAACGTGTCTCCATCCTGCGAGCGAACTTTGACTTTCGTGTTTCTATTGAGCATCAATTATGGCTCTAACAGTTTCTTTGGGTAGACCATAAGCTAGAAATATTTGCTCTATCTTTCCTCAGTATATGGAATCAAGTGCCTTGAAGAAATCTACAAATAATAGTGTTGGTTCGATATTTTTTACAAGAACATCTTCCAAGATTCTGTGGATTGTTAGAATCGGTTATGTTGTGGCTTGTTTACTCCGAAAACCGTACTGATTTTTCCAAGAACTTTCTCACTTACAGGTTCCATGTAATTGCGAAGTAGAGTATAATATAATTTAGCCAATATTATTGTTCTGTAGTTCTTGGTTATTTTGAGGTCAACTTTCTTAGGGAAGGGGAGGATACAACCTTTTGTCCAATTTTCTACTGTATTCTGTTTTTGTACGGCGTGGCAAAATCGAAGAAGTGAGTCATCAAATTTCCTTGTCTTCCATACTTCCGGCTGTATTTTGTTGAAGCCTGCAGCTTTTCTGTTTTAATTTTTCTTAGTACTTCGTTGTGTTCTTCTTGAGTAAACTGTTCCTTTTTTTATGTCTTCTTGGCTATTGATAATTTTTGCGATAGAATTTTGTGAAGAGTTTATTTCGACATAAGAATGTATACAGACGTGGAAAGAACATGAACACACAAACTTCAGGTGCTCAAGTTTGGTCTAATACCTTTAGGAAAGTTAGGAAAACATATATCCCCTGCTCAAAATGATGGCTTAAATAGTACCAATGCTGGTTTTTACAAGGATGGCTTTGGTATGAAATAATCCACGAAGCTTGATATGCTATCAAACAATAAACCAAACCAAATTCTCTCTCTCTCTCTCTCTCTCTATATATATATATATATATATATATATGTATATATATATTTAGTTTTAGTTTTGTACCTATTCTGTAATTCTAACGATGTGAAAAAAACCAGATGATACAATTTGTAAATTCAAAAAACTTACACAAACTGATATATAGGAAAAAAAATCATTAAAAAAAGAAAAATAATCAGACAATGTCGCAATGCCTAGTCAAACGAAAAAAACAAAATACCTTACGCTACCATATAAGAATCCTAAACACGCTAAGTAGAACGAAATATGAATACCTACAGTGTTAAAAGTAATCTACCTAGGTTTCACCAAACCAGAGGCCAGAACAACGTTGATTCAGAGTTGTCCGGATGATTTGGGTTTTTGAAACCTTTCAGTGTACTGCTGGCTCTCTCTCTCTCTATATATATATATATATATATATATATATATCGTAGGCTTATACTTAGTAGTATATATACTTTTTAAATGATTTAGGTCTCATTTTTTTGTAAACAGTTTAATTATTTCTCGTAATACTATCTGATACTAATGATTCTATTTAATATCAGTGATATGTTTGTACACAGTTAAATGTTTTCAAGTATTGCTATTAAATATTAATTAGTTTAACTTATTAAGTATCCCTATGTAATATGAATAATTTTCACACAGCTGTATCATTTCAAATAACTAATGATAATAATACTTAGTGAAATATTAAGCAGTTCTATTTGTCCCATCGATGGAACTCTAACAGGTACTAACTTCAAATCAAAATGGAGTTGAGTGTAATGGTTATGGTGGAATACTCCAGGGCTGGAATGCCCAGTTGGTTGGGGCTGTAGAATACAACGACCTCTACTCTGCAGAGAGGTATGTCCTGATATGACACTACACAATGCAATGCTGAGATTCCAGTAATGCTGGTGCTTTAGAGAATGCAGAGTACACCTCAATTGTCATCGCTTCCAGGTCCACTCTGGACAGGACTGGTAGCACCTAATAGGGTCCTATCTATGGGTGCAGTAGAACTAAACAGTGTACTTATGCTAAACTGAATTGCTTAAAATAGAACTTTTTGTATGCTAAACTGGACTGTTTGAAATAGAATTGTTTTTGACATTGAAACTGTGTACATATTTTTAGCTGAATAGTTTGAAATATAACTGTTTTGACTTTTAAACTGTGTACTTCTGCTGAACTGTATTGTTTGAAATAGAACTGTTTATACGCATAAACATGGATTAGGCATTAATGACTTATAATGGGTGATATAGCATAAAAAACAACCTAAATCCAACCAAACCAAATCCAAGACTGAAGCCTCACAATCAGATTAATTTTAATATCATACCCAAAACAATCAAAGCCTTGTATTTATCAACACGATTGGCCCTCAACCAATGTATTCTAGCAAATTTATGATAAAATGGATTCGGTGTTTGTTTACCACGAGAGCAATTTGAAGAATACGGTTGGCAAAATTCTATATTTGCATGGGTTTGATATGACCTGCCGATTGATCAGATCGAGCCTCTCCGATAACCACTCTAGCCCAGTAAGGGCTAAAAAAGAATGTTGCATGACATGCAACATATTTGGCTACTTGAACTCTTCCTCGTGTATTACAGGTCACCATCCATGGCCAAAAAGTGGCATGTTTTACCCCTCAACAGAGCTATAGTCGGTGCATTCTACAGCCACAGCCGACAGGGTGGCATCGAGAGATAATTTTTACATTTGCACCTTTTCCAAAGAAATCAGTTATTAACCATCTCTTCATATCCTATTGCCCAGTCGGCCAGGGTTGTATAATACACCGACTGGATCTCTGCAGCAGCGTAAGACCCACCCCCAAGGAGTGTCTAGGATATGACACAAAACAATCTGATGATGAGGCTTCAGTAATGCTGGAGCTTTAGGGGTGCTGCTTCATTACCATCAATTCCAGGTCCACTCTGGCCTGTAGTGGTAGCACCTGATAGTGTCCTATCTATGAGTGAAATTGAACTATATTGTAATTACACTAAACTGAATTGTTTGAAATAGAACTGGTTTGACATTTAACTATGTAAACAAAACAGTACTTATGCTAAACTGAATCGTTTGAAATAGAACTCTCTTCGGCATTTAAACTGTATAACATCATGATGCCGTGCTGCTAGCACGGATTTCCCTATCCCTCTCTCGCTACCCGTCTATATGCTCCATCGCTTCCGGTAGAACTTCTTGGATACTTCTTGTATCGGCACAGAGCTGCATTAGATAGATTCTAGCTGGTCGTCTAACATTTGCTCGTCTATATGAGGGGATACATACGAGTACATCGCTTATGAGTTCGCCCTAACTTCTCCAGCATTGTCCCACATGTCTGGTTCGTCTAATTTGGACAGTTTTCATGACGGGTAGTAGGTGGTTGTACAGCTTCTGTTTTGTGGGGTGTTGCCTCCAAGAATTTTTCCATACAACTGGGAGCATTCTTGTGTAATTGCCGTCAAGCTTTTTCTCCATTTGCTTAGTTAGCGTGCACGTAGTACATGTGTGAACAAACCGGTTTTCTTATCCTTAATTGAATTGTTAGAAACTTTTTTTTAAAATTACTTATTTCGTAAAGCAAAACAACCATCAACCAACCAACCAACTATCATATCCCAGAAGAACTTTTTCTTCACAAGAGAGTCAGTATTTACACTTTATAGACTGTACATTTGACTCCTGCTCACATTGGCAAATCTGTGTTCAGCCCATTTTTAGATATTTTTGACTTACACATGCTTCCCCGTAGAAATCACTCGTACTTCTGCGAATTTCCGTTTGGTTTGCACTTCAAGGCCACCTAAAATTTGATGACAGATCTCAGTTCAAGTTTGGAAATATTTTGAATAGCCTCAAAAAAATAATTTTGTGGGATTGAAATAGTTTTCCCAAGAAGCCAATTGCAAACAATGCAGAGATTACATGTAGGAAATAAAAATTCTGTGAAAAAATATTCCTTGTTTCCAAAAAATTCCCTTGATTTATTCAATGACAGATAAATTCAAATGAATCCAATAAACAGTTGGGTAGGTATTCATATACATATATTTACTGACAACTATCGCAATTAAGATGGACATACATCCAAACAAATTGAAACCGAGAGAGAGAGAAAGTATTCAGGTTGTAATGGAATTATCTTACTGCTACTTTCTGAGGAGACTATAGTCTTATTGACCTGAACCTCGCAATTTACTTTGTGGTCTAGACGTAAAGGTGTCAGGCAAGCAAATAAACACTGAACCGTTTAATTATCAATATGGTTTCGTGCAAATAATTTCCACCTGTTATGAAATGTTTAATGCTGCCGACATCTGGCCTCGCCTTTATGCCACTCCTTGTAAAGTATCAAATTCAATTTCTTTCTTTAGAAAAGCAATAAAAACAAGACAAACTTTCGATGACCTTCCGGTCTTTTCTGCTTTGAAAATCAATGTATTTATTTACTCCAATGTTATGGCTTTATTTTTCGTCTTTTTCTGTCTTTAAACTCTCACATTCTAATCTAAATCCATTTATTTTCTTGATTATTCTCTCCCACAATTTCTTTCTTTCTTTCTTTCTTTCTTTCTTTCTTTCTATTTCTGCATCTTCGTTCTTGACTTCGTTGATACGATTCTAAATCCAGGTCTATTCCCTTAAAGTCTATTATATCTCTGTGCGTCTTTTTCTCTTGCTTTCACTCTCTTTGTTTACATTTTCTTTCACTCTCTCACTTCGTTTCTCTCACTTACTGCATCAATATAAAAATGCAGACACTCACGTGCTGTAACGGTTAGCGATCCGTGTTCAAATCCGAGACGTGGTGGTTTGCATTTCAAAACAAGCTTATAGCCTTATATAAAATATGAATCCAACACTTCCCTATCCATGTATCCCTTTTAAGGAAGACAGAGTTCTTTTACTTTTCTATGGCAATCAGTCTTGGAGGAGCTGGAAAACTCTGAATTCAGACCATTTGCACTCGGCTTAAAGATTAGCATTGTATCACGTCCTGCTCGGAAAGAGGGGCTGGAGAGATACATAAACACGCACACACAGGAGGTGCCCGTGGTGTAATGGTTATCGTCGTTGGAAATGGACACGGTGACACGAGTTCAAATCCTTGACGAGACTGATTGCATTTCACATAGCACTAATACCCTTGGGAAAGGTATGAATCCAATTATTCTCCCTCCAGCTATGGGTAAATAGTTGGGCAGACTGGGTTCTTCAGCCTTGGTGAGGCAACTAGTCTAGGAGAAGGAAACCTGTTAAATCTGCTTAAAAATTGACCTTGTGTCATATCCTGCCCGAGCGGAGGTGTTGGTAAATATGATAAACACGCACACACATATATACACATACACACACATCTCACTCTCTCTCTCTCTCTCTATATATATATATATATATATATATATGAAGACAAATTGACAACAAGTAATCCAAATAGAAAGTGGGGATTTATAAAGAAACAAAGTCAGTGGACACTGTAGCGTTCCGGTTCTGTTGAACCATCATCAGGATTGTTAGGGGTTTTATTAGTGATATTAAGTGTACATGGATGTATTAAAAGTGTAAAAACATAAAAATTTGGAAAAGTTGTATATATGAAAAGTTGGCTGTTTATGACAAGAAAAATTGGCCGATCGATCAATGAATCAACGTTCGTTTCTTTCATCATCATGTCGTGCCGCCAGCACGGATATCCCTGACCCTCTCTCGCCACTTCTCCCTATCATTCATCGCCTCCGGCAGGTCTTCAGGGTTACATTCTGTGTCTTCACATAGTTGCTGTATGTAAGTTCGAGCTGGTCGTCCTGCTATTGCACGGCCATATGTGGGGGTCCATTGGAGTACATAACTTATGAGCTCGTCCTTGCTTCTCCAGCAGTAACCCCTTATTTATTGTCAATTTTTCTTGTCAGATTACTATCCATTATTTTCTTTCATATATATATATATATACACACACACACACATACATTTATATATGTATATATGTTGGGATCCCGCACAAATTACAGATAGCTTTAGACTATATTATTATGCTCTCATCACAATTCTCTCTCTCTCTCTCTCTCTCTCTCTCTCTCTCTCTCTCTCGTCCGGTCATTTATTTTTCCTATGCTAAATCCAAGTTTTCTTTTTAAATGTGTTTTCTTTTTTTCCCATTTCTCTCTTCCACTATATACACGATATCTATCTATCTATCTATCTCCTCCTCCTTATATATATATATATATATATATATATATATATATATATATATGCGACACTGGTTACCCGGCGTTGCCCAGGATGAAAGAATAACCTCCAATATATCACTATAGTTGAATTTAATATTTTACTTTATTTAGAAATTCAAAATATTTTAAATGATGGGAGACGTAACCGACTTTTATAGAATATATTTTCTGAACATTTATTTTCTAAAATAAAATGTAAAACTTTCCGAATTTATCATGTTTTAGTTTTAATGCATTCTCCTTCTCCGAATCAGGGCAGATGTTTTGCAAAAATAGGTGTAGTATTTCAAAACCTTTTTAAAGATTTAAGTTCTCTGAGGACTTATGAGAAATTTGAATATTTTTCCCATGCACAAATGCTTTTTTACAGTGAAAATTAGTGGTTTCCAAAGAGTGAAATACAAAGAATATATTTGTAGTACCGTTTTTAAATCTAAAAAGTTGGGATATCACAATGATACCCGTAATTAATTTCCTGATAGCTGGATCGAATCAAAAAAAATTTCAATATAGTCACTAGGAAATATCCGGGTACCTTGTCATAGAAAACTTATCTGGTTTAACCCTAAATTCAGTTACAAACAATAGGAGACATCCATTTAAAAAGATTGATAGCAGTAGCTAGTAACAGTAATATTGTTACATAATCGATTGGCAAAGTCTGTTTATGACAAAGTTGAATTTGAATAGGTTTAAACAGTTAAACAGTGTGGAAAATATACTTTTAGAATGTCACTTAGTTGAAGTGATATATGATAACCTGAGTGGTCGTTTGAAACTGTGGCTCTGATCGGATGAAGATCATGTGACCGGACAATTGTAGAAAAATAGATGCAACTTTTGGTTTGCTGGTTTCTTAATTAGCACCCATGAAATTGCTTGATTTTCCATCGATAGAATCAACTCCTCAAATGGAATCGGGTTAGATAGGTAAGAAGTAAAGAAAAAGGACGTGTTCACAAAAATAGCTTTCTATTTGTTCTTCCCAGCATGATATAAGTCAGAGTTAAAAAAGCATGTGGCCCTCAGAGAAAGATAGAATATGCACCTTCGAAAACAATAGACGATCACAAGCCAATAGGCATCATCCGTAGCGAAGACACATATCCAACAATATCAGCAGTAATGACATAGACTAAAATTTGACAACGCTATATGAACAAAGCATAATCCGTCCTAGAAAATAAGACACATAAAACTCTCTGGGACTTTGAAATAAAAAATAACCCCCAGAAACCCAAAACAAGAGTTATTAATTAATAAGAAGAAATCAACTTAGCCCACTACACCGACTGCATCTTTGCAGATAGGTAACCCCACCACAAGAAAACATGAAGGATATGACACTAAAGTGCAAACGATAGTAATACTCCAGTCCTTAGACTATGGCGACTGTGGAGTACGTCTTCATTACCAAGATTTAGCAGTAAATAACCCACAAGTGTTGATATGCAGTAAACCCCAATCAACCAATCAATTAAACCCTATATTATAACAGTACTCCACAAACAGACCACCGAATTTAAATATTTGGTTTCTTATTTGGTTTCTTTGTTTAACGGCATATCGACCTTCTTGGATTATGTAATGTCAAAGCCATCTTTAAAGAAAAGTATTAGTACTATATAACCTAGATTTGGAAGAATAAGTGCCTCCACCCAAATGTATTAGTCCGAAAGTGAACGTTATAGCCCTACTGCAATTCGACCTCACATACTACGATGTCGCAGTCCAGCATGTTAGCCACTACGCAACGGAGGCTCACCAGATATACAATTTCAATTAATTATTACCACAGGAGTAGCATGAACGAGATTGAAATCAATATCGAACTACTTACTGACACCAGCACCTAGTTTCAAACTCAGAGTTTCCCCTTTCTTAGATCGGTTGCACAAACAAGACAAGAGAGTCTTGCCAGTCTTACCATCTAATGGCTGTTCTCCATATCTAAGGAATTCAGAGAATAATAATCAAGAAACCCAATCAATTCCTGTGTGTGTCTAACCCAGTGAAGTTTCATCAAAAATTGTGGCAATAATTTTTTTTCATTACCTGTTTTCTGTTTTGTTTTTATTTTTTGTTTTGTTTTGTTTTTGGTCCAATTCAGTAAACACATTTTGATATGAATATTTAGATTTTTATAACCATTTTTCTTTAAACCATGCATGTAATACAATGGCCGGGGTATTTCGTTTTATTTATCTTCTCTTTCGGTTTAGTTAAGCTGAGAACCTTTCGCTTAGCGCATGGGTTTGTTAGGTGCAACATGAGCGCAGGTGTTCACGCGTGCGCGGGGAGGATGTGTCATTCAGAGATGTCAAAAAAAAATCCCAGATAGGAAATATGACCGGGGGGAATGGGAATGACGTCATGCACAGGAAGCGTGCGCGGAGGATTTTGGGGATTTGAGTAAAGTCAATGAGTTGAGTTTTAGCGTCCGAAGGAGAAGATTGACTTTCGGAGCTCGCCGAGGCCTTTCGGCAGATGCCGAAAAGTCAGCATAGAAAGATTGTGTATCTCTCTCCTTATGTCGAAAAACCTTTTTAACTCAAAGGTAATAAAAAGTTTCGTACCTGAACTAAGAAATCGTGTTTTTTATGTTTCGGGATTCCTATGTTATCGATATATGAGTTATGAACATTCTATGTCCATTTCACATATCCGTATCATGGGTATGTTACATTCCGGGTAAATATTCAAATGACAACTGTAATATAGACATTTCTTAAAATTTAGAAATAAACTTAAAATTTCAATAAGATATGAAATAAGTTGAAGAGATTTGGTAATACGTCGGTAAATTTTGCAATGTCTGAGTGATTGTAAACAATTAGCATCATTTTTATTGCCACTGAAACCAGCATTAAACCAAGAATTGACCTTCTTACTCGACTGACCCTTCAACTAATTTACATGAAATATCTTTTATAAAATACCCAACTGATCATTCTGCTAATACAAACCAAATATATATATATATATATATAATAAAACATGTCCGACAGATCATTCAACTAATGTAAATCAAATATCTATAATAAAAGAATATACTACTGATAATTCAGCGAATATAAATTAAATCATCATCATCATATCGCGCTGGTAGCACGGATATCCCTGACCCTCTCTCGCCACTCCTCCCTATCGTTCATCGCCCTAGGTAGGTCTTCAGGACAACATCCGGTATCCTCACATAGCTGCTGAATATATGTTCGTTCTGGTCGTCCTGCTTTTGCACGGCCATGTGTGGAGGTCCATAACAGTACATCTCTTATGAGTTCGTCCCTGCTTCTCCAAATAAAGTTGGCTGGGACTGCAGTATACACCGACTACATCTCTGCAGAGGGTTAAGACTCCCCCAACGAGTGTCCTGTATGTGATATTAAAAAATCTGATGGTGAGACTCCAGCAAAGTTGGAACTTTGGGGAATGCGAACTACTCCTTCATGGCATCACTCCCAGGTTCATTCTTGCCCATAGTGGTAGCAACTGATTAATAGATAAATAGAACTAGACTGTGTACCTATGTTTGACTGAATTGTTTGAAACTGTTTTTATATTTAACTGTGTGTTAACAAAAACTGTACTTATGCTAAATTGAATTGTTTGGAAAATAATTATTTTTTTACTTTTTTAGTGTGTAAACATGCTAAACCGAATTGTTTCTAATAGAACTGTTTTTGACATTTAAACTGTGTACTTATGTTAAAAAGAATTGTTTGAAACAGAACTATTTATATGAATACAAATGGATTTGACATTAAATAACCTACAATGGTTGCCCAGTCGGCTGGAGCTGTAGAATATACCGACTGCAGAAGGGTAAGACTTCCCCAACGAGTGTTCTGGATATGACACTAAACAATCTGATGACGAGGTTCCAGTGATGGAGGAACTTTGGGGAATGCAGAGTACCCCATTATTGCCATCGCTCCCAGGTTTATTCTAGCTCGGAGTGGTTGCACCTTGTAAGGCCCTATCAAAGGGTTAAATAGAACTAAACTGCGTACTTATGCTTAACTGAATTATTTAAATTAGAACTGTTTGACTAAACGGATTAGCTTGAAATAGAAACATTTTTGACAATTAAACTCTACTTAGATTTAAACTGCGTACTTATGCTACACTGAATGGTTTGTAATGGAATTGTTTTTAATATTAAAACTGTACTTACGCTAAACTGAATTGTTTAATATAGAACTGTTTTGACATTTTACTATGTGTAAACAACATATATACGTATAGTAAACAAAATTGGTTGAATTAGAACTGTTTGACAAAACTGAATAGCTTCAAATAGAAAAGTTTTTGACAATTAAACTGCACTCATGCAAAAATGAATTGTTTGGAGTACAACTGTTTATTTTTATAAAAATTGAATTGGCATTAAATAGCCTACAAAAGTTGATATTCCATAAAACCAACCAACCAACCAACCCACCAACCTACAATGGTTGATATGTTATCAAACAAAACAAAACCAAAACCAAAACAACGAGAAAAACAATACTTTACTGATCATTCAGCTGATGTAAATTAAATATCTATGACAAAAACTATAGCTTTATGATCATTCAGCTAATATCCATTTAATATCCCTGTAATAAAAACAACAGCTTACTGATTATTCTCTCATGTAAATTAAATATCTCTAATAAAAACAATACCTTACTGATCATTCAGATAATGTAAATTAGATATCGATAATTAAAACAATATCTCATCGACCATTCAGCTACCGGAAATTAAGTATCTATAAGGAAAGAATAACCTTCTGATCATTCAGCTAATGTCAATGAAATATCAATAATAAAAACAATACTTTAATGATATTTCAACTAATTTCAACTAAATGTCTATGATAAAAAAAGAGAGGGATAATAACACATGCGTTTTCGATGGTCATTAAGACGAAGAGAAAGAAAAAGAGTTATGAGAATTTTTTTAAAAATTTATTGCGGACTTTTTGTCTTCATCTTGGTAGTTTTTGTGTTGTTTCTTCTTCACTAGTTTTCGTTAAAATTTCACTTCTGACCTTCTTCAGGTGATTAACCGCGACCTCGGATAGGAATGCTGAGTCTTGTAACCGTATCCCCAGTAATTACTACCTCCCATAGTTGTTGTCTATCGAACCACGTTTTTGACCAAGTAAACCTCTGGCCGGCTTGGGTAGGAATTGAAACCGCTATATTCTGACAATGCTCACCTAGAACCGTAGAGACTCAACGCCTCTATCCGCTGCGTCACGGGCCCCGAAGAGCGATCAAGATTGGATTTTTTGGTCTTATAAATCCAATTATTTATTCTCTTTATCTGGTCTTCCATAGTCGGATCCGTACCGAATTTGTAATTGTCTTTAATTGGAATCATTTTGAGAATTAATTTTTTTTTTATTTATTGCGGACTTTTTGTCCTCATTTTGAAATTTGGCCGAAACGTAGTGAAGAAGAAACAACACAAAAACTACCAAGATGAGGACAAAAAGTCCGCAATAAATAAAAAAAAAAAGATTCTCAGATTAAGAAGCCTCATCTCAAAATGATTCCAATTAAAGAAAAGAGTGATGTCCAGTATTTAAACTTGGCTAGTTGAGTTAATTTCCTTCTACGATGACCAATACATCAGCCACATCTCTTTACATAAACGTATGTAAATATACCTATATATTGAAAAACGGAGGGCTCCATGATGTAGGGGCTAATGTGCTTTACTGCAACATAATAGTTACCAAGTTCAATATCCCGTCGCGTTATTACGTTTACATTCGGACTTATACATTCGGTAAAGGTATGACCTCATATATGCCCACCCCTCAGCTGCGAAGAAAAAAGAACGGAAGCTGTCTTACTTATTCCTCAGTACCTGAGGAGTCTCGAGATGGATTCATGTTTTTCCTGAGTGCATTAGCATGTAGTGAAACGCATTCTTGTGTAGGATTTTAAGCCGAGTCGCCAATTGTATTTTCTATGACAATAACTGTGAAGCTAAGTGCGCCTGCCTGTCAGCGTCGTTGGTATATTTTGAAGAAACTGTTATAGAACAAACAAGTATTGATGCTTTTTGTTGCGTAAAACTCCTAATGAAAATCCTGAACTCTGCTTTGTTTGGAGTTGCTTAGTGTGATATCAACATTTGGGGCTTCTTTAATGCCAAATCCTGTTTATATATATATATATATATATATATATATATATATATATATATATATATATATTGAAAAATTATATACAAGAACTGCCGCAAAAAAAGCAGTTTTGCTTCCAGTAAAGTCTCATCAGATGATGACCATGGGTTCAAGCATGGTTTCGGTGCTGAAGCATCATTACCGCTAACTCAAGGCGCCCCAGCAGTATCTCACAATACTACCAGACTTTATATATATATATATATATATATATATATATAGGGGGGAGTGTAATTTTTAAGTGACTTGATCGGAGGTAACATGATTTTTCAAAATATTAGAGCTCATTTGTTTGCAGACAGTTAAATGGTTTCAAGTATTAGATTTTATTATTTGCACATGATTCAAAAACTGCTATGTAACTAAAAGTATTCCGTATGATATTAACCATTTGTTTGCACACAATGCCAAATCCTGTTTATAGATAGATAGATAGATTAAAAAATTATATACAAGAACTGCTGAAAAAAAAGCAGTTTTGCTTCTTGTAAAGTCTTTATCAGATGATAACCATGGGTTCAGGCATGGTTTCGGGGCCGAAGCATCATTACCACTAACCCAGTGTGCTCCAGCAGTATCTCACAATACTACCAGACTTTAAACACATATATTTTATCTTATATATCTTTATATATATATATATATATATATATATATATATATATCTTATATCTTGATATTAACCATTTGTTTGCACACATTTTAAGTGGTGTAAAATATTGCTATCTAAAACAATTCTATTTATTATAAATTATTAGTTAACATAAAGTTTTAACAGTTTCAGATATTGCATTCTCAGCAGAATTCAACTTCAATCACCGTCTTCTCGAATTTTTAAGATAAAAAAAAAAACAATTGGGTGTTTGTTTCCCATAAGAGTAATTTGAAGAATACGGTCGGCACACTCATATTGAAGCAAAGACTTGGCATGAGCAGCCGATTGGTTCTGATCGGGCCTCCTCGACCGTCCATCTACTCCAGTAAGGGCCAAAATGGAATGATGCAATATTTTACGCCGATTTTAAAATCATTTTTGTGTGAGTTTCCTGATGTTTGATGGAAATGTCGAGGTATAACAAGGAACATGCTTGAGAAATGTGCCGAAAATATCCTTTTATAATTAAAGGAATTCTCACAGTACATTCTTCTTAGACCAGCTCATCTACGTTGAGGCCTAGAGACCCAACCTAACACTAAATTAATCGGAATCATTGCCCCAGAAGCATCCCTCGACTTCTCGCCGCTGTTAAAGTTGATATCCTAATTATTATATTTCCGTATTGCCATTCGCACGCCATTCTCTCAATTCCTTTGCGAAGAGAATTTAATCAGAACATCCGTGTTTATTAATTATTATATGACCTGCCGTTCTTCCTATCATGTCAAAAGGATCGGATCTGCATAACTGCTACTTAGTTTCCTACGTGATAATTTATCTCAGTTTGTGAATTTTATCCATCTTATAGCTTTAGCAGCGGAGGTAGGTTAGGGTCATACTAAAGACAGCCCTTTAATTTGGGGAGTTCCTTCTGCAAGATATGCAGTCAGTGTATTCTATGCCACTTTGACAGTGTATTAATGCAATCATTAGAATATTCTAATCAACAGTGAATCATATTTCAAAATTAGAGGATTTTTATCCTCTAATTTTGAAGAAACTGTTATAGAACAAACAAGTATTGATGTTTTTTGTTGCGTAAAACTCCTAATAAAAATCCTGAACTCTGCTTTGTTTGGAGTTGCTTAGTGGGATATCAACATTTGGGGCTTCCTTAAAGCCAAATCCTTTATATATATATATATATATATATATATATATATATATATATATATATTGAAAAATTATATACAAGAACTGCCGCAAAAAAAGCAGTTTTGCTTCCAGTAAAGTCTCATCAGATGATGACCATGGGTTCAAGCATGGTTTCGGTGCTGAAGCATCATTACCGCTAACTCAAGGCGCCCCAGCAGTATCTCACAATACTACCAGACTTTATATATATATATATATATATATATATATATATATATATATAGGGGGAGTGTAATTTTTAAGTGACTAGATCGTAGGTAACATGATTTTTCAAAATATTTGAGCTCATTTGTTTGCAGACAGTTAAATGGTTTCAAGTATTAGATTTTATTATTTGCACATGATTCAAAAACTGCTATTTAACTAAAAGTATTCCGTATGATATTAACCATTTGTTTGCACACAATGCCAAATCCTTTATATATATATATATATATATATAGATAGATAGATAGATAGATAGATAGATAGATTAAAAAATTATATACAAGAACTGCTGAAAAAAAAGCAGTTTTGCTTCTAGTAAAGTCTTTATCAGATGATGACCATGGGTTCAGGTATGGTTTCGGGGCCGAAGCATCTTTACCACTAACCCAGACTCTGTACATAATTTTTATAATGATGAAAACAATTTTTCGTCGCCACTTTTATAACGTTCTGTGAGGGAGGGGGTAATTTGGGCCGATATTTAAAATCTCTTCACGCTCGTACAATGTTGAGTGTTGGAATGCTGAACAATACAAACATGCAATGTTACATTTCACAATTATTTTGCATACGCACGTGTCGGTACTTGTTGAACATCGCACCAACCTGACGAGTGTGGCACATGGCCATTTTTAGTTGTGCCCTGGCGCAGAGCCATTGCTCACACTCACCCGGTGGCTCCAAAAATGCCTCGGGTCCAGTGGTAATTGCTCTAAAAAGAGGCCCCTCAGGCGCCGGGCGAAATACCTAGCTCCTCCAAGGAGGATTAAAGCTAGGGGAGACGGCCCCCTGAGGCTCGAGGATGCCGGTTTTGGTGCGCCCGACATAAATGCCGGCTTACCGGAATCCATGTCAGACGGCCTTGACCGACTGCCACGAGAACCAGGACACAACCGACCGGATCCGTGTACCGACCAACACGGCCGGTCGAAATGTGTCCCTGCTAAGAGACTGTGCATATGAACGTATCTCACTCTGTCGTCAGACCTCTGTCTGACCCATCTATATATTCACCTCTTCTACTCATGAGAATTCGATTTGCACAGTCCATTTCAACACTTGTGTTCAAATCACATGTGTCGCTATTGGTACTTTCTTCTACATAACAATAATATACCCAAGTTAAAATCAGAATCATCCTCTTTGGTATTGCGATTCTATTTTGCGTCAATATATATTTCAAGTCTTTAAGAATCGTCTTCTCAAAACCGACAATGTGACATTAAGATAACCAAGACACAACCTGAACTAGAATGCACACATTGACGATAAAGCTTAGTAATAATTCTTTATGGAATTAGTTTGTGATTAGCCATAATAGAACTCCAGCGAGGGCTCAAAGCCACTCAGTAGGTTATTGCGGTAGGAAATACCGACTGTATCGCTTCAGAGGAATAAGAACCCTCACCATCAGGAGTGTCCTGGTATGACACTAAACTGCATCTGATGGTGAACTTCCGTCTTGAAACTTTGGGGAATGCGGAGTGCGGCTTCAATCTTATTACTCCCATGCACAACCTAACCCGGAGGAGTAGTACTAGTTAGGATTCAATGTTTTGATCAACTAGAACTGTTTAATCATTTACTATACTTGAAAACATTTAACTGTGCCCATACAGACAATTAATATTGAATTGAATTTATATTAGACAACAATATTTGAAACGATTTAACTTTGAGAAAATAAATAGGTATACCTCAAACCATTTAACTGTTTGCACAGAAATGACCTCTGACTCGTTTAAAAATATTACCGACAAAATATTCATTTATGATTATATATATATATATATATATATATATATATATATACTTTAAGAAAAACAACAAAACCGGTCACATAGGATTATAAATTTATTTCCATCCTGTTACGCATCTTTGAAATATCCAAAAACACGAAAAAAATTAATAGAACTTCTTCAGATCTTTTAGATAAAAAAACTTGAATAAACACAAAAAAGTAGGAGGGTATAGAAGAGGAGTGAAGAGTTATCTCCTCATTTAGCCCACTTCCGTTTTAAATTTAAATTTCGGTTAGAAATGTAGTAAATTTTTTTTTTAATTTATTTTTTAATTTTTTATTTACATTTTGACCTAAATTACAGATTTTATATTGAATTAGATTTAAACTTTAATTAATAACCTTACGTAATAATGCAGTAATAGATATATTAAACTAAAACAAACATTTAATTTATTCAAAATATTTTAAAATTTCAAAACTATTTAGAAACCATTAATCAGTTACACTTTTTATGAGTAGTACGTATGTATTATATGCTTTTTCACAGTTTTCTATCTAACATTTTATTTTATTTATTCATTTACATTAATTCTTAATTTAACTCTATGCTTTCTTTTAAAAAAAAATTTTTTGTTAATTATTTATAGTTTAAATTTAGCCCCATAAATTTATAAATAAATTTATAATACTATATATATATATATATATATATATATATATATATACGAACAAGATCTAGCATTAAATAACCTACAAAGGTTGATATGTCATTAAACCTAACTAACCAACCAGCCACGGTACTCAAGTATAACCGACCCCTCTGTCGTGTTCTGAATATGAAATAAGGTCATTTTAAGCAGAGTAAAACCGTTTTGAATTCAAAGTTTTCCTTCTCCTAGATTGGAGCCCTTACCAAATCTAAAGAACCCAGTTTGCCCTATTATCTTTACAGAGCGGGTGGAAGGTAGGGAATAAATTGTTTCATGCGTTCGCTAATTCTCTGGTTTACAAACAAAATATATCTTTTGTCGTTACACCTTTAAGATGTACCTTCAAAATGACTTTAATAAACTAAAATTTGAAACTTATGTATACAACCATACACTCATACGTATCCCTCAAACATGCATTCAGGTACACATAAAACCTGTACCAGTAACTTGGTTATCGGATAAATTATTAGCCGCTCTTTTAATCATCTGAAATTTATATCGCATTTTGTTCCATCAATTTCATCTACAGGAAGAATTTGGGTTGAAGCATTGCTAAAGAAAAAGATCTTGTTGAAAAAAATAATTTGTGTAAAGAGTTTTTAAAACATCCAGAGATTGTGAAAGAAAGTGTCACGTGATAGCCCACGGAGACGATAGAAATAAGATTAATACTATCCTCCCGTTGGAATGAACAGTGGCAACCCGTCAAAAAGTGACCGTTAAGAAAGAATGTAGGTCACAGAGGGGATATCAACAGATGTTGGTACTTAGTAACCTCAGGTCGCCGGACACCAGGGGGAGGAAGGGAGAAGCCAAATGATTGGTTGGGGCCCTAAAACGGAAGTGGCACCCTTCTCCCCGTCGGCGAAAAAAACGAGAAGAAATGTTAGTTATTGGAAGGGACTCGTGGCAGACAGACCCATAGCCATTTACTCCGGATGAAGAAGACAAAAACATATCTTAGACACGAGGGACCCAAGTTCTTCAAGCCAATGTTAAAAATAGCATAAAGTCTATTAGCCCGTGAAAGAAGAAAGATACTCCAGTGGAACCCCGTCGAAAAATAAGATAAGTATCTTTGGGGCTATTTCTCCTTTATACCCAAATTTTATATACCACCCTCTCTCTCTCTCTCTCTCTCAATTTGAAGAAAAATAAAAGTCAAGAAAAGACATTTATGTTCGTGGACTGTCCATTTATTATATATTTGACATTTTGAAAGAGTATCTCTTTGTATAGTAAAGGATTTATGTATTTTTATGTTACCACGTGGTCTAAGTTGTTCTTTGCCGTGTCTTCTACGAATTTGTTACCTCATGCTTCCTTTTCAGCTTCTATTCGCCTTATGTTATCTTGCTTAGAATTGTCCTATTAATTCCTTTAAAATATCGCACGGGAAACCGGAGTTGCCGACTACTACAATATAATATTATTACGACTAAAACCTATAAGTCCATATCTTCTGTTGTCTAGGGGTGGAAGTTTAGTGGCCTTGGTGGGTGTGTGAATAGTGTGAAATTTGGAACCCCTTGCCAGCGGCGGTCAGTCTGGCCCTAAATTAATCCCTCACGTAATATGCCAGGTCTTATATGCCTGAGAAAAAAAAACTCTGAACGAGGACTTATTCTATAGGGGATCAAGTGCCAACCTGCCCAGTCTTCACACATGCAAAAATAAAGTCCCGTTTTGGGATTTTAGTCGATTTGCCGTCACAAAAGAAAGAAAGAAAGAAAGAAGACATAATATAATTAATATCACTTAATTATTTTACCCGGATTTGAGACAATATACTTTTCGAGAAGTATACAATTTATGAGAGGACATAAAAGCTTTTTTGCGAAAACACTTAACAATGCCACGTACTCCGAGAAGCAATCGAGCTGCTCTATTTTGAATAAAGACATGTAATTCCTAAGTCTAAAAGTAGAATGAGCTATCGCCTAACAGTATCGGAATATGGGTATCCGCTTTAAAAGCCAAATTCTACCGTCAAACAATTTATAACAGAAGGAACCAGAAAACTATTGTCCCGTTCAAGTTGACAATTAGAAATGGGTTGTTGTACGATGATACGAGAAAATTACCTTTAAAAATAGTTTTATCCAAAAACCATAGAGTATATCAAAATCAGTTCAAGAACGTTTGAAAGACATCTTCATATTGGTTATCGTGCCTGAACAACAGAAATATAATCACTTCTTAAAACTATGGACAGTTGAGATAATAAGAAACATTTTCTTTTTCTTTTTCTTTTTTTTTTTCTTTTTGCTCAATAGCAGACAAGTAAATGTCTGGAGATCGTCAAGCCAATAAGTTTCTTTGGATTGTCTTATTATCTAATGTTAGGAATTTTTGGTTATGATGTACAGAAAAACAAATTGTATTCAGTGGTTCAAAGGTTCTGAACTGAAGGAAAATATTTATTTAGAAAGAAAAAATGTAATACATTCTACGATTTGGCCGTCTTCAAATATGCCCTGACGATTTTTCAAAAGTAAAAAATATAAATAAAATAAATCGCCTATATTTCATGGATGATTATGGCAGGTGTCATTATAGTTAATATGGCTCATGTATTGCTGATTCAATTATTTAATGATTAACTTTCACGGCTAAGTAATTCTCCTTACACGGAACTTTCAAAATACACTTCGACGACTGTACAGTAGGAAGACTGTAACATTAAGGTCCAAAAATATACGACCAAGATACGAACACATGAAATAGACATAATGTTCATAAAATGTTCATAAACATATAGGAATCCGAAAACACTCGAAATTGGTTCAGGTACGAAACTTTTTATTACCTTATTGAGTTTAAGGTTTTTCGACGTGAGGAGAAAGAGACACAATTTCTTACTAAGCTGACTTTTCCATCTGACTCCACCACGTGCGGCATATTTCGTAGACCCCCAACTGGTCTCGCCTCGGCGAGCTCCGAAAATCGTCTTCCTTCTGCTAGCGTTGAATCTCAACTAATTGTTTTTTGTTTTTTGTTTTTTTCAAATTCCAAAATCCTCAGCGCTTTCGGGTATGACATCATTCACGTCCCCGGTCGCATTTCTTATCTGGGGTTTTTATTTTGACATCTCTGATTGTCACATCCACCACGCGCGAGCGTGAACACCTGCACTCAATGTTTGCACCTATCTAACCCATGCACTAAGCCGAAAGGTTCTCAGCCTAACTAAACCAAAAGGCAAGATATATAAAACGAAAGATGATAATATAAAAAAAGTCCCTCCACAATTATACGACAAAACTTCGAAAAAAATTCCCAATTGATATTTCGTGTTTTCAGTAGTGTATGTTTGCATATCTAAAAACAGAATATACTTGGTCTGATATAGTTTGTTGAAAGGACACCGAAGTTCCTCATTGGCTGTTAAAAAATTTCGCTAACTTTTAGTACACCTGTATTATACACATATAGATACATTGTTTTTGTGGTTACTGCTGCTGTTTTGTTTTCTTATTTTTATACATGTGTATACCGTCTAGTTCATGTTATACTTTCTTTGTAACCGAACAAAACCTATTAACTTTTAAACCTTCACCTTGAAAGATGCAAGTTACTAACAAATACAAATCTTAATTACTTAAGAGCTACTTACTCTAAGTAAAAGAAAAAAACAACGAAAAACAAAGAAAAAACAAACAAACAGAACGAGTGAGAGAGAGAGAGAGAGAGAGAGAGTAAGAGAAATAATTCTGAAGGTGGATATAAAAGAAAGAAAGAAAGAAAGAAACAAACAAACAAACAAACAAACAAACCAAGAAAGAAAAAAGGGAATTCTGAAAAATTTTAAAGAGAGTTACAAGTTAAAAAAGGATAGATAGATCGTGAGTGTGTATGTGTGTGTGTGTGAGGGAGAGAGAGAGAGAGAGAGAGAGAAATGATAAAAATGTCGACAAAACATTTTACCAAATTTCATATACCAAGTGATAGTGAAAATAGATTGTCGAATAAAAAAAAACAACATTGAAATCAAAGCCGTTTTTTTAAAACTTCTGTCTATTCGACACTCTAGCTGTTTATTTTTCTTTCTCTCTCTAGAGATAGATAGATAGATCGATTTAGTTCGCAATCTTTCTTGTAATTTTTTTAATGGCTACATCCAATGTTTTATTTTTTTTTTTTTTCACTCATATTCTCCTCTCTTCGCAAAAGTCTATGAAGTTCAGTGTTGTGTAGAAATTGCCCAAAGTTCTTTCCCGACTGCTTTCAAACATCAATGCTCCTTTTCAAGTATGAATTAGAAATATTATTACTTTTAAATTCAGAGAAACTTTGATGTATCAATTTCGTTTGCTTTTTTTTTACATTTATTACTTTTTTTTTAAACTCTAAGGTTTAAATTGATATTTCCCCGTATTTACGTTAAAAAATCAGCAAATCATTAGAGCGTGTATAAACGGTTTATGATAATATTTAGTTTTTGTCTGTAGATTTGTTCGATGTCAATTATTTTTAGTATACTGTTTACCTTGTCGTACACTATTTTATGTATTTATTTATTTTTTATTTTTCTTTCCTTTCCAAATTCTTGGTTGAATCAAAAGTTTTGCATGATTTCGTACGTCCTAGTTTACGGCGTGTATATCACGTGTCTGAAGTGTTAGGTACTTGCTGTGGTTGGTAGTATTGTGGTAGTTACTGTGCTGACACGTTGTGCATTGCTTCACTTCCAGTTTGGATTGAAATGAAAGTTTAACGTAGTCTAAAACTGGAATATAGGCTTTACGAGTTCAAACTTGACCATTACACCGCGGAAGGAACCAAAAACTTTTGTTGTGCGAAAAGTGAAGGCGCAATTGATCCCAGTAAATATGTTCCCGACCACTCTGCACGAGCAGGATCAGAAAGAAGATCCTTTTTTTAACGAAGTTTAAGTGGTTATAATTTAGACTTTTCATCTACAAGACTAGTCACCAAGCCGGGGTTAAGGCATCCAGTCTGACCAACTATTCATCAATAACTACTGCGAAATAGTTGAATTCAACATTTCCTAAGGTTATTGGAGCTATGTGAAATACAAAAACACTAAATCAGGATTTGAACTCGGCTTGCGTTCTCCATTTCATGCGATGGTAACCATAACATCGAGGTCACCTCGCCGCAGTTTATCACAGTTCTGATCATTGGAGTATTTTCACGTGTGTTGCAAGAACATCAACAAACCGGCAATTTCAGGTAGGCTAGAAACCATGGATGTCGAGGCCATTATCTTAGACATAGAGGCAAATCCAGGGAATAGCACTCGGAGAGTATCAGGCGAGCTTGGCATCTTCCAGTTCAGTGTGGTTCGTCAAATTCATTCGAATTGTGCTTCATGTGAGTAGAGTTGGCGACCTTAATCGAGGGTAACCCGAAGGCTCCCTTTTCAATTGCTACTACACGGAGGTGTAGAAGAGGGCGCTACTCCTTTCCCTGGATTGCTCCCTTTTACCCTTAATCTTTACCATATAATGCTTAGCAAGGCGGCATATTTTGAGTCTTTGGTATGACTTGACCTGGGATTAAACCCCGGTCTCCCGGATCATTAGGGAACACTCTTCATGTACTTCGAAATTATTGCAAAACTTTTTTCTCACCGTATTGATTATGACTTCAGTTATTTTTACATTTTATTATTTATATTTTATGTTGTCCATATGTATCTGCTTAATAATATCGAATTAAAATTACATTGCTTTCTATATCAATTAATTTCAGCTTTTCTTGAACAGTTGTGCCATACGTGGTAATATAGTTGTCATGGAACATATTTTTTGGTGATTATTTGACTGATTAATACACAGGAAGTTTTCTTTTCCTGACATTGGAGATATTGGGCCAGAGAACTCAAATATGACATACGTCTTATTTAATTGTTTTTTGTCGTTTGGCATCGGATCTCATTAGGCCTTATGCATTACCAAAATCTACGGCATTGAATCGCTGTAACTAACAATAGTAATACGTAGCTGCACAAATTAAGAACGACATTTAAATATGTTTATGCTAGATTTTTTTTCTGGCAGAATGATCTTGCAGAAAATGTTCTCATTATTAATACCTAATAACACCCGTTTTAGATTGTGCAATATTACGCTGGTCAATGGCTTAGAAGAAAATATAACTTTTGGGAAAAATGGATTAATGATTATTTAATTAAGTAATCAGTTTTTTAAAATGAAATAATCTATAATTCAGATGATGTGAAAAAACCCAGATGGTACTATTTGCAAATAAAAAAAATAAAATATTACACAAACTGGTATCCGGGAAGAAATTCCATAAAAAAAAAGAAAAGACTAAAAACATTCGTATTGCTCGAAAATAATCAACCAATATCACTATACCAAATCAAAAGAAAAAGCAGTGACAGAAAACCTTCAGTTAAACCTTTGTGTTCAATACGCTAAGTAGAGCGAAATATGAATCCCTTGAGAGAAAAATATCTACCTAGGTTTCTGTTAAACGGATAATCCGGTCATTTCCGACCAAAGGAAGGCTGGACCAAATTACATTACTCTAAGAAGAATAAAATTTTTCAAAGATATATAAAAAAAAAACAAAAAAAAAAACAAAACATTTTATTGATAAGAAAAGGCTTAGAAAAGTAAAATTAGCATATTATCAAAAATATATTTGATTGATAAAAAAATGATTAGAAGAATAAAATTTGCATGTTATAAAAAAATACATTTTATTAATACACAAATGATTAGAACAATAAAATTAGCATTTTAAAAAAATAGATTTTATTGATAAAAAACGCTTAGAAGAATATAAATTAGCATATTAAAAAAATTTTATTTTATTGATAAAAAAACGCTTAGAAGAATGAAATTTGTAAATTAAAAAAATATATCTTATTGAAAAAAAAAAACGCCTAGAAGAATAAAATTAGCATATTAAAAAATTCCGTTTTATTGATAGAAATACGCTTAGAAGAATAATTTTTTTCATATAAGAATGTATATTTATTTATTTATTTTATACTAATTTTATTCTTCTTAGTGATGTTTAATCAATACAATTTAATTTGGTTCGACCCATTTTTGGTTGGAAACGTCATGATGATCGGTTTAGGTAGGTTATTTGGGTTTCAAAGCATATCAACCTTCATAGGTTGTTTAATACAAAATCCTGTATATATATATATATATATATATATATATATATATATATGTTTAACTAATGATTTCTAAATGAATATTTTGTAGATAATTCTTTTGTTTGCACAGAATTAAATGATTTCAATTCATCATATTTTTTGGAGTGGTACTATTCACCCCAGAGATGGGAGGATAAGGGGGTTTGTACCTTTTTCAAGCTGAACGTAATCGCGCGACTGAACTTCGAACTCGCGTACTACGATCCCGCAGTCCACTGCTTTAACCATTACAACACGGGGACACCCCAACGATTTGGGGGAACCTAGCAAGATTTTTTTCTGAATCTGCAGGAATTTATTTATACCTATATATGTTTACATATATATTATTTATACACACAGACACAGACAGACAGACAGACACACACACACACACACACGCACACATATATATGTGTGTATATATATGCATATATATACAAGTGTAGACGTGTTAAAAATGTTTCCAGTGTTATCTTCCTCTTGATGATGACTAATTTCATAATTTATTCAACTCTATTCTGACTTCCCTAAATTATATATATTTATGCACTATTTTTCGCGTGAATGTCACATGTAATAACATCTTTTCATTTGACATCTCACTTTATATACATACTTGATGAGCCAATTTTCGTTCATTTCCGTTTGATGATTGTGCAAACGCATGCAATTTAAACTAATTGACTTTGATATTTATTAAGATCTATACCTGCTCTGTCGGGGAGTCCTAATGGTATAAAGGCTAAAATGTTCACCTGTCGCTTCAAAGTAAGGGGATTTGATCTCCAGTCGCCCTATTTCGTTCTGTTTGGAATAATACTTTTGGCAAAGATATGAAGCTCTAAATCGCCACTGCTGTAAGTTAATTATTATCATTGTTGTTCTTTTACGTGTTTAGCTATATAATTAAATAACTCATGCAGGTTGATATGTCATTAAACAAAAGCAACCAACCATTTCTGTCGATATTATATTGAGCATTTTTTGAATTTTTTTCTCATATACATTCCTCTATGATATATATTTGTCTGTTTGTTTGTTTGGGTTTTATGCCATATCAACCTGTGTAGAATATTTAATGCTAAATCCATTTTTATATAAATAAACAGCTCTATTTCAAACAATTCAGTTTAGCTTAAGTACACATTTTATTTGTAAAAAAAACGTTTGTATTTCAAGCTGTTCAGTTTAGTCAAACAGTTTTATTTCAAAGAATTCAGTTTAGTATAAGTATAGTTTTGGTTTGCACACTGTTAAATATCAAAACAGTTCTATTTCAAACAGTTCTGTTTAGAGTAAGTACAGTTTTAATTTCAAAAACAGTTCCATTTCAAACAATTCATACCAGAAGTACGCAGTTTAAATGTCAAAATAGTTCTATTTTAAACAATTAAGTTTAGCATTAGTAAACAGTTTAGTTCTATTTGACCCTTAGATAGCACCCTATCTGGTGCTACCATTCTAGGCCAGAGTGAATTGAGGGTGATACCAATGAATAGGTACTCCACATTCCCCAAAGCTCCAGCATTACTGGAGTCTCACCATCTGATTGCTTAGTGTCATATCCAGGACACTCGTTGGAGTTGTTTTACTCCTCTGCAGAGGAGCAGTAAGTGTGTTCTAGCCGACTGGGCAATCATTCATATATACATATATATTTATATATATATTGACAGAGAAAGAGAGAGATGTGCATATGTGTGCACGTGTGTGTGTGTTTGTGTCCATTTGAAATAATCCCATTGCATATTGTGACGTAGACTTTATTTTTATTGTCATTTTAAAGTCATTTTAATCTCAGAAAATATGTAATATTTCTACAATCCAATTCTTAATGCACCCTTCCATTTTATAAGATTGTGACGGTACAGCCATCCTCGCCAAACACAGTGGTGATTCGGCTTCCAATCCGCTGATAGTTCAGCAGGTTAGATATTTTGAGGAATAACACGATCAATTCGCTCTCTGCTTATGTCGTGTTTTTTTAGATCCAGACAACTGATCAATCGATAGACGGAGCCTCCGGTCGGTGAGTTAACCAATGAGACTGCGCAATTAAAAAGATTTTTTAAAAGTTGACGCCAAAAAATAGAGAACAAAACACGGATTGCAAAAATAACAATATTTTGTACGAAAAGATGTCTTTAGAAATAATACATATACAAACTCATCTCAGAGATCAGATCATGAACTAACAGACAGACAATTTCTCGTATAAGTTTTAGGCATCTCTATTCTCGTCATCTACAGTCTAGCGCCTGGCAATCTTAAATGGCGGTTATGTTTGTTTTCCTCAATCCTTGTTACTACTTCACAACTACTTTTTACGTTAAGCTTCTTTGCTTTTTTTGCAGCGCTGTATTATGGGCGCTTTCTTCGCTTTCTATACTCAGAGTAGTCTGGTACGAGGTTAAAGACTCAGTGCTTCGGGAAAACTACTCACCGACACACGTGCAACTCTTTCCTCTGTCTCTCACTGTTCTAAAACTGCTAGAGAGAAACCTAGATAATTTATCATATCTTCAACTAAGGGGTAGGGAGGAGCGAAAATAAAATATCAATTTTCTCTTAATTTGGATTTCAATAATTTTATCCTGACACGTTTCGTATCGGGATTATTTTGAAAAATCCATTTTCAAATCTAGGAAACATGCCTTTCCAATTTCAGCTCTGTGGCTTTTGATTATTGACCGTTAGGGCTCTGATCTGGATTGGACTTTTTCACTTCAAACCATCCGGAAGTCAGTGATCTGTCGAAACAATTCACCTATCTTCTGACTACTTCAGTTTAAACAATAACAATTTTTATTTATACATTCTTTTAAAAATCTATCCCACCATTACACATCTATAATTTATTACTGTTTTCCTCAAAAATCCAAATCGGTTTCCTTTTCCTTTGGTTAATAGAATTCCTCTGACCGGTCTCCGACCCTATAGGGTTACAAGATTTGATAGTTAAAATTTCGGGAATATTATGTTTTTGTCCAGCCATTATTTGGCATATCTTTTTTCATTCTTCTGAAATAAAAATAAGATTTTATCTGAATCTCAAGAAATAACTTTAACGTACGCGAATTTTAGATTTAAAAGTAAGATGGAAGCCCAGATTCGCTTACTATTCATGGTTGCACGAAATTGAATCGTCTACCAAGTACACTGCTGGAGAAGCAGGGACGAGCTCAAAAGATATGTACTCCTATGGACCCCTGCATATGGCCGGGCAAAAGCAGGATGACCAGCACAAGCATACATTCAGCAGCTATGTGAGGATACGGGATGTAGCCCTGAAGACCTGCCAGAGGCAATGAACGATTGGGAAAAGTGGCAAGAGAGCGTCAGGGATATCCGTGCTAGTGGCACGACATGATGATGATGATGATGATGATGATGATGATGATGACCAATGTTGGGATTCTGGTCGAGGCAGTTTGTCCTCACTTGGTTATAATGCCCTTGATAAAGAAAGCAATGAATCCATATCTTCTACCCAACGCCAAATATTGATAAATAATTGGTTTTGTATCTTTGGTTAAGAAACCAGTCTCGGAGAAGGATAAATCTGAATTCAAACCAGTTTTACTCCGCTTAAACATTGACCTTGTGCCACATTCATCCCGTTGCGCAAAGGATTTGATTAAATAGCTACATTTCAAAATGTGCAGAATGAACAGATAGACGTGATCTTTTTTACTATGTATTCGAGTATAGAAAGTTAGAATGGTTCAAATTTCTAAAGATAGAAAAAGCGAAAACATTCGCAGTATGGAGGAATAGTCAGATAACTGTTTCTCTATTCAAGTTCAACGAGGCGTTCGAAAAATATTGACTACACACGAAAAAGCAGCGAATCGTTATTAATCAGGGGAATTTATGAAAGGAAAGGCAGAGGTCGAATGGTCGAGAGTTATGTCCCCTTGTGGATAGGGCGTTGAGAAATTCCAGCAACCGGAGACAGGAGGACCAGAATTTAAGGAGGGTGTTAGAAACCAAAAGAGAAAGGATGATATATAATCTAAAAATGGTTGCTGGACGCCGAAACTAATTAGGATTCAAGAAAATAAATAGACAAATAAATAATTTTAAAACATTGAAAAACAATGGAAAAAATACAAAGGAGAACCGGAGAAAATAAAGAGGTTGGGGAAGGTGAGGAGTAGAAAAGTAAACTGGATCGGAGAAGAGAGAGATAATAGAAAGCAGAAGAAACAGTGAAACTTTAAAACAAAAAAAAAAGTCATTAGACTATAACTCAGGGGGAGAAAAAAAAGATGACAGAGGAATCTTAACAAATGGCAAAAAAAAAAAAAGAAAAGAAAAGAGAACAAATATGAAAGTTTTAAAAGGAGGGGTATTTATGAAGATAATCGGGAGATTGGATTAGAGACAACAAAAGCAAACTCAGAACTTAAAAGTGCCAAAATTGCTTCAGGTAAGAAAACTAAGGAAGAAGAAATAGTCACTTGAGGAACAAAAGAAATTTAAAAAAAAAACCTTGTAAGGAGGTCGACAAGAAGACTACATCAAAAAGTACAAAGAAGAAGAAGAAGAAGAAGAAGAAGAAGAAATTTCTTAGAAGCTGAAAGAAATTAACAAGTAAAAGATAATTCTGAAGAAAGAAAGAGAGAAAGAAAGGGGAATTATGAGAAAGAAAGAAAGAAAGAAAGAAAGAAAGAAAGAAAGAAAGAAAAAATGAGAATTATGGAGGAGAGGTGTTAAAGGAAAAAAAAAAACAGACAAATAGTTCTAAAGGAGTGTAAAAAAGAAACTCATGAGTAAAAGAAAGAAAGAAAGAAAGAAAGAGTGATAATTATGTAGAAGGTTTTTATTGAAAGTGACACAGAGAAGAAAGAATAGGATTCATCGTTAACATTATGAAGATTCATTTTCGAAGGGACAAATCGTTCGCAAATTTCATGTTGACACCTTTTTCAGTGGCAGGAGCAAGAAATTCAAGTTACTGTCATATTAATCCTGTGTTGAAAAACGTCAACAGAGATTTCTTTTTTTTACACATTAGACCCTCGTTTATTCTTTTAGATGGTTGTCAAGATAGATGAAATGTTCAGTTATTTTAGATATATTCTGCTTTGAATTTGGGCTTTTCTCAGCTTCTTTTATTATCTTTCAATTGTCTGTCTGGAACTAGTCTTGAAAATTCTGCAACGATACCTCTAGCTCCATTTTTTAAAAATTGATTTGTTTATTTCTCCATTTATTAATCTGTTCAACTATATACTTATTCCTTTTTGTTCCAATGTGTGACTATTTTTATACTCAAATTTTATCTATCTAATGACTTAATGCTCACATAACCTCTAATTACAATTGTTTTGTAAAAATATATACGAAGTTATATTTAAATGTCTCTAGTCAAAATACAATAACCCGATTTTCAAAGAATAATAATTGCAAAACACGTTCTATTTTTCGAAATCCATAACATTATGTCATAACATTCCTGTCTAGCCATAAATATTTCATCTGGGCATATATACATTTTTTAAACAATGACACTCGCTTTGTAAACTATTTTCCCAAAATTGTCTCCATGAAATATTACACTTCCTTCCAAATGACATTTTAAAAGAATCCGACTGCTTATCTTTCAATTAATCTAACAGCAAATTTGATTATTTCTGCCTTTTAAGGGCTTTCTCCGTTACACAAACATAAGAAAGGAAAAAGAGAAGGAACGAATTTGATGATGGGGGTCTTAAAAAGTGTCAATAAGAAAAAATAAATAGAAACAAATAAAGAGAAAAAAAATGAGAATTTTTTCTTCATGAGGGTGTACGAAAATGGCAAGAAATAAAAAAGCAAAAAAATAAAAATTAACAAACAAATATGCTAACAAACAAAAAAAAAAGATAAAGAATAGAATTCATGACAAGGGTATAACTGAAAGTTGCAATTAGAAGAAACGGTGAAAGGGAAAACTAAAAAATTAAAGAAAGAAAAATGAAAACGAGAATTCCAAGTAGGCGTAAAAGAAAGTAGAAAAAACAAAAAAAAGATGCTGATTCGTCAAAAAATATGAGGCAAATGATAAATATGCATCAGCGGGTGTGTCGGTGTCTATCAGACTATTAACCTCTCTTGGAGTAATGGTTATCGTCGTAGGAAATGGACACGGCGACACGAGTTCAAATCCTGGACGAGGCAGATTGTATTTCACATATCACTAATACCCTTAGGAAAGGTATGAATCCAATTATTATTCTACAAACTATAGGTAAATAGTAGGACAGACTAGGTTCTTCAGCCTTGGTGAGGCAACTAGTCTTGGAGAAGGAAAACTCTGAATTCAAACCTGATAAACTCCGCTTAAAAACTGACCTTGTGGCATATCCTGCCCGAGCGGAGGGGTTGGGTAAATAGGATTAACCTCTCTTGCGTCTAAACTAAGATTATCAGACGACAAATTAAGATTCTTAAATGGCTAACGTATCTTGAGAGAGTAAAGAGGAATTCATGCTTTCCCTAAGGGTATTAACGTGAAGTGAAAGGTGAAGATCCTCGTTTAGAAATCCAATCGTTCACTCTATTTTTATGGTTTCTTTGTTTAATGGCATATCAACCATTGTAGGTTATTTAATGCCAAGGGTATTCTCCTAGAAGAACATTAGTGGTACTATTTAACCCATAGCTGGGAGGATATGGGGGTTCATAACTTTCCAAAGGGTATTTGCTCGAAAGTGAACGTTATTGCGCGACTGGAATACGAACTCGCTTACTACAACTCCGCAGTCCATTGCTTTAACCATTGCACCACGAGGACCCCCCCCATTTTTATAGTATTAACCATAACGTCATAAGCATAAAGGAATTTAATGATACAAGAGTATTAATACTATTTACCAACCCCTCCGCTCGGGCAGGAAATGACACAAGGTCAATATTTAAGTTGAGTTTAACAGGTTTGAATTCAGAGTTTTCCTTCTCCTAGACTAGTTGCCTCACCAAGGCTGAAGAACCTAGTCTGCCATACTATTTACCTATAGCTGGAGGGAGAATAATTGGATTCATACCTTTCCCAGGGGTATTAGTGCTATGTGAAATGCAATCAGTCTCGTCCAGGATTTGAACTCGTGTCGCCGTGTGCATTTCCTACGACGATAACGACTACACCACGGGCACCTCCATACAAGAGTATTGATAAGAAAGAAAAAAAGACAGTTATGTTAGGTTTCTTTGTTAAATGGCATATCATCCTTTGTGGGTTATTCAACTCCAAATCTATGCTTATAGAAAAACAACAATGGTTGTATTTTACCCATCACTAGGTGGTGGGGAGGAAAAGAGTGTTCACACTTTTCCAAAGTGTATTAGACGGAAAATAAATGTATTAGCGTGACTGGAGTTCGAACTCGCTCATTTCAAGAACGTAGTCCTGCACTTCAGCCGTTATACTACGGGTACTCCTACGGTATTTGATGACCGCCCCACCCAACGGTTATGTGTGGTACAAGGCCTTTTTATGGTGTGTCCGAGCGCAGGGCCGTAGTCCACACGCACACGGCATTTCCATAAATGCCAACGGCCCCGTCGGCATTCCCCTGATTAGGGGCGCCTCGGGCGCCGGGCAATGAACCCAGCCCCCGAAAGGTGGTAAAATCCTGGGGGGAATGCCCCCTGAGTCCGAAGGATATCTCCAGGTACCGAGATACTCTCGGCCAGATCCGTGCCACAGATAACACGGCCAGCCGTAGCGCTACACGGCACTTGGAGAGGTGCAGAATGAGATTGATCTACAGGTATTCTTATTCCTATATGATAGCGATCTAATTATTCTCCCTCTAGCTATTGATAAATAGTAAGGCAGACTGATTCTTCAGCCTTGGTGAGGCAACTAGTCAAGGAGAAGGAAAACTCTGTATTCAAACCTGTTAAACTCCGCTTAAAAATTGACCTTGTATCATATCCTGCCCGAGCGTAGGGGTTGGTAAATATGCATATATGATAGGAATATACGAAACCGTATAGCTGTATGCAAATGATTATTAAGAGAATAATTTATGTTAAATAAGAATGCTCAAAACCATTTAACTAAATGCAAAGTATTCCATTTTTTAAATTTTGATTTGTAGATTGCTTAGATAAGATGTGCACATTCGACATGTAATGCTGTGGGAGTTTAAAAATAACAAAAAAAATAAATAAATAAAACGCTACAAAAACCGCAAAGAAAAAAAAAAAGCATTGAGAAACCGGGAGAAAATATGACTCAGATTTCCAAACTGAAATTGAAATAGCCACATCGAAGTCATTTAACAACCGTGCGCCTTATAACATTTTTTTTACGAAAAAGAAAAACGAGAAAACGAAAAGGAGGGAGAAAACAAGATTTAAAGAGTTGAAAGAAAAGAAAATATAAAATTTACAACGTTAAAAAAAGCAAGAAAAGCCGGCAATGAAATCGTGAACCGCAAGAGATAAGAGATGAGAAGTGAAGTGGTGCGAAGATCGCACTGAATAGCCAAATAAAAAAAAAAGATTCACTCTCCCTGTATAGTCACACAAGTGACGCTAAAGAGCAGAGAAATGAGCACTAATTAGCTACACATGGTGTCATTGAACATTGCACTAATTCCAGAAGCTTCTTTCTCCCTGTTTTACCAATGGTCACCAGCTGTTCTAGAAAATCCGTAGTCCTGTTTGGCATTGGGATTTATAAGGGAAATGTCAGAATAAGTAGATTTGCCAGATACAATAAAAGGAATGTAAAAATAAGTCAACTTTTTTTTTAAAGGAAGTCTTTATGAGGAAAGAAGTAGTACTCATATTTACCAAGCTAGCTATGAAAGGAGAGACATAGTATAAAGTAATGGTTATAGTTTTGGAAATCAGGATTGACGGGCAGTATTCGAGTTTTGGTTGGATACGTTTGTGATCACATCGCACTTACATTTTGAGGAATACATTTTTTCCCAAGCTATAGCCGGCCAGTTTGGACAACCAGTGTAGAAGACGAACATCTTTGGTTGGTTGATTGATTTGGTTTTATTACATACCAATCAGGAGGTGCCCGTGGTGTAGTCGTTATCGTGGTAGGAAATGGACAAGGCGACACGAGTTCAAATCCTGGACGAGACTGATTGCATTTCACATAGCACTAATAACCTTCGGGAAGGTATGAATCCAATTATTCTCCCTCCAGCTATGGGTAAATAGTAGGACAGACTAGGTTCTTCAGCCTTAGTGGGGCAACTAGTCTTGGAGAAGGAAAACTCTTAATTCAAACCTGTTAAACTCCGCTTAAAAATTGACCTTGTGTCATATCCTGCCCGAGCGGAGGGGTTGGTAAATAGTATTACATACCAACCATTGTAGGTTACTTAATGCCAAATCCATTTTATACATATAAAGAGTTCTATTGCAAACAATTCAGTTTATCAGACGTACGCATTTTAAATGTCAAAATAGTTCTATTTCAAACAATTCAGCTAAGCATGAGTGCGCAGTTTAGTTCTATTTGATTCATTGATAGGACCCTATCAGGTGCTACCCCTCCGGGCCAGAATGGAACTGGAAGCGATAGCAATAAATGGGTACTCCGTATTTCACAAAGCTCCAGCATTACTGAAGGCTCACCATCTGATTGTTTAGTGTCACATTAGAACACTCGTTGACTGCAACTCTGCAGAGGAGCAACTCTGCAGAATTGCAGTCACTGTGTTTTACACGCCCGGCCGACTGGGCAACCAGGACAATCGTTGCGAGGGAAGTCTTACTCCTCTGCAGAGATGCAGTCGGTGTGTTCTACTCGCCCAACCCACTGAGGCTACGAACCTCTTTGAATGCAGACATTGGAAAGCTCAAAGGTAAAACATGCTATTATTCTTCACAAAAATAAAAACGGTCATATTAATGCACAATTCTAATAATTATCAAAATAAGCAGTATTTTATCCCTGATTTTTTTTTTTTTTGCTACACAGCATTTTGAAATAAATATTGTATAAATTATCTGAATAGGAAGTGACATGTCACTTAATGTCCACCTGGCATCCGTGCTGGGTGGTCAGAATATCAATTAACTCTATTCTAGGGGAACTTTTCAGCATGCCGCATCTATCAAACTCAGCTAAAACGAGTAAGGGTTTGGTTAATTGTACGGCACCTGATGAGACCCTGAATGGAAATGCCCATGTCACATAGGCAATTTTTGTTCTTGCTCCTTAGGAGGCATGCTTCATGCTGGGCACCTCACGTTAATCGTATCTTGTGTCACATCTCAACACCGTAGGTTGTTGGATGAGTACTTTGAATGGAGATCGCTGAAGCTTGTCGTTAAGCAAGCAAATTGAAGAGGGAATGTTCAATTTACTTGTTTTCAAGAGATATAACATAAACACAGTACTCTGTTTAGAAGAAAAAGTCTTCTTAGCGTAGAGAATGACTTCCTAACTTGCTCACTGCGTCAACATTGTAAGCGAGTTCGATCTCAAGTCACGCCATTACGTTTATTTTCGTAATGATACCTTTGGAAAAGGTATGAACTCACAAACCACACCAGCTTTCGGTTAAATCTTACCACAACTGCTTTTCTTCCAAAATGACTTTGGCATTAAATGACTGATGGAGATTGATATACCATTAGACAAAGAAACTAAACAAAATTAAACTTATTAAGAAAAAGTCAAACCGTTTTAAATTATGTGTACATTTTTTTGGCAATATTTGTTTGCAAAGAATTCGTGCTAAAAATTTTGAAATAAGTTTAGAAATATTTGTTGGTTTTCTTTATTTAATGGGATATCAACCTTTGTAGGTTATTTAATGCCAAAGCCATCCTTTGAGAAGAACAGTAGTGGTGCTATTTAATCGATAGCTGGGAGGATAAGGTGGTTCATACATTTCCCAAGGGGATTTGTCCGAAAGTGAACGGATTAGCGCGACTGGAGTTCGAACTCGTGTACTACGAATCCGCAGCCCATCGCTTTAACCATTATACCACGAGGATACCCCAGAAATATTTAAGTTGATCCTTAAAGTGCAACTCAGATGTTTTAAGAATTCAAACTAATTTATCTTTTTAAATTATTCTGGCAGGAAGAATGAAATATCCTGGAAGCGCCATGATCATCAACGTTTTGAAGATATATGTTCATTTGATTTCTTTCCTGCTTAATATACCATAGAACCATAAGTTTGAGAAAACATGTGAGAATCAACGTCTCTGCCATGGCAATGGCTTGCTACTTTAATGCTAATAAATAGAGGGAAAATCTTATTGTTTTGATATAATAACTCTTGTATGTTTTAAATGCAAAATCCTGTTTATATATGTATGTGTGTGTGTGTGTGTAGTAGTAGTAGTAGTAGGGAATAAACCTTTCATTTAAGCCTGTTTGATTAAATAATAAAGACATTTTTGTCTATATTGCTTAATTAAGATCCTTTCAAGTTTCCTGATAAGTGTCTTGGTTTAAGGTTGGAATTGATAGATGATTTTACCAAAATTGTCCCGAATGCTTTCGGACCTTTCGTAGGCCATCACCAGGAACTGTTTGCATGTTCAAATCTTAAAAAAAAACTTAAAAAACACTCTTTACAAAAGCAAACCCCCGATGAATGCCTATGAAAGGTCCTCGGGACAATTTTGGTAAATTCATCAACCAATTTCAACCTTAAACGAAGACAATTATTAGGAAACTTGAAAGGATCTAGGAAGCAGCGTCGAATCAACCGAAAAGGACATCGAAACGAGGTTAACGAAAGCATGGACAGCTATCAATAGGCTATCGATTATATGGAAATCAGACCTAACCGATAAAATGAAACGCAGTTTCTTCCAGGCAGCGGTCTCATCGATACTGCTATATGGATGCACTACATGGACGCTAACAAAACGGCTGGAGAAGAAACTAGATGGCAATTACACAAGAATGCTACGTGCAATCCTGAACAAGTCCTGGCAGCAACACCCCACAAGACACCAACTGTACGGCCACCTGCCCCCTATCACGAAAACTATTCAAGTTAGACGAACCAGACATGCAGGACACTGCTGGAGAAGCAGAGATGTACTCTTATGGATCCCCACACATGGCCGCGCAAAAGCAGGACGACCAGCTCGAACGTACATTCAGCAGCTATGTGAGGATACAGGTTGTTGTCCTGAAGACCTACCTAGGGCGATGAACGATAGGGAGGAGTGGCGAGAGAGGGTCAGGGATATCCGTGCTGCCAGCACGATATGATGATGATGATGAAATGTGTCTTATTATTTAATCAAACATGCTTATATATATATATATGTGTGTGTGTGTGTGTGTGTGCGTGTGATTTTTAAACGAATAGTTTGTAGATAACATTTTAAACAAGCCAGAATTCAGTTGTTTGCATTGAGTTTAATGGTTTCAAGTATTGCTATACAACTCAAACATTTCAATTCAACATCTGTCATTTATTTGTACTCAGTTTACCAGTTGAATATTTCTATTTTATCAATTTATGGAAGCTTAATAAGTGCTACCAATCCGCGGCAGAGTGGACCAAGGAAGAATGACAATTAAGAGGAACCTGAATTTTCCCAAAGGTCCAGGACTGGAGCCTCATCAGATGGTAAAGTGTTATAATCAGGACACTTGTTGAAGTGGGGGTTCTTATCTTTCTGCAGAGATACAGTTGGTGTATTCTACAGACTTAGCTGATTCTGCTGTCATAGAAAGGAAGTCGCTTCATATTTTGACTATGTAGATCATTGTCTGGAATTTCTTGCTTAAATTCATTTTGGCTGGAGAGAGCAAAAATCACCGCTTGCTCTGAAGGTGCTGTTGCCCCATGCAATACCCGCTTCCTGGGATAAGTTTATTGTTTGGTACCGGAGGCACCCTAAAAAGAGAATACCGACGGGAACAAGCATGTTTATCTCTTGCCACGCATAGGTTTCGATCTGTGCATGAATTACCACATTAAAATAACCTTCTCAAATCCTACCTGGTGGGAGATATAAATAAATATACATTTCTCACCACTATAAGGCTTTTTAGTACCTCTTCGTAATTTAATAAGTTCATAACGGATTGCTATGAGAAGCCTTACTTGAGAAAAAGAATTGTGCAATTAATCATTCATGGGTCAAATCTACTATTCCTATGAAGACATTTTTCTAGCTTGGATTGTTTTCATTTTTATCTTATTTACATTGAAAAATACCAAATACCATATGATAAACAGAGGATGCCGTTGTGAAATGATAAATATCAAAGTAGCAGCAAATATGTTGTATGCCCGATGATTGTATAAAATAGAGCGACTTAAAGTTCAACTTTTATGACTTTTGTTGCTCGACAAAAACACGGGACGAAAAATGGAGTTATGTGAAGGGTGACAGAGAATAATTTCCCGCATTAAAAGACTTGGCAAACAGTGACTTCATACTCTTTTCTGTTTTGTTCCACCGTCTAAAGAGACTTGAAAAAGAATCTCTGTTCTTAAGAAGATTTTCTGGATGTTTCAAAAAACTTTAATATTATTTGAAACATAAATAAATAAATAAATAAATAACAACATAGTCTTCGCAGAAGTATGAATTTTACAGTTTATCTTGATACCGAACATCGATTGCTCAGCCTGTTACTGATTTGTGATTTAATAGTGGTTTCTTAAAAACATATAAACCTTCGTGTGTTATTTAATGCCAAAGACACACTTATTTAAGAACGGAAATGATAATATTTAACCCATATCTTGGGGAATAACGGGCTCATATATTTCCCTAGGGTATTAGTCCGAAAGTGAACGTGATAGCGTAACTTGTGTTACAATGTTTACAGTAAATTCCACGATATCATCGCGATAGATATTTTCCACTAAATAATAATAATATACGTCAGAGACAAACTCTATAAAATTGGATAATGCTGATTAAGATAAACACATTTATGAACACTAATAAGTTATTTGCTATTAGAGTCTTTTTTAATTTTTTAAAAATTTTCTTTTATTTACTCGATGACTTTTAACAAAGGTTCGTGATAAAAGAAACGGCATTTCACAAGTAGAAATTCATCAGCAACACTTTCCTTGCTAATACATCGTCGTTCCTTTGTTAGAATAAATATTTGTTGGAACATTTTTTATTATTTTTTAATTGTTTCTTCTTTCTTGCCTGAAAGCTAGGTAGGAAAACTTTTCAAAATCTACGAACTTTTTTTAAAAATGCTTAGACTAATAATATGTTAACAGACAGGAGAAAAAAAATAAAAAAGAATAAGACTTAATGCCGAGAGAGAAGAACACGAATTATTAAATAAAGAGTGTAACAAAAAAAGAAAAAAAAAGAAACAGAAATATAAAAGAATAAAAAAGAGAAATATCAACAAAAGAAGCAAGTCTAAAAAAAAAACAAAAAAAAAAAAAAAAAACAGAATATAAAATGAACAAAAACCGGAAATGATGATGTTATTATTGAGATATAAGAGGTTAAAATACTCATACATTCTTATTAATGCATACACACGTGCACATATACACGTCATTATCAACTTATACACCGAAGAAAAAAAAAATAGCAAAATCCTAAATATAAGTTTCAATTTACTCAAGAATAAAACGAAAGGTACTATTTACCAACCCCTACGCTCGGGCAGGATATGACACAAGGTCAATTTTTTTTAAGCGGAGTTTAACAGGTTTTGAATTCAGAGTTTTCCTTCTCCTAGACTAGTTGCCTCACCAAGGCTGAAGAACCTAGTCCGTCCTACTATTTACCCATAGTTGGAGGGAGAATAAGGGGGTTCATACCTTTCCCAAGGGTATTTGCCCGAAAGTGAACGTAATAGCGCGACTGGAATACGAACTCGCGTACTACGATTCCGCAGTTCATCGCTTTAACCATTACACCACGAGGACACCCCGAAACGAAAGGTAATAGGATTCATCATCATATCATCATCATATCGCGCTGGTAGCGCGGATATCCCTGACCCTCTCTCGCCACTCCTCCCTATCGTTCATCGCCCTAGGTAGGTCTTCAGGACAACATCCCGTATGCTCACATAGCTGCTGAATGTATGTTCGTGCTGGTCGTCCTGCTTTTGCACGGCCATGTGTGGGGGTTCATAAGAGTACATCTCTTATGCGTTCATCCCTGCTTCTCCAGCAGTGTCCTGCATGCCTGGCTCGTCTAACTTGAATAGTTTTCGTGATAGGGGGCAGGTGGCCGTACAGTTGGTGTCTTGTGCGGTGTTGCCGCCAGGACTTGTTTAAGATTGCACGTAGCATTCTTGTGTAATTGTCGTCTAGCTTCTTCTCCAGCCGTTTTGTTAGCGTCATGGGCAGCTTCCACAATAAGCAATGTAACAAGTGAACTCTGATCCCATAATAATTAACTGTATATCCTCTTTGAGTGTTTTCTTCTCTTATACTGGTTACTTAATGAAAGTTAAAGAGTCCAGTCTACTTTACTATTTACCCTGATGAACAGATGGATCCATACGTTTCCATAGAGCATTAGCGCAAAATAAAGTGTAAGCTGTCTTCCAGTATTTGAACCCAGACCCACAATATAATTTCCTTCGACGATAACCGAAAATAAAAAATGATTTATCTAAGTATTCAAATATTTTAAGGGCTTGTATTTTTTTTAAATGAATTTATAAGAATTAATGTTTCAATTGATTTTTTTATATAAACCATGTCTTTATGTCAAAAATTTTAAACATGATTTTAACTAAATGTTCTTTACCACTTATAGAAAAAATTTTTTCCTTAAACCATGATTCTCGTTTTTGAAATGTAAGAGAAGAAAGTGAAGGTCGAACGAATGAAGTAAACATTCTATTTAAAAAGTAGGATGTTTTTATAAAAAAAAAAACATAAAGTGTAACGTTAAAGTAAATTAAAAAAAAAAGATATATCCAATACATTTTCATTCACCAAGCTACCAGATTAATTACATCGTTGTAGAGGAGAACATTATTATTATTATTATTATTATTATTATTATTATTATTATTATTATTATTATTATTATTATTATTCCTAATACATTGTTATCATTAAAAGTTAAACTTGATACATGCAGACTCGTCTCAGTCAACCAAAAAAGAAAAAGGAACATCTATGAAGTTAATGTGATTCGTCAGTTTACATTAACATCTTTGTAAGACAGCTTTTTCCTTTATGGGCTCCAATAAATACTAGTTAATTACATGATCCGAATTGACGTTACTCTCTTCTATAGAAACCAACACATAAGAACAGAACTTTAATTAAAATCGCCTTCCTGTTCTATAGACATGTTGCATGTCTAATAGTCGTAGCAAGGCCAATAATATTTTCTAACATATAATTTTATCAACGAAAACTTAGTGCGCATACTGTTCATTTTGCTTTTAACAAAAAATAAAAAAATGAAATATTCATTAAAAAAAAGACGAGATATTTAAATTTAAAATAAGAAACAAAACATTTGGGACATATTAAATCTCATTAAGTCTCCATTGTTGTATTCGTGGTTCTCGCACACTATGGAACGAGAATCACGTGTGATTTATTATGGCAAAGACGAGACACAAGCAGAAACAAAAGCACAAACACACACAAAAAAGAAGATAAAGAACAAAAAAAAAAAAAAAAGAACAGACGACATATAAAAGTTTTTATGAGGTAATGAGCATGGCTGACGTGACCACCCATGATGCAATTCGTGGATTTTTCGCTCAGAGTGTCCTTTTTTAATTGTCTACGCAGCTGTTGCTGCCATTGCGGGATAACTGTCATGGCTTGAGTTGATCAAGCCTCCAGAGAAAATGATGGAATTATGAAGTATAGTTGGAGAGGTGGTGTAAGCATCGTTTCGTTTGTCAATGTTTGAAATTTCTATAAATAGAGAATGTAATGTTGGAAAGCTGGCATATGAATTCAGTGCAACATCTATTTGTTATTTTGTTTTTGGTTTTAGTTTTATTTTGGTTTTTTAATATTCGGTTTGTTTGTTCGTGAGACAATTAGACATCTAACCTTATCAAATCATGTGATGTTTTAAATTATACTTTCTTTCTATCTATTTTCGCTCCTTTTGTTTGTGTTTGGAAAAATTTGGCGGCTATTTTGCAATTTTTCTTCTGTTTGTCTTTTTGGGGATATTTTTTAAAAATTTTATATCATATTGATACTTGCTATATTTGACTGGTTTTAACTCTTTCATTTAATTTCTTCGTTTACCTTTTTTGGTAACTTTTTTCGTTTATATGAACATTTTTCTATGTTGGTGTCAGGTTGTTCCAACGGCTAACGGCATGGAGGATAGATTCGGCGAACCGAGTGAAAATTTTCGTTCACAGGTGAAAGACGTCCGACCCCTTGGTGAGGCTAGAATAGACTGATTGTATCCTCTGTAGAGAGGTACGGCTAAAAAAACGGGTTGGACTCTTAAGCACAACTGAAGGTGAGATAATAGACTACCTATTGAATACCAGTCGGCTGGGGCTGGAGAATATACAGACTGCACCTCTACAAAGGGGTAAGACTCCTCCAATGAGTGGCCTGGATATGAAACTAAACAATCTAATGGTGAGGTTCCAGTTATGTTCGAGCTTTCGGGAATGCAGAAAACCCCTTCAATGCCATTGCTCCCAGGTCGATTCTGGCCCGGAATGGTAGCACTTGATAGGGCCCTATCTATTGGTTGAATATAACTAACTACATGAATTATTAAAAATAGAACTGTTTGGCTAACCGTAATAGCTTGAAATAGAAATGCTTTTGATAATTAAACTATGTACTTGCATTTAAACTGTGTGCTTATGCTTAGCTGAATTGTTTGAAATTGAACTATTTTTCTCATTAAAACTGTACTTACACTAAACTGAATTGCTTAATATAGAACTTCTGTCCTTATACTAAACTGAATTAGAACTGTTTGAATTAATTAAATAGCTTGAAACAGAAATATTTTTTGATAATTAAACTGTGTAATCATGCTAAACTGAATTGTTTGAAATAGGTCTGATTATTTGTATAAAAATGGATTTGGCGTTAAATAACCTACAAAGGTTGATATGCCTCAAAACCGAAGAAACCAACCAACCAACCAACCATCACATGACCTTTTTGATCAGCAGTGATAGTACCTGTTAAGGTCGTATCAATGAATAAAGTAAATATGTTTTCGAATTGTATTTATAAAAGAGCAATACTTGATATCATATCAATGTGTTCGAATCGTTTGTATTAAGAATAAATATTCAAATCCATAAATCCTAACAAAGGATTATTAACACTTGATAGTGAATAACTGTGTACCAACAAAATATTATTATGAATCAGAATGGCTTACTTTAAATCATACTATTATATGCAAATTGCTTGATTTTGATAGAGATACTTGGTTTCATATAACTGTAAATATATCTATTTATATTTAGAAAAGTTACTTGGAGTTATAATTGCTTCATCATCATCATCATATCGTGCTGGCAGCACAGATATCGCTGACCCTCTCTCGCCACTTCTCCCTATCGTTAATCGCCCTAGGTAGGTCTTCAGGACAACAACCTGTATCCTCACATAGCTGCTGAATGTACGTTCGAGCTGGTCGTCCTGCTTTTGCACGGCCATGTGTGGGGGTCCATAAGAGTACATCTCTTATGAGTTCATCTCTGCTTCTCCAGCAGTGTCCTGCATGTCTGGCTCGTCTAACTTGAATAGTTTTCGTGATAGGGGGCAGGTGGCCGTACAGTTGGTGTCTTGTGGGGTGTTGCTGCCAGGACTTGTTCAGGATTGCACGCAGCATTCTTGTGTAATTGCCATCTAGCTTCTTCTCCAGCCGTTTTGTTAGCGTCCATGTAGTGCATCCATATAGTAGTATCGATGTGACCGCTGCCTGGAAGAAACTGCGTTTCATTTTATCGGTTAGGTCTGATTTCCATATAATCGATAGCCTATTGATAGCTGTCCATGCTTTCGTTAACCTCGTTTCGATGTCCTTTTCGGTTGATTCGACGCTGCTTCCTAGGTACGTGAATTTGTCTACTAGTTTAAGTGGGGTTCCTTCTAGAGTGGAGATGTCCCCCGTTTGGTTATAGCACATATATTCCGTTTTGTGTGCATTAACATGGAGGCCTATGCTTGCTGCTGCTCGTTCCAAACTATGCAGAAGTGTTTCGGCTTGGTCAGGTGTATTTGCCACTATCGCTATGTCATCGGCGTAGTCGGCGTCGGTAATTGTTGTTGCGGGGTATCTTCTGCTTCTTCTCTTCGTCAGTTCGAAGCCATTCTCTTTGATTTTGTCAATCGATGTTCTAAGTACGTAGTCTAGACAAATGATAAAGAGGTACGGGGCCAGTGTGTCCCCTTGTAGTACTCCTGCTACAATGTCAAAGTATTCTGTGTCTCCATCCGATGATCGTACTTTTACTTTAGTGTTTCTATAGAGAATCGATATTGCCGCTACGGTTTCTTTAGGTATGCCGTACTCTAGTTATATATACTAGTAGGATTTGTTCCATCTTTCCTCTGTGAATGGAGTCGAAAGCCTCGGTAAAGTCGACAAATATTAATGTCGCTTGTAGGTTCTTTGCCCGTACACCTTCAAGGATTCTGCGGATGGTTAATATTTGTGAGGTCGTGGATCTATTTCTTCGGAAGCCATTTTGGTTTTTTCTAAGTATGTTGTCGATTTTGGGTTCTATTCGGTTTCGTAGTAGGGCATTGTAGATTTTGGCAGCTAGGGATGTAAGTGTTATGCCTCGGTAGTTTTTGGCTAATCCGAGGTCCCCCTTTTTAGGGAAGGGGAGTATGCATCCCTTTATCCATCTATCTATCGTATTTTGATTGTATACTGCGTTGCAGTGTCGGAGCAGTATGTCGTCGAATTGTCTGGTCTTCCATACTTCCGGGGGAATTTCGTCCAGCCCTGCAGCTTTCCTATTTTAAATTTTTCTGAGAACCGGGTCGAGTTCTTCTTGTGTGAACGGTCCTAGTTTAATGTCTAATTGTTTGCTAATTATTCTGGTGATTGGTTCATGCGTTATTTTTGGTGGGTTTCTAAGTAAGTTTTCGAAGTGCTGTTTCCACAGTTTTATTCTTTCTTGTTGGTTTGCTGCTTTAAATTTTGCTTTGGCTGTGTTCTTTCTTCTGCTCACTTCGTTTATTGTTTGCCAGGCTATTCTAGATTGTCTATCTTCCACCGAGTCTCTAATCTTATCTATCTGATTTTGAATGTATTCTGTCTGTTCTTTTATATATATGCCTGCTAAGTGATATTGTGCCGTTTTTAGTTTTAAGGCATTTGTGTTTGTTGGGTTTTTTCGATAGTTTTTGGAGGCTGTTTTCACTAGTGCACGTTTTTCTCTCACCGCTAAAGTTTCCCATGGGACTCTATATTTAGTTTTAATTTTTGTTGGAATGTATTTTGCTGCTGTCTCGAGGTGTGCATTGACGAAATTTTCATATTCGTCGTTTGGTGTGCTTTTTTCCGTCTCTTCTTGTAGTGTTTCGAATCTGTTTCTTAATTCTAATACGTATTTATCTCTTACATCTTTGTTGTTTAATAGGGCCCAGTCATAGTGTTTGGTGGTCGCTGTTCGTTTGGGGTTTTTTCGTAGGCTTAACCGTATTTTCGCCGTGACTATTCGGTGATCGGTGGACACACCCTCAAAAGAGGAGTATGCCTCGCAATTCAATGCACTATTCTTCCATTTCTTGTTTATAAGGACGTAGTGTATCTGTGCTTTAGTATTGTTTGCGTACGTGTATGTCCATAGTTTGCCCTCTCTTTTTTGGTAGTTTGTATTGAGGCATGCTAATCTATTTTCTATCATGAAATCTGTTAGATGTTGCCCATTCCTATTTGACGTGTTGTGGAGGCTGTATTTGTTGTTTCCGTTTTTCCCGATTTGGGCATTCATGTCTCCGCCAATGACTAACATGTTGTGTTTCGGGATGCTACGCACTAATGAGGATAACTCATCGTAGAAGGTGACTAGTTCATTTTCTTCACTAACATTGGTGGGGCTGTAGCATGAGATGATTGTTGCTATGGGGTTTCCGTTAAATGTAGCTGCCTTCATTCTAGGTTGTATTTTCTCAACGCTATTAAGCGTTTTTAGTGCTCTAGGTCCTATAAGTAATCCTACCCCTCCTACTGCGGCGTTGACAGAGTTTTTCCAAGCGGATACAGTGGCGAGCGACCAGCCATTGCCAGTTTCGCGATATTTGATATCTTCTGTGTGCGTGTATCTGTGTTCTTGTATGCATATTATGTCTATCTTATGTTCTTCGGCCGATGCGATTAGCTCTGGGAGTTGTCCTATTCTATTTAAGGTTCTTACGTTAAATGTGGCTATTTGTCGTGTTTGCTTGCATTTTAGTAGTTTTGATTGTTTGAGCTCTGTAGCTGATTTTTCGAACACCGAGGCCAGGGCTCCAACCTCAGCAGGACGCGCCCCTTTTTTACCCGCACGAAGAGCGATGCGGTTTGTGTAAGTGGTTTGAGTGTGGGTCATGGTTATCTTTCGATGGCTGTTTTATTCTCTTCTATAGAAGCCACTCTTATAGAGGAGCAGCAGTAGTTCCCCGATCGAACTAGCGATCCTGAGCGTAAAGTCGTCAAACTCACGTCCAGGACCCGGTTAGGTATTGAGATTGGTCGTCCATGGGTTTATTCAAATACCTTTACGTACATCATGCTGCTTCCCATGTGTACGCAAAAAAAAAAAAAAAAAAAAAAGGGCGGGGGTAATTTTGGTTTTTCAAGTTTTAAGTTTTAACTTAGTTAAAGTCCAACATTAAGGTACTTACGTATGACTTTCAATGGTACTGACTAGTGCTTTTTTTTGCTGTATTGGGACTTTTTCTAGGTTTTTCATTTTTTTTTTACTACAGTTGGGAACCTAGCAGGCTTCAGGATTTATAGAGCTTAAAAGATTATTTTTTTGGGAGGGCCCTGTGGTATCATTAGGTGTTTTAGGCTTTTTCTTTTAAACTGTTAGGGCTTTCTTTACGAATTTTTAAATTATTCGATAGAAGATATTTAAAAACATTCTGCCTTGTTCACTGACATGTGGAAAGGCTGACATCAATTTGGCTTTATAGTAGAGTAAGCGTGTCTTTACATTTAAAACGCATAGTTTAAGCATTATTTCACAAACAAAATACAGCATAACATTTTGTAAAATTCAGCATTTTAAATTGATAGGACTTAAAGACATACTGACCAATATTGACATATTTCTTCCACTTGGCTCCTGAGTTCAAATGCTTCTTCGTTTTGACTTTTATTTACTACTGAAATTTTAGGTAGCTTTGGAGGTGGTCTACTGGGGTGTGGGGGAGAGTTCGTTTTTTTTTTCTTTTTTTCTTTTTCCCTTTCTCTTGGGGGGGAGCTGTGGTAGCATTAGGTGTTTTAGGCTTTTTCTTTTAAACTACTGTTAGGGCTTTCTTTATGAATTTTTAAATTATTCGATAGAAGATATTTAAAAACATTCTGCCTTGTTCGCTAACATGTGGAATACTCAGTTTTATCATTACCTAAATGAAACAATATAACTGTCGACAAAGAAATGACATATAAAATAGACATAATAACTAGGAACTATATAATTATCAATATTAGATAGAAATAATTGAAACCATAAGAATGTATATGTAACTTTAGATAGATGAATAAGTTGATAGGTTGTATAGTTTTTTGTAGTAGTAAAGAATCACCATAAAACAGAGGTATATGAATTTACTGTGATATATATATATATATATATATATATATATAAATACTTATATATATGTATATATATATATATATATATATATATATATATATATGATTATGTCTGTGCAGATAGATAGATAGATAGATAGATCGAAACAGGTTAAAATTATTGAAACAGACTAAGGTAGATAATTAGGTTGAGGTATCTTTGTTTAATAGCATATCAGCTTTTATGGGTTATTTAATGCCAAACCTATCCTTCCGGAAGGAAAACACTGATGCTATTTAACGCATAGCAGGGGAATAAATGGTTTCCCGCTATTCCCAAGGGTATTAATCGGAAAGTAAATGTAATAGCACAGCTGGCGTTCGAACTCACTTACTTCGAGGCTTTTGTCCAGAGATAGATAGAAAGATAGACAGATTATTGTACATAACATTAAACGCAAAAACGTGGGTACACGAATTCGTGATGATATATATGCACTTATATATATATATATATATATATATATATATATAGATAGATAGATAGATAGATAGATACTGAGAGAGAGAGATTGCTAATTAGAAACAATCTAAGAAAAATTGACAGTGAAATAGATAGATAGATAGATAGATAGATAGATAGATTCTTGTACATAACATTAAACACAAAAACGTGGGGTACACGAATTCGTGATGATAGTTATGCACTTATATATATATATATATATATATATATATATATATATATATATATATATATATATTTATATATAGATAGAGAGATAGATAGATACACAGAGAGAGATTGTTAAATAGAAACAATCTAAAAAAAATTGACAGTGAAATAGATAGATAGATAGATAGATAGATAGATAACCTTTTGATACTCAGTGACCTGGATTTGCTTGACTTATATATAATAAGTGTGCATGTGTGGTGGTATTTTTGTGTATATATAATTTAAAGGTAAAGTTAACGCATTCCAAACATACAGTCAATGTCTAAGCGACCGAAACCTTATCCCACTACCCTCAATCTGCCCACTGGTACCGCCATTCTTCTCTCAAATACTCGTTGGTTGGTACGTAGCCTTAGCGAAATTTATATAACTGAAGCGAAGATAAAAACCTCTTTTGATCTTTGAGGTGTAAGTAACAGTATAAAAAGGAGACAACGAGGAAGTGCTGTTGTGTGAGGATGTGGTGATAGGAGAAGACAACGGTCAAAGATGGGTGAGAAAAGAAAGAAAGAAAGAAAGATTTGCAAGAGAAAAGGGAAGAGAAACTGAGAAAATAGATAGAAAGAAAGTTAGAGAGAACGAGATCATAGAAAGTATAAGAGAAAAGAAACAAAGAAAATGATAGAAAGAAAGGATAAAGAAGAAAGAGGAAAAGGAAAAGATTTGGAAAAGAGAAAGAAAGAAAGATTGAGAAAAATGAAAGGGAGAAAGAATACAAGGAATGAAAGAGTGCGAAAGCAAGATAATAGAAAGATTGAGAGAAAAGAAAGAAAAAATGAACGAAACAAAGGAGAAAGGAAAAAGGAAAAAAGAAATGAGTTTGAAAAAAAGAAGGGAAGTAAAGATGGAAAAAAATCGATTGTGAGAGAAAAGACCGAGGAAAATAAAAAGACTTAGAGAAAGAGATAATCCGAGAGAAGAAAGCTAAAGAGAAAAAGAACAGAAAAAATGAGAGCATAGAAACAAGAAAAGTGAAAGAGAGAGAGAGAGAAAGAGAGAAAAAAGGGAAAAAAGAAAAGATTTGGACGAGAGAAGGAAAGCATAATAGAGAAAAGAAAATGAGAAAATTAAGAACATGGTATCAAAGATGGAGAGAGAAAAGAGAGAGATAGAAAAGAGAGAGAGAAAAAAGAGAGAGAGAGAGAGAATAAGAAAGGAAGAGTGAAAAGAATCAAAGAGAATGAAAAGCAAAGGACAAAGAAAAAATGGAAAAAGATTGGAAGAGAGAAGGAAAGACAGATAGAGAAAATCGATAGGGAGAAACAGAAAGGAGCAAGAAAAATAAATAGACTTGGAGAAAGAGATGACAGAGAGAGAGAGAGAGAGAGAGAGAGAGAGAGAGAGAGAGAGAGAGAGAGAGAGAGAAAGGCATAAAGAGAAAGAACTAGATAAAAAAAAAAGAAAACTGAATTAAGGGAGAAAGAAAAAAAGGGAAAATGAGAGAAAGAAAGCTTGGAAAAAATAAATCAGGAGAAATAAAGAAGAAGAAAAGAAAGAAAGAATGAAAGAATCGAAAAGGATGAGAAAGAACAAAGAAAATGAAATGAAGTAAAGTGAAGTAAAAAAGAAGATGAGGGTATTTAGGCAACAGTGAAAGAGAACGAAAGAAAGGAAAGTGACTATTTGATATTTAGAAGAGAGAGAAATGTGTGGTATTTGAGAGAGTGGAGAATCAGAAAAGAAGTATTAGAATATGAGACCAAATGTGCGCATATGCCATATATATATATATATATATATATATATATATATTTATAATCGTCGTAGGAAATAGACATGGCAACCCAAGTGCAAATCCTTGGCGAGTCCGTATGTGTTTCACTTTTGCCTTGATACCCAACGGAATGACATGAAACTAGTTCTTCTCTTTTCAGTTATAAGCAGACTGACTTCTTTAGTATTAGTTAGGCAACCACACAAGACGAACGAAAACGCAAATTTTAAACTCACTTTACTCAACTTAAAAATTAGCCTTGTGTCGCATCTTGTTCGTGGCGAAGGGGTTGTGTAAATAGGATTCGCACTGGGTGCCCAATACTTCTTTTTTTGTGCTACATCTAAGCTAATATTGATAAATAACTTTACATATATATATATGTGTGTGTGTGTGTGTGTGTGTGTGTGAGAGAGAGAGAGTATATATATATATATATATATACATAAAGTAAAATATATGTGTACAAAGTAAAATTGTCGACCGAGTAGACGGCAACACAAAGGCTCCGTTTTCAAATGTTACAACATCTGTGTACGGGAGGACGCTACTTCTTTTCCTGGATTGCTCCACTTTACCCTTGATTCGTACGTTATAATGCTGGGTGTTATGTAGATATATAAGAAAAACATTGATAAGAAAAATAGAAATATATTATTTATTCTTTCTTTTGAACTAGTTTTGGTCTTAGTTCTGTATTAAGAGGAACGTTTTCAAAAAGTAAAGATCTTTTTTTTTTGTCTCGGGCAGGATGAGAAACAAGGTCAATTTTTTAGGCTTAACAAAGCTAGTTTTAATTCAGAGTTTTCGTTCTCTTAGTTTATTTGCCTAATCTATACGGAATAACAGAAAAGTCTACCTTCCAATTTTCTCATAATTATGATAGACAGATGGAAGTATGCCATTTCCAACGACATTAATGTTAAGTAAAAGGCAAATACGGCTTAATGATTAGAGTGTTCGTGAATGGCTTGTGAGACCAGGGCTCAATCCCTCGCCGAGTCATACCAAAGACTCCAAAGAAGGTAGCTGAAACCTACTCGCTTTACACTCTGCATTATAAAGGTACGTATCAAGGTTAAAGTGGAGGAATCCAGGGGAAAATGTTGAGCCCTTTCCTACACCTTGGTGTCGTAGCTGTTGAAAAGAGAGCCTTCGGGTCACCCTCGACTACAGTCGCGAACTTTTTTTTTACTTTTATAAATAAGTATATATATATATATTGCGAGAGAGACAGACAGACAGACGGACAAACAAACATACAGACAGACAGACGGACAGAGACAGACACACAGACATACATACATACAGATTGAGAGCATCATAAGTGTGTCTGTGAGAAAGAAAAACCAAGAAACAGTTTCGTGTGAGTGAGAGGGTGTAGTAAAATTGGCTTGTTTTTTGTTTTATTGCATATCAACCTTCGTGGTTTATTTAAGTTGTTTTTGTGAAAGAACAGTAGTGATACTATTTAAACCATGACTGGTGGGTGTAAAATTGATACACGTCAGTGATAGAAATAATGTGTGCAAACGAGACACATGCAGATACACATGCATATGAAGCAAGAGTGACAACATGAAAAGGTTTTGTTAGTGAGCTTGCTTTACCACTTCACCTACGCTCACGTATTTCATATCAGAGTGACTACATTTCAAATTTACTTGAAGCAGATTATGACACAAGATGTATCACGAGAGAGAGCCGAGGCGAGTGGCATAACGAGACCAAATTCCGTCTTCCCCACTTTTCTCTTGTCTTCTCTTATTCAGACGAGGCCGAATGCAAATCATGGCCTGTTGTTTGTCGAACACCAGATTATTTATGACCTCGCCCTTCAGTCAGTGGCAAAATTTATCATTTCGTTCAGTCATTACAGTGACGACTCGAGAAGCCTATCGCCAACTTTTTCCATTCTCCACCGCCTACCTGAAGCGCCAACTATTTTCAATGTACATCAAAAGTTTAGTTTCAGCTCGGGACACAGACCTTTCATAATGCCTTCTTATGCATGTGTTTCTAACTAATTCTAGAGTAATTAAGTTGTTACCTTTACAAACACAGTCTTTATGAAACGTGCCCGTTTCAGTCAACCTTTTCATGTAAACTTAATTTCTTGTCTGAGAATGATGCAATATACTAAGGAATATATTGCTATACCGATGCTTTCATTACTGTATGTCTGGTTATTATGGCATGGGTCGCTGATAGGATATATCAGCACATGGGTATCTTACAATCTGGCTTTGTTCGCACGAAGGTGTTTGCCGCTGTCGATAGATATCACATCGGATAATATTGTGAATTGTGATCTTATCAAGTAGTTGCACTGAGCTGTATATTTTTCCTGGTAAATATTAATAACCTAAATAAAAATAGTACGAAGATAAATATATCTTTCATCACAAATAGTACTAACAGAAGAGATTACAGTTACAGGAATAGAGAACAATGAATAAGAGGTGATCTAATTAGAACTTTAAAAATAATCAATGGAATATCTAATAATGGTAGACATTTCTTTTTTTAATATGTCTCCTCGAACTGTAAACTTACTGTCAGAGCAGATTTGACAAACTAAGTCTATCAACCAATTAATTATTTTTGCTTATAGATTAATGTATTGTTAGAAAAAGCTTCTTAGCAGATCAAAAACGGTATTTGTAGAAAGGCATCTTGGTATGCAGATGTCCAGTAATCATTAGGCTATGTCAAAAGAGTATTTGTATTGACTCATCTAGGTATGCAGTAGTCCAGTAATCATTTGGCTCTGTCAGCTCAGCACATGTTTTCATTCAAATTTTATATTAAAAAATAAAAACAGTTAATACTTCAGTAAGTATGATTTTTGATCACAGCTCGTGATAAATATAAACTACTTTCTACCCTGTGATCAAACATGCCATGATATATATATATATATATATATATATATATATATATATATATATAAACAGAGTTTTACGCGCGTGCGCGCACACACACAGACACACACACACACACACACATTAGCATTCCCTTTGTGGGTTGAGCACTCGGGTCGGGTATTTGCAGGCTACCACTTATGCTGGAAAGCATAATTTTGCTCATGAATAGACCACGGTGGCGGCTAACGTATCTGTAAAAAAGAATCACGCAAATAAAATCCTGCGCTTACGCTGAGAATGTTGATGGTTCTGGGGTAAGATATCCGACGGATGTAAAGTCAGCCGGGTTTCGATCTTGACTTGAAGCATCTCACAGGTCTAGCCCCATTGAAGTGTTGTGATAGAACGAACCTGTCTGTGGATATAAGACTATATATAATAACACTATACCAAGTTCTTAGGAATACGAAAGTTTGATTCCTTTATTATAATTTGATAAGAGTCATAAGCATTTTCAAAGTTCTATTCCGATTTTTTTTTTAATAACCGGTTTTTATTTAACGATAATAATAATTATTCGTTTGCGTTGTTATATGGTATCAATTATTTCTAATTCTAATAAGTTATAAATAATTCTATGGTATAAAGTAATTGCTCCAATTTAATTAGAGTTATTTCATTACAACCTATTTTAACTATAACAAGTATTACTTGAGTGTAATGTTGACATTGGAGAGCACATAAAGAAGACGAACAATAAAGTATTAATAAATGATAAAAGAGTGAAAGAATATAGTTACAGGGAGAGAATGAAGAAATTAGGATGAACTACTTCACTAGAAAAAGAAATGAGAGGTTATCTAATTGAAACTTTCAAAATAATTAATGAAATTTCTAATTAAGGTAGACATTTTTTTCAATATTTCTCCTTGAATTGGAAATTTACTGTCATGACAGATTACAAAAACTTAGTCTTCTAACCACTGTAAATTTTTCTTTTTTTTTGGCTTGTAGAGTAATATTTTTGAAATTGCCTAATAAGATCAAAAACAGCAAGAGTAAAAAAAAAACTAAGAATGAATTGGATAATTTCTGAAGCAATTGTAAAAAAAAAAAGGAATTTAGGAAGCTATTTGGGGGAATTATCTAATGAATTATTCAACAAAATTATATATATATATATATTGTATTAATATTGTATGTCTTCTGGGTAAAGATTTTTTTTCTAAATATGATATGGGAAGATATAAAAAAAAATAATTATGCTCAAGAAGGCATAACAAACAAATAAATAAATCATATTTGATTGTTATATTTGAGCGATCTCAAAAAGCATAAACACGACTAAAAGTTGGAAAGACTTTGAAGCGACAATTAAAACCACCAAAATATATTAAGTTGTATAATAAATATTGCTTTGAACTTTTTATGACATATTACAGAACATTAGTTTCTTCTAAGAAATGCATACATGAATCGTTATTAAGCATAGTCGTCATCAAAATATTATCTGTCTTTGATGAAATATTTATCGTTAGAAACTACATTGGAAAATTGTCGCTAAGTCTAGTAATTGCAGAGAGTAATATAAATTTGCTAATCACTCATAAATATCTTCAGTGGGTCGAAGGAGACTAGAATATGTCGTCTGTATCCTTTGCAAAAGAGTAAGAGCCATGTTCAAAACAAAAAAGTTAAGATGTCCAGAGTACGACAATAATCTTTAACCTGAGGTAAGACTTCCATAATAAATTTGCTAAATATTCATAAAAATGTTCACCGGGTCGGAGACTAGAATACGTTGTTTGTACCCTACAAAAGGGTAAGATCCCTATTCAAAAAAAAAAAAAAGAAAAGAAAGAAAGAAAGAAAGAAAGAAAGATTTCCTGGGTATGACAATAAACTTTTATTTAAGGTAATCTCGAGGTCTGGCGAATGAAAACCTGCTTCATTGATAGCTATTATAAATTTTCGAAATACTCAAAAATCTTCACCGGGTCAGAGACTAGAATACGTCGTTTGTACCCTGCAAAACGATAAGAGACCTATTCAAAAAAAATAAAAAATAAAAGATTTCTGGGGTATGACAGTAAACTTTGATTTAAGGTAAGACCTCTATTCTCGAGGTCTGGAGAATGGAAATCTACTTCATCGATAGCCATTATAAATTTGCTAAATACTCAAAAGTCTTCACCGGGTCTGAGACTAGAATACGTCGTTTGTACCCTGCAAAACGATAAGAGCCCTATTCAAAAATATCTTTAAAAAAATATTTCTTGGATATGACAATAAACTTTGATTTAAGGTGAGACCTATAATCTCGAGGTCTGGAGAGTGGAAATCTACTTCATTGATAGCCATCATAAATTTGCTAAATACACATACGAATCCCTGCTCTGTGAGGGTGATTTGAAAGTGGCCTAAATATCATCTGCGGCGAGTAAAACCCGCATCCCATGAATACAAAAGTCTTCCTCTGGGTATGTCACAAAACTGAATCCTTTGGTGAGACTACTGTTCAGTAACTATGGGAAGTACGAAGTCATTTCTCCATTGCCATTACTCACAGGTTCACTTTTATTAGGAGTGGAAGTATTGTATCTACACGATTGAGATATTGAAAATGATTGGAAACTACCTTAATATCTTGGCTATATATCATTAGGATTAGAATAAAATATGAAGTGTTTGCCTGTTTACAACAACAGTGTATTAGTTTCATTTGCTTGCAAATTATTAGTATTTGGTTGTAATGCTTGAAACCATAGAACTGTTTAAAAATTAAGGGTATTAGTTATATTAGAAATAATTATTAATAATTACACTTGCAAAAGAAGCAACTAAAATGATGTTAACAACTCTTAAACTTCCATTCACAGATTGCAAAACCAAAATCAAACCCTACATAAGAAGAAAATGGCAAACAATACGGGACCTTACCCCCCAAAACAAACCCTATGAATATGAACCATAATTAAACTGTGAATGGCAGAACCGAAGACAAGACATAATATTAGCCAGAATCAGAATTGGACACACATACCAAACACATGACTACTTGCTCGAGGGAGAAACTGGACCTTGGTATACCAGCTGCAATTAACTACTCAGTCACATATTAGTTGACTGCAAAAAAATATGGGAACATTCGCAAGAAAAGATTCCACCCAATAATCCTCACCCTGCTATTCAAAGATGTACCTGCCGTTCAAATAATAAAATACCTTAAAAATACACTTCTTCCGACTCCAATAGAACAAACACTACACGCTTGAAAACGGTTTGACCGTGTATAACTACTAAGTGAGATTTGCTGCTCTAGACTTTGCAACCTTTAAATTATTTGTTTTCAAATTATGCATATCATATTTATGTATTAACTGTGATTGGTATTAAATGACCCGATGTGGTTGATGTGTCATAAAACCAAAACTTTCCTTCTCTCCCCGTCCCAATATCTATCCTTCTTTTTCTATACCCTCTTTTTGGATTACTCGAAAATCACTAAACTTCTTGTTTGTTTTCTTCCTAAGCCCATTTTTTCCGTTGGTGACTCTGAGTTGGGTTATTACTTTGGTCATTGTCTGTCTAGCTAAAGATTGAACAGCAAAAATTCGAAAGATGAAGATGTGCTTCTCATTTTGGCTACCAAGCGTGCACCTGCCGATCATGACACTAAGACCTGTTGTCTGGGTTCCACGTAGAATTAGGTTTACATTTATCATTTTTGTGCGGAGTTTATTCTCGCAATATCAGACCCAAATGTTACTTATGAGCTGTACTTCTGTCTCTGATGTGGCCAGGTGCTCTTACAAGAAAGACGACAATTAAGTGTGGGTCACAAAAAGTTACTCAAGTTTTAAGTTTAAATTTACTACGTTGCAACTTAGTAGAAGTCAAACGTTAACTTTTTATTGTTTAACTTGAAAAAACTGTATATACAATTTGGTCTTGTTACTTAAGGTGCTTCTTGGTGCTTGGTTTGCCTTATAACTGATACCACTGATCAGTTGTTTAAACGCATACAATTGTGTGGTATTCGTCAATGCCAGATCTTAGCTCAGCATTTCAAGTATTCCAAATCCTTTACACCATCGCTATCTGACACATTCATTTAACGGCTTTTCACCAAAAGAAGCACTAGTCACGTGGCTTGAGAATAGGAAAGTAACGATCCTACTACAACATATATATTCATTTTCCCACCTTTTTCTTTTTTTGTTTTTTACGTTTCTTCCGTTATTCCACTTTCAAGGTCGAGGTACGTATCCTTCTTTTCACTTTCTTTCAGTTTTATTGTGGTCAGCTGGTACAGCAAAGTCGGCAATTTTGCAAGTTCTCTTTTTTGTTGATTACCCTAAGGTCTAGTCTTCTGGTCGAGATTAGGTGATCCGATTGTATGTCAAAGTCCCTGGGGAATTTATTAGTGTCACTCTCTAGGACATGTGCTGGGTTGGGCATATATCATTTGTTCGTACGGTCAAATTCCAATTTCTAACGCATCTCCCGGTGGATCACCTTGCCCACCCAGTCGTGTCTAGTCTTAGACTCTTTCTGTGCTAATTTCCGGCATTCGCTGATTATGTGATTGATAGTTTCTTCTCTATCACCACATCACCAACATTTGCTTTTTTTGCGTCTTATCTATTGTCGCTTTGATATGATTGGTTCTTATGGCGTTGTTTTGTGCTGCTATTAGGAGAGATTCTTTTTCCCCCTTAAAGTTTCCTTTTCCTAGCCACGTCCAGGTTTTCTTGTGTGATACGTTGTTTATTTGTTGTTTAAAATGCCCATAAAGTTGTTTTTCTTCCCATTTTTGCTTCCTTGTTATTGTCATTCTGTTGGCCATCGTGTTGTCTGTCTTGTTTCTAATGGGTGTAATCAGTCGTTTGTGCTTTTCAGTGCGATCTTCGCGTCGTTGTGTTGATGCGTTAACGCTGTCTTCAATGCTGGTAAGTCCTCTTTCTCCTTCTTTTTTGATACAAATAGTCTGTCAACGTCGTCTCTAGGGTGTAATGGCTGATGCATTGTCATTAGTTTTCTTGTTCTTTGGTCCATTTACTAAAGTTCTTCTCTAGTCCACTTCAGAAATGGTCCCGAATATCTAACAAGGTGTACAGCTCAGTTATTTATTCTTTTGATAAGGTTTCGGCTAGATAGTTTTGTTTCGAATAGTTTTCTAGTTCTTATGAGACATTCTTTCTGAATTTTTTTCTTTCATCTTCACTTGTTTGATGGTGTCAGCCACCAAGATGCCCAAATATACGTAGGTTTCCTTTTTTCCGAGAGTTCTAATCTTGAGTTGACTTAGTAGATCCATTCCGTCAGTCAGATGTCGTTTGTCACTTTTCATTACAAGCATGGCACATTTTTCTATGCCAGATTCCATTCCTACGTCCTGAATGTATATTCTAACTGCGTGTAGGAGCGATTCCAGTTGTTTTTCCATTTTGCAAATAGTTTGATGTCATCCATGTACATTAGGGGATTGAACTTTTCTTGTGATCTACTAAGTCTGTATCCGGCTGTGCCTTTTCTGAGTATGTGGTTAAGTAGCATCATAGCAATTCTAAATAGTAACGGTGATCGTGCGTCTCCTTGAAATTCATCTCTTTGGACCTTTGCTTCAGCCAAACTTCTTCCTCCTGCTGTCAATTCCACTCTCCAGATCTTCATGGTTTTTTGATAAAGTTTATGACTTCATGTGATATTTTGTATATTTTGAGGCAGTTTATTATCCAGCTTTGCGGAACGATATCCTCTGTCTTTTTGAAGTCAATCGAGGCTATAGCTAGATTTTTCCGTCTGGTCTTGCTTTCGTTTAGGATTTGTCGATCTATGTAAAGTAACTCTGCTGTGCCTCTGGATCCTATGTCGCATCCTTTCTGTTCCTCAAAGAACAATCTGCAGCTTGTTATCGAGTCATAAATCTCTTCCATTATTTCTGCTGTTAATATTTTCTACTCTTCAGTAGGCAGGTTATGGGTCTTAGTTGTTTGGTGTGGTCCCTATGCTTGGGTCCTTTTGGATCAAATTGGTCTTTCCTTTGGTTATCCATTCGGGTGCATGTTCTCCTTAGAGGCATTTGTTCATTTCTAGTGCTAGTCTGTCGTGAATGGAGGTGAATTTCTTGAATTAGAAACCATGCATTCCATCATAGCCTGGCGTTTTCTAGTTTAATATTTTTTAGTGTCGTTTTGAGTAAATCGACGTGTATTTCTGCTTTGTTGTTTTGGAATGTCCTGTTTTGTCTGTATTGTTTTACCCCTTGTCGATATCTTTTTAATCTTCCTTCTTTCACCAGTACTTTCTGGTTTATTTCAAGTTGTATTGCTATTCTTTCATGTGTTGCCTTTTCGTTTTTGTTCCTACATGTTCCAGCGTCATTCTTTTCTTCTATGATTTTGGCCCGTTTTTGGTTAGATTTGTTTATCTGCGTTTTCAGTCGAATTTCCCATCCTGGTTTTTTTTTTCGTGCTTTTTGAGGAGATCCAAATTTTCTCACAAAGTAATTTCGCCCCTGCATAGATTAGTTCATTTAATTCTTTTATTCTATTCGTTGATATATGAGGTAGTACTTGATTTATCTTATTCATTTCCGTCTTAACTGTTCTCCATTCTATGTTTCTTACTGATGGCGAGACAGACTTTTCCCCGTTCATAATTGTCTTTAAATTTTCTAGATTTACCTTTTGTTGTTGTGTTAGTGTTTGCTCTGGGTTGTTTGGTTTTGAGTTGTTTGGTTGTGTGGCGTTTCTATTTTCTGAAGTTGGTTAATCATTTCGGTCAGGCTGTTTTTGTTTTTTAATACTTTATTTGTCTGGTATTTTATTACTATCTTGTTCACTATTTATTTTCTGGACTTGATCAGCAAATCTTTGAATTGTTGTCTGAAAACTGGTACATTCTTGACAGATCTCTATCATTCTTTTCCTATATCCTCTTTGTGTAGGGTTGCTCCTAAAATAGCAGTGCAGTGCAAGTTGGTTGCCTTCCCTAGTCCATGTTTTGTATTTACGTCTCTGGTTGGTGTGGTTCCTTAAATCGTCATTCGTGTACCTGAAAACAGAACAGTCAACATTCGCTGGATGACGATCAGATTATTATTATTATTATTATTATTATTATTTAATTTTCGGCTTTACTTTCGGTTTTTTACAACCCTTCATTGCCTCTTCCCCCAAGATCTTGGGAGCGGAAAAGTAGAAATTATATATATTCTCTGTATTTATCTTTGCTGTTGCCTCTTTTGGGTGATATTTTCCAGTGAAATTGATAGTACTATCCAAAGAAGATGAGCAGTTCCACAAAGTGTATTTCTTGTATTTCAAGTATCATGTTAATGTTTTTATCATTCCCTTTCTTGACTATACCCAGGCCTTCCATTATTATGATGCACAATGGTAGTTTTAAGATGCTACACTTTTTCAATTTCTATTTACAGATTTTTCGTATTTGCTTTTATTGTTATATTCATTGACTTATATGCTAATATCAGTAGGTACGGACGTATCAATTTGAAGAAATGCTGTTTATTTTATATTCCTAGTCTATTGCTCTTTATTTTTCTGTGTCAAGATAGAAAAGTCCAAGAGAATGGCAGTTCCCTTTTCTTCTTGTATCAATTCATGTCAGTGTTTGCACCTTTTTTCTCAATCCAATTGAATATTTTTGAATAAATATAATGTCCTATTTTATCATGCCTTTCTTTAAATTCTATTTCAAGTTAGGATTACGTAACCGGACACTAACGGGTCAACTGATTCAGTTTTTTGTTCTTAAAATCTATATATTGGGTTTGATCTATTTTAAAAGATATTTGCCGGATAGTTTCTTGTTGAGAGTCTCTGCTTCTTCACTGCTATTATTAATCATTCTGTTTCCACGTTATTAAAAAAGAAATGACTCTAAACCACGTAATTACTATGCGAAAAAGACTTCGGCATTAAATAACCCAATAGGATTGATATTCCGAAAAATCTACCAACCAAACAACCGACCAAGCATAAAAATCTAATCTTGTCTTTTTCGCACATTCTTATCAAGCAAATATTGACGGTTTTCAAAAAAAAAAAAAAATTAATAAATTAAAGCCCATATGTGTAAATGAAATAATTCTGATCTATGTTTAAATAAGTTTCTATGAATACAGAAGTATGAATATGACATAAATACACAGTACAAGGTCAGAAGCATAAAGAAAAATTTAATTAGTTTCCTAGCGTTTACTTGTACGAACTATTACCTGTTTTCTATTTTTCTCAAATATGATGATTCGTCTGTCTGTCTGTCTGTGTGTGTCTCTCTCTCTCTCTCTCTCTCTCTCTCTCTCTCTCTCACCATTTAACATATACTTGGTCATGGGAAAAGATATGGATCTAATCTCGTTTATTTCTTCATCTGGAATCAAAACTTTTTTGCATTTTACATCGATATAACTTCCACTCTCTTTTGCCAGAAATGGCAGGTTTTGAGATATGACCTTCAGTGAACACAAATGGCGATATAGGAAATTTTCGAAAAGTCAATACTTGATCCTGAAGTTAAATGTCGATCTGCTTGTGAGGGAACATCAATCTGCGCTTGTTTTGCTATTATCAGACGAACATAAAACACACTGACTTTAACATTAAAAACTGTACTTATACTGAAAGTGAGTTATCGGATTCTAATGACTTTTGAAACTTGAAGAAATTGGTTTGTTTAGAAAATTACTTGCGTGTCTCATAGCTATAATAATTATTTTCTTACTAAGTGTATTGTTTCTTTGTGTTAAGAGAATTTCAGCGTAGACTACGACCTTTTAGTGGAATATGCCAGTTCCACAGAGCGATCATCAATTTTCCCACAAGATTGATAATGTCTGTATTTTTTCTAAAAATACACCAAACTTTTTCAAAAAACAAATTTAATGCTTTACCATCAAGCTTATGAGGTGTTTCTTATCCAGATTTGCCCTTTACATGTTGATTCATCATTAAAAGCATTGATTTTCATTTCTAAGATGCATTCTGAGTAGTGTCTAGCAAATATGTACTTCTAACATCTGAGATTTTAAATCCTTTCGGGTCAATTGAGAATTTAGAAATAAGAGCAAATCCAGCTAAATCAAATACAAGGTGAGACAGCTGAATAAGAAAGGTTACAGGGTACTTCCACCTAAAATTGACAGTGTGATTAGAAGGTATTGATGAACAGCTGAACAGTAATATGGCAGTTTGATATATTTATAAATAATGGGCGTTCTCAATATCAATAGTATGTAAAGTTGGCAACCGTAGTAAAGGGTGACCCAAAGGCTCCCTTTTCGATAGTTACTACCCCAATGTGTAAGGGAGGGCGCTACTCTTTTTTGAGCCGTTGGTATGACTCGACCTGATGGGGGGAACCCAGGTCTCCTGAACCAATGGTGAACACTCTAACCATAATGCCAATATCTGGTTCAATATATTGTGTATCCATAATCATAACATTGATTTACGAACTTCAATCAACGAACTAACACACTTCATTATAAAATATATATCTCTCACACTTTATTCTCGTAAGGGTTGATGTTTCTGTGGTGCGTGAGAGATGAGTGGAGACAGGGACAGACTGCTATATTGACCCAACTTCTTCTCTCGACCATTGCACGCCGTGTCATCTCCAAGAACCCACTTAGCACTTCTTCTGCATCTTGGTTGGGGTTGCTCAACCAGGGGTCGCTGAAGGCCATAGCTCTCAGTCTACAAGCTGGCCCTCACTGTAGCCTTCCTGTGTCCAACTGACTCAATGGTTGCCGACACCTGCCTATATTCTATCATAACGCCCACTTGCTTCCACTTTTTCTTCCGCGTATTTACACAGGTGCATCTCTGATTTACGGCTCGGTGAAGGGTCAATATATAACAAATAGAAACATATAGATTTAATATGTAGATATAGTTCAGAGTAGCATAGGCACAGAGTTAAAGGTCCTTGGCACAGTTCCATGTGTATGGGATGATTAGAATATATATATATATATATATATATATATATATATATATATATATATATATATATATATATTTATGTCTGTTGGTTAGTTGTTTGAGCTTTATGGTAAATCAACTTTTGTATACTATTTAACAACAAATCAATTTTTATACAAATAATCGGTTCTATTTCAAACAATTCGGTTAAGTATGAATACACAGTTTAATGTAATTTATGATGCTCTTTGCTTCGATGTGGCACAAGGCCGATTCAATGGAGCACCCAATGAGACTCGAACTCACGTTGGCAGGTTTGCTAGTCAAGCTTGCTAACCATTACACTAACCGAGGTGCCCTATGAATACACAGTTTAATGGTCGAAAACATTTCCAATTCAAACAATTCAGCTAAGTCAGACAGTTCTGATTCAAACACTAAAGTTTAGTATAAATATAGTTTTTGTCCACGCAGTTACATGTCAAAAGTTTTATTTCAAGTAATTCAGTTTAGCAAAAGTAAGCAGTTTACCTCTATTTGACCCATAGATTGGACCCTTTCAAGTACTACCACTCCGGGTCAGAGTGGATCTAAAGGCGATGACAACGATAGGGCACACTTTATTCCCCAATGATCCAGCATTACTGGAACCTCTCCATCGGGTTGTTTTCTGCTATATCCAGTACACTCATTGTGGGTGGGGTCGTACCCCTCTGCAGAGGCGAAGTCGATGTATTTTACAGCCCCAAGCGCCTGGAAAAATATCTATCTGAATGTGAATATATATATATATATATATAAACACACATACACCAACACACACACACCAACACACACACACACATATATATATATAAACAACTTTAAATTCACTTTGCCATATTGGATTGAGTGTTTGCTAATGGCCGGGTAGACCGGGGTTCAATCCCAGGTCGATTCATACCAAAGACTCGGAAACGGTAATTGATACCTCCTTGCTTAACACTCAGCATTATAAGGTACGTATCAAGGGTAAAGTGGAGCAATCCAAGGAAAATAGTACCGCCCTTCCTTAAACATCGGTATAGTAGGTAATAAAAAGGGAACCCTTGACTACAGTTGCCAACTTAGTTATGTGCACATCTAGAATCTAGGGAAAATCTACATACAAGACGAAGGTAAAAAATAAAAACCAGAACTTTTAAAATCTGGTGAAACCTCCTCAATTAAAAGAAGAGAGAATTTTGCAGTGTTATTAAAAACAAAAGAAACATCCATGATGTACAATGTTTTCATGAAGATGTATGAAGTCTTCACTTTACAAATTAAGGGAAAATTCACACCATAAGACACAGAGGAATAGAAAAATAAAAGCAAAACTAGACCTAACCACTTTAAAAGCACAAGTAGAACAAGTAAAAATCAGAGCAACACATTATACAAAAATGATCTGGATATAGACAAAGAACTGTTGACTGAAATCAAAGAAGTTTGTCCCACGATAACACAAGCGTTCCCATAGGAACTGTGAGAAAAAGAATGAAAAAAGGAGGAAGAAAATAAAATCCCTGAAAATCTTGGGCCGAAAAACTACATGGATGAGATATCTAACCCAAAAGGGAAAACAAAAACAAAAAGAAAAAGAAATTCAGTAAAAAGAATGTAAAACTGAAATTAAAAAAAAGGAAATAAACACCAACAAAAGCTCTTGCTTATTTATACACATGAAAAAACAATGCACTCTATAGAAAAATGACCTCACACATCATCATCAACCATAAAGAAACCATTTACCCGATATCAACAAACACCTAACAATACTTCCATTTCAATAGTCGTCTCCCAAAAGCTGCATAAAATCCATCCTTTAAACACTAGCACATAGGATGTGCACTATAGTCACTTACAAACACCTGCGACACATCTGCATAGAATAACTCGTAACTCTCTTCCAGAGAGGATATACCACAACACTAATAAATTAGGGTTTCGAATTAACAATAAAAATATCATTGCATAAACTACGATCTCTCCTAAAGCATAGCAATGAAAAACCCTTCGCATATTTCTCAAGATACAACCAAAAAATCAGAGCTATTCACTGATATATCATAGAATATAAATCAAATAATAAAAAAAGATTTAAAAACATACAAGACACAACAAAAACATTAAAAGTAAATGATAATAAAAAAAAAGTTAAAACACCTGCAACCCTTATCTAAATTTCAGAAAAATACAACACACGGACTTCCAAATCCCTAAATTAAAATATGTGGCGTATGTCATATCATCATAGAAGGAAAATCCAATACCTTCAAAAACCTGAAACAATATTCATTATAAATAGAAATTAATGGAGCAATTAAGAAAGGTGGCCTATATAATCAATTGTAGAAACTGCATCGAAACCTACATAAAATGTACATAAGTGCTGAATAGCCTCTTTACACAAAAGCAACATTAAAATTATCAGCAAATAGAAAACTTGAATATCGAAAAACTTTTAAGAATATAACAAGAGAAACTTTAAATAATGTTTATATACCAAAGCGATGGCTACTTGATTACTACAAATAAAAAAACAAGAACTCCATTTAAATCAGCATGAAGCAGAGCCTAACTGTATGCACACATACACAGGTAAATATGTACATACACTGACTAACTTGAAAAATATCCACCTTTAGGCACTAATACATTTTCACACATATCAAATCCACTAAATGGCCGTGAAAATATACATATGTACGAGTGTCTGCATACATAAGCGTAAATACTTATGTAGCTGAGAATACATCATCATCATCATCATCATATCGAGCTGGTAGCACGTATATCCCTGACCCTCTCTCGCCACTCCTCCCTATCGTTCATCGCCTTAAGTAGGTCTTCAGGACAACATCCCGTATCCTCACATAGCTGCTGAATGTACGTTCGAGCTGGTCGTCCTGCTTTTGCGCGGCCATGTGTGGGGATCCATAAGAGTACATCTCTTATGAGTTTATCTCTGCTTCTCCAGCAGTGTCCTGCATGTCTGGTTCGTCTAACTTGAATAGTTTTCGTGATAGGGGGCAGGTGGCCGTACAGTTGGTGTCTTGTGGGGTGTTGCTGCCAGGACTTGTTCAGGATTGCACGCAGCATTCTTGTGTAATTGCCATCTAGCTTCTTCTCCAGCCGTTTTGTTAGCGTCCATGTAGTGCATCCATATAGCAGTATCGATGTGACCGCTGCCTGGAAGAAACTGTGTCTCATTTTATCGGTTAGGTCTGATTTCCATATAATCGATAGCCTACTGATAGCTGTCCATGCTTTCGTTAACCTCGTTTCGATGTCCTTTTCGGTTGATTCGACGCTGCTTCATAGGTACGTGAGACATGTAAAAAGAAGTGAAAGAACAAAGAAAGTCATTAACAAAACAACCAAAACTTTTTATGTACAATTAACTCCAATTATACGATCACAGACACAAATTCCTGGGATTAAACAAAATCAAAACAATCTATCAGATAAAATTTATTAGAGAATGACACTCAGGTAAAATTCAAACGCCGACTGACTGCCTAGTTTGACAACCTGAGGAGGACTGAAATGTCCGAAACACGCATCGCAGTAGTAGATATAATAAAAATAATAAACCTATATATTTAAGTCGAAATAACTTACTGACGTATTCATTATATATATATAATGAAGGCATCTTTTAAGTCTTTGGTATGACTCGACCTGGGATTGAACCCGATCTCCTGGATCATTGGCGGACACTTTACTCACTAGCCAATGAGCCGGTTATATAAACATGAAAATAAATCTTAAATCTTTTTATGATTCACTTTAATTTGGCAATAATTAGCGATATCATTTAAATAATTCAATAATGCTAAATTTTAGGTAATTATGTTTAATCGAAAGCGCTAAATTTGTTTTTCTTTCCAAAGTGTATTTTTTTTAAGTTGACGGGTGATTGAAAGACAAATCGATCAAGATACAGAATCAATGATATTAATAATGATTGATCACCCTCACTTAAGGACCCAATTTTTTGTCTATGTGCTCATCATTAAACGGAATTAGGCTCTTGCCGATGAGATCCTTTGACCCTTAAACGGAATTAGAATCTCGACCATGAGATCATCATCCCCTTAAAGAGAATTAGTATCTTCACTTAATTTAATTTGATATCAGTCATTTGCTTGCACATTAGTACATCAAAGCAGTTATGCTTGACACGTAGATGAGAACATATCAGCTTCTAGCACACCAGGTCAGAGTGGATCTGGGAGTAATGTCAATGAAGGGGTATAACACATTCTTCAGAGCTCCACTACTGGAGCATCACCACCTGATGTGGTTGACTTTTATACCTAAGACACGAGTTCAAATTCAAGCATAAATGGCAAGATGATTTTTTTTTGGGGGGGGGTCCTCGTGGCGTAATGGTTAAAGCGATGGACTGCGGAATCGTAGTACGCGAGTTCGTACTCCAGTCGCGCTATTACGTTCACTTTCGGACAAATACCCTTGGGAAAGGTATGGACCCCCTTATCCTCCCAGCTATGGGTTAAATAGTATCACTACTGTTCTCCTAGGAAAATGGCTTTGGCATTAAATAACTTAAAAAGAGTTGATATGCCAATCAACAAAGAACGAATCTGTGAATAAAAAAAAAAACATTTTTTAACGTTCTCAGTAAATAGCCATCGTGTTTTTTATACTTGGTTGAATAGTTAACACTGGAATTTTCGATTATTATAACACAAATATCTATACGTATTAAGAAAGAGAGAAGCAGCAAAATTTTGGTTTGGTTTGGATTGGTTTTAAGGCATATCAACCATTGTAGGTTGTTTAATTACAAATACTTTATATATATATATATATATATATATATATATATATATATATATATGATTTCTAAACAAATTTTTTGATAACATTTTTTTCACAAAATAAAATGGTCTCACTTATTTCTATCAAATAGAAATAATTCTATTTACCATTAATCATTTGTTTGCACACAGTTTAATATTTTTAAGTCTTACTATGAATCACTATCAATGCAATTAAAGATAAATCATTTGTTTACACACAAACAAAGCAACAATAGTTCTATTTCAAACAATTCCGTTTAGGATAAGTACAGAGTTTAAATGTCCAAGAGTTCTATTTGACCCATAGATAGGATCCTATCAGGTGCAACCACTCCGGACAAAATGGGCTGGTAGCAATGGCAATGAACGGGTACATCGTGCTGCCCAAAGCTCCAGCATTACTGATGCATTACTATCAGATTGTTTAGCGTCATATCAAGGACACTCTTTCGGGGAGTCTTACCCTTCTTCAGAGATGCAGTCGTTGTATTCTACAGTCCCAACCGTCTGGGCTGGGCAAAAGTTAACCGATACAGTATACAAATACTGTTCAAAAAATTCTAAGCGTTAGCCACATTTTTTCCTACTCTTCTCATTTTTGTTTGGATTTCATAAACATTGAAATGAAGACAGAAATTTGAATCATTTTACTTGTTACATAAGAAACACTATTGTGCTGATACAACGAAAATGTTCAGCCATGTTTTTTCTATGTGAGGCTTAGAACTATTTTAATGATTCTCGTATGTGGATTATTATTAAGCGCAACGCGAGTTTTTCACACCTATAGCTCGTGGTCTTTCACTGAATTCTGAGTGACAGCAAGTCTCTTCAGGTCTCCAGTAGCTTCTCGGTATTCTAGCTAATCTCAGGAATGCTGTAGTCTCGAGAGTTCCGATTCTATTATGATTATCATTATTTACTCTTTTAGAGTTTTTCACATCAGTATTAGCCGGAGTTTGAGTGACAGCAAGTGTCCTCAAGTCTCCAGGACTCGTCTCAGGATTCTGGCCGTTCTCAATAATGTAGTAGTTTGGATGGTCTCCATTCATGCGCCAACTTCCAAGTCCTCCAGTCCCTTAAGTAATCTTTTACTGAATGTTCCAAAAGCACCAATTACAATTGGTATAATTGTCACCTTCCTGTTCCATAGTTTTTTTTTTTCAATTCCCTAGCAAGGTCGAGGTACTCATCCTTCTTTTCACATTCTTTCAGTTTTTTTCTGTGGTCAGCCGGAGGATCAAACTCCACAATTTCGCAAGATCTTTATTATATTTATTATTTACTCCTTTAGAGTTTTTCACATCAGTGTTAGCTAATGGTTTTTCATAGGAGTTTGAGTGAGAGCAATTCTCCTCAAGTCTTCAGGACTCTTCTTAGTATTCTGGCCGTTCACAGCAATGCTGTCATTTGGATAGTTTCTACCCTTCTTCCAACTTCCAAGCCCTCCACGCTTTTTAGTAATCCTTTAGTTATTGTGCCAAAAGCACCAATCACAATTGGTACAATCGTCACTTTCATGTTCTACAGCGTTTTCAATTCTCTAGCAAAGTCTAGGTACTTATCCTGATTTTCACATTCTTTCAGTTTTATCCTGTGGTCAGCAGGGACAGCAAAGTCGATAATTCTGCAAGTTCTCTTTTTATTTGTTAATTATTATAAGGTCTGCTCTTCTGGGCGAGATTTGGTGATCCGTGTGTATATCAAAGTCCCATAGGAGTTTATGTGTGTCATTTTCTAGGATAGGTGCTGGATTGTGCATATACCATTTGTTGGTGTGGTCAAATTTAAATTTCTTGCACATTTCCCAGTGGATCACTTTGACGACCCAGTTGTGTCTCGTCTTATACTCCCTCTGTGCTAATTTGCTGCAATCACTAATTATGTGATTGATGGTTTCATCTCTGTCACCGCATAGCCTGCATTTGCTATTTTGTTGAGTCTTAACTAATCTTGCTTTGAAATGATTGGTTCTTATCGTGCTGTCCTGTGCTGCTATTAGGAGAGATCCCGTTTCCCTTTTAAGGTTACCATTTCTTAACCAGGTTCAGGTTTTCTCGTATGAGGTTGTGTTTAATAGTCGTTTAAAGCGGCCATAGACTTGTTTTTTCCCATTTTTGTTTTCTAGTTATTGCCATTCTATCGTCTGTCCTGTTGTCGGTATCTTTTCCGATGGCTGTAATCAGTCCTCGTTCGTGTTTTTCTATGTAGTCTTCGATGCTGGCAAGTCCTCTTCCTCCCTCTTTTCTTGATACATATAGTCTGTCATCGTCGTCACTGGGATGTTATGCCTTATGCATGGTCATTAGTTTTCTTGTTCTTTGATCCATTTGTTTAAGTTCATCTCTAGTCCACTTAAGAAAGGGTCCCGAATATATAACGAGGGGCACAACCCAAGTATTTATTCCTTCAATGACGTTTCTGCTAAAGAGTTTTGTCTCAAGTAGTTTTCTAGTTCTCCTGAGATATTCTTTTTGAATTTTATCTTTCATTTCCACTTGTTTGATGGTGTCAGCCTCCTAGATACCCAAGTATTTGTAGGCTTAATTTTCTCCGAGTGGACTAATTTTGTCGTGATTTCTTAGTTCCATTCCGTCAGTGAGATATCGTTTGCCACTTTTCATGACGAGCATGGCACAATTTTCAATGCCAAATTCCATTCCTATGTCCTGACCGTATATTTTAACGGCGTGTATGAGGGTTTCCAGTTCTTTTACATTTTTTGCAAATAGTTTGATGTCATTCATGTACAGTAGGTGATTGATCTGTTCTTGGGATCTGCCAAGTTTGTATCCGGCTGTGCATTTAAGTAGGTGATTAAATGACATCATGACTATTATGAATAGTAAGGGTGATTGTGCATCTCCTTGGAAAATACCTCTTTAGATCTTATTTCAGCTAAGCTTCTTCCTCCTGCTGTCGGCTCCACTTTCCAAGTCTTCATGGTTTTTTGGTAAAGTTTATGTCTTCATGTAATATTTTGTACACTTTGAGGTAGTTTATTATCCAGATATGTGGAACCCTGTCATATGCATTATTATCATTATTATTATTATTATTATTATTCACTCATTAGAGGTTTTCACATCAGCGTTAGCCGATGGTTTTTCACTGGATTCTGAGTGACATCAAGTCTCCTCAAGTCTCCAAGACTCTTCTTAGTATTCTGGCCGTTCTCAATAATGCTGTCGTTTGAATGGTCTCCACTCGTCTGCCAACTTCCAAGTCCTCTAGTCCCTTTAGTAATCCTTTAGTTACTGTTCCAAACGCACCAATTACAATTGGTATAATTGTCACCTGCATGTTACACAGTTTTTCAATTCCCTAGCAAGGTCGAGGTACTAATACTTCTTTTCACATTCTTTCAGTTTTATTCTGTGGTCAGCCAAGACAGCAAAGTCGTCTATTTTGCAAGTTCTCTTTTTTTTTTTTTTTTGTTGATTATTATTAAATCTGGTCTTCTGGCCGGGATTAGGTGATCCGTTTGTATGTTAAAGTCCAATAGAAGTTTATGCGTGGCATTTTCTAGGACAGGTGCCTGGTTGAGGATATACCATTTGTTAGTATGGTCGAATTTAAATTTTTTACACATTTCCCAGTGAATCATCTTACCGACCCAATCGTGTCTCCTCCTTATACTCCCGCTGTGTTAATTTGCTGCATTCGATTATCATATGATTGACGGTTTCATCTCTGTCACCACATGGCCTGCATTTGCTATTTTGTTGAGTCTTATCTATTCTCGCTTTGATATGATTGGTTCTTATGACGCTGTCTTTTGCTGCTATTAGATCCTGTTTCTCTCTTAAAGTTTCCTTTTCTTGGCCATGTCGAAGTTTTGTCGTGTGAGGTATTGTTTATTAGTCGTTTAAACCGCCCATAGAGTTGTTTTCCTTCCCATTTTTGTTTCCTGGTTATTGTCATTTTGTTGTCCATCGTGTTATCAGTATCGTTTCTGGTGGCTGTAATGAGTCCTCCTTCGTGTTTTTGTATATTGTGTTCGAGTCGTTGTATCGATGCTTCAACGCTGTCTTCAATGCTGGCAAGTCCTCTTCCTCCCTCTTTTCTTGAAGCATATAGTCTGTCAACGTCGTCTCTGGGATGTAATGCTGTATGTATTGTCATTAGTTTTCTTGTTCTTTGGTCCATTTGTTTAAGTTCGTCTCTGGTCCACTTGAGAAAAGGTCCGGAATATCTAACGAGAGGTACAGTCCAGGTATTTATTCCTTTGATGAGATTTCTGCTATTGAGTTTTGTCTCGAGTAGTTTTCTCGTTCTCCTGAGATATTCTTTCTGAATATTTTCTTTCATTTCCGTTTGTTTGATGATGGTCAGCCTCCAAGATGCCCAAGTATTTGTAGGTTTCGTTTTCTGCGAGCGTTTTTATCTTATCCTTGTTTGGTAGTTCCATCCCGTCAGTTAGCTGTCGTTTGCCACTTTTCATTACAAGCATTGCACACTTTTCTATGCCAAATTCCATTCCTATGTCCCGGCTGTATATTCTAACTGTGTTTATTAATGTTTCCAGTTCTTTTTTCATTTTTTGCAAAAAGTTGCTGTCAGTTCGACTCTCCAGGTTTTCATAGTTTTACTCCTGGTGAGTTTTCTCATCAGCGTAAGCTGAAGGGCTTTCCTTGCATTTTGTGTGACAAGTCTCCTCTGGCCTCCAGGACTCTTCTCAGTATGCTGGCTGATCTGAAAAAAACACCCTAGTCAGGATAGTCTTGATATTTCTATTTATTTCGAATTGTTTCAATTTTCTTTCTAAATCTTTTAGAAGTGTTTCGAACGCACCATTTACGAATGTTTTCACCATCACCTTAGTCCTATGTATTTTTCCATCATTTTCTTTTTTTTAATTTTCACTAGACGACATATTATCTCTTTTATTATTATTATTATTATTATTATTATTATTAGCACATGTTCTGATCTTCAGCTTAGAATGAGTTCATCCGATTTCATCTAAAAATTAAAGAGAATTTCATGCTTCATTTTCTAGGACCGATTCTGGTTTGTGCGTATACAATTTGGAAGTATGTTCAAAATTCAGTCTTTTGCACATTTCCCAATAGATCAACTTTCCTACCCAACCGAGCCCAGTCTTGTATTATATTTGTACGTGATTACTACATTCACTCACTTCATTATTAATCATTTTATCTCTGTCTCCACATAACGTACACTTGCTATTTTGTTGTGTATTATCGATTTTTGCTTTAACATAATGGTTCCTAATAACATTTTTCTTAGGACGCGTCACTTTTCCCTGTCTCTTTCATATATCGTTTTTGCAAGATGAAATTTTAAATTCACGATGATTGGTCCTGTCGATATGATTTTCAGACCCTTAAACGGATTCAGGATCTCGCCTATGGGATCCTCAGCCCCTTAAAGAGAATTAGGATCTCACTTAAGATTTCTTCCATTTCTAATATATATATATATATATATATATATGTGTGTGTGTGTGTGTGTGTGTGTATATAGTTGTTTATAGGAGATAGTTTTCTCTCCCTAAATTCACTTATTCTTTTATTTCTTTGATTTGGGTTAAGAAGTATTTGCCATTATATAAATAACTTAAAATGAAGAGGAAAGTAAAAAGGAGTCCACAATTAATACGTCTTCTTTCACAAATTGTATGACATTTGTCAACCAGACAGGAAATACAAATGGTCAAGTTTTTATCAAAGAAACAATTATTGTGTTAGAAGATATGGTGTCATTTTTTTGGGGGGAAATTTTTCAAAATGTTCAATTGAAATTTCTAATGATTTCTTTGACTGAAGAATCAGATCTGTTTTTTTTTAAATAAAGAATCTGCTGAAATAAATATTATCACAAACAAATATTAGTGATTTTAAAAGACTTTTCTTTTATATATATATATATATATATATATATATATAATGTCACGTTGCTTGCTCAGATCTTCCTGACCCTCTCTTGCCACCCGTGTCTATCGTACATCGCTCCCGGAAGGTTTTCCTGATGACATCCTGTATCGACACAGAGCTGTTGTATAGAAGTTCTTGCTGGTCTTCCTTCACTTGCTTGTCTATGGGAAGGGGTCCACTGAAGCATATCGCTTATGAGTTCGTCCTTACTTCTCCAGCAGTGTCCCACATGTCTGGTTCGTCTAACTTGGATAGTTTTCGTGATGAATGAACAGTGGCTGTACAGCTTCTGTTTTGGGGGGTGTTGCCTCCAGGACATGTTCTATACAGCTCACAGCATTCTTGTGAAATTGCTGTTTTTCTCCATACGTTTAGTTAGCGTATATTCAAATCTGTGTATTCATATCTGTATCGACACAACCGCAAATTTGAAAAAAAGCTGTGTTTCATTAAACCAGTCAGGTCAGACTTACATATGATCGATAGCCTATTAATAGCTGTCCATGCCTTTGCTAGCCACGTGTCGATGTCATTATCGGTTGACAAGACGTTGCTTCCGATGTAGGTGAACTTGTCCACTATTTTGAAAGGACCACCCTCCAGTGTCACCTAAGGCACATGTATTCTGTCTTGCTTGCGTTTACACGATAACCTATGCCACCTGCTGCTAGTTCCAGACTATGTAGCTGGGATTCGGCCTTGGCGCGTGTATTTTTTGTAAGCACTATGTCTTCGGCGTCGTCCGCGTCCGTAATAGTTTGAGCGGGGTATCTTCTGCTCTTTGCTTTGCCAGCTTGAATCTGTTATCTTTCATTAAATCTATCTATGTTCTATGCAAATAGTCTAAGCAGATTATAAACAGGTATGGGGCTAATGTGTCTCGTCGTAGCACACCAGGTACAATGTCGAATAGTCTGTGTTTCCATCCGGTGAGCGGACTTTTACTTTTGTGATTTTTACAGCATCATTATGGCTGCGACGTTCTCTTTGGGTAGGTCATTGGCGAGAAATATATGCTCCATCTTCCTTCTGGGTATGGAGTAAAACTCCTTGGAGAAGTCAACGAATAATATTGTTGCCTCTTGGTTTTTCACTAACACCTTCAAGAATTCGACGGATAGTCAAAATTTGTGATGTCGTGGATCGATTTCTCCGAAAGGCATTTTGGTTCTTCCTAAGTAATTTTTTCAATTTTGGGTTCTGTGCAATTGCGTAGTAGAGCATTGTAGATCTTAGCCGCAAAGGATATATGAGTTATATTTTGATAGTTCTTGGCTATTCTGAGGTCACCTTTACCCCTGAAAAAAAATACAAGACCACCCTTAAAAAGGAAGAAAAGATATTGTTTACAGTTTCTAAATTATGAAAATCAGATAAGTAAAAGATAAGTTGAAGATACATTTGAATTTACAATAAGAAGATATTTCATTTATATATGTATATTAGCCTTTATGCTAAATTTCATTTTTTTTACATGAATATAAGACCACCAAGAAAAACTAAAGAAAAAAGGACCTAATTGAATTTTTTAAAAGTTTATATGAAGTCTACATAATATAAAAGCTATTAAAAATATCATACTTAAAATACTAAAAACATAAATGGCTAAAGGAACTAAATTATCTGAATTTGAGAAAGGTGAGATCACAGCTTTGAAAAGAACCGGTAAATCTCAGACAGAAATTTCGAAGGCCTTAAGATGCAGTAAAACCGTTAATTGCTAATAGTGAAAAAGTCCAAATAAGTATGGAACATGAAAACCGACTGGCAGGCCAGAAAAATTATCGCCATAACTCAAGAGAAGAATTGTTCCAAGTAAAAAAGAAAACCCTGTCAGCATCAAAAATATTGAAATCTCTAGTGGATGCTCTTTGCAGTACTAGAACAATGAGAAGGCGTTTAGACAATGAAAACATTAAGCATAAGAAAAGAATTGATCGTCCAAAGTTAACTAGGCAGCACAAAGAGAAACGACTGGAATATGCTCGTCAATATCAAACAATGAGTGCTAAAGAACGGCGAAAAGTTGGAGAAGGTTCTCTTATGATCTGGGGATGCTTTCGCATCTTCAGCAAAAACATAAACTACAATTTGTCAGTGGTCGACTAAAAGCAGAAGATTATGAGAAGATGCTAAATAATTTATCTCTCGCACAAGAGGGGCATCCTCTATGTGGAGAAGGATGGATTTTTCAGCAAGATAATGCTGATATCCACAATGCATCAATAACCATATTTACCAACACCTCCGCTCGGGCAGGATATGGCACAAGGTCAATTTTAAGTTGAGTTTTACAGGTTTGAATTCAGAGTTTTTCTTCTCCTAGACTAGTTGCCTCACCACGGCTGAAGAAAACAGTCTGCCCTACTATTTACCCATAGCTAGAGGGAGAATAATTGGATTCATACCTTTCCCAAAGGGTATTAGTGCTATGTGAAATGTAATCATCCTTGTCCAGGATTTGAACCCGCATCGCCGTGTCCATTTCCTACGACGATAACCATTTCACCACGGGCACCTCCTAAATGCACAACGCATCAATAACAAAGACTTGCTTGCTCGAACGAAAAACAAGACTTCTTGAACACCCAGCGTGCCCATCAGACCTCAATCCTACAGAAAAATTGTGGGGGATTGATTGTTCCAAAAGTCTATGAATGAGGTCGACGGTACTCAGTAATTTCTGAACTTAAAACAAGATCTTAGAGGCATGGGAAAAATACCTTCGGTTCACCTTCAGAAACTTGTTAGTTGTATGCCTAACCAAATTGTTGATGCTATCAAAGCTAACGGCTGATCTTCAAAATATAATTAAATAAAAAAAGTGTCTTTATATTATATAGTTCGGCTCATTGGTCTTATGTTTATGTCAAAACAAAATTTTAAAATTAAGCATAAATACTGATATACATATAAAATGAATTGAAATTTCTTCATATATTAAATTTGATTGTCTTTATTTCTTATTTTTCATATATCTGTAAACAATATCTTTTTCTTCCTTTTTAAGGGTGGTCTTATGCTTTTCTCCAGGGGTGTATGTATAAACATTAAATCAGACCAAGCACTTTTTCAGATGATCGCATAACGATAAGGTGTCAGTCATTCAGTATGTTAAGTCTATATCAAAGCTATTCTTACTTACATATATATGCTCTCTCGCCTATACTGAGATCTATTTATAAATGTACACACACACACACACACATATATATATATATATATATATATATATATATAGCGACGAGTTGTGCTTTTTTTCTTTTTCAAACTTTTGTTGGTAAGAATAAATTGTCACTCTTAGTAGAACGTATTTCCAGTTTTCTTTAAACTAGTATAAAAATCAATTTGGGAGACACGGAAAAACATTCTGTCAATAAAAAAATATTATCTGCAGTCCTCTTGTCACATGACCGTAAACAGCCTTTGGTCTATAAACAAGAGACTGATTTTCCCCGAAGATGGAAGTCAAAATTTAATAAAAAAATAAATAACGGAAAGTGACACGAGAGATAATAATGAGTTTGAATGTTGGGCTTTGCAAAATTTAGAAATCAATTCTCAGGTGATATAAGAAAGTTAATAATTTAGAATATTAGTCAATGGGGTTTAGAAAAAGGTGAAAATTGTGAATCATATGCTTAAAAAACACTTGAGAGACATAAAAAGAAATGACTGCAAAACGCGTAAACTAGTTATTTTACTGAAATACTCTTCATGATTACCGGCTTTTGAAACATTTTTAAACAAAAAATTGACACCCAAAATTATTATACCCACTCAGGGGGTCACCTATAATCCTGTCATTCCGTACGGTCTGATGGAATAGGCAAAAAAACATTTTAAAAAAAAACGGTTAGCTCTGTAATATAATGGCCGAGGGATTTCGTTTCATGCCTTTCGGTTTAGTTAGGCTGAGAACCTTTCGGCTCAGTGCATGCGTTAGCTAGGTGCAACATGAACGCAGGTGTTCGTTCGTGCGCGCAGGGCGGACGTGTCATTCAGAGATGTCAAAATAAAAATCCTAGATAAGGGGATGTGAATGACATCATGCACCGGAAGCGCGTGGAGGATTTTGGGAGATTTGAAAAAGTCAGTTTGTTGAGTTGAGAACTAGAAACTGAACGAAAAGGGTCTACTTTCGGGGCTCGCAGAGGGAGACGAATTTTTGCGCTACGGGCGCCGCACGAGATGGTGGGGGGATGAAAAAGATAGAATAGAAAGAATGTGTATCTCTCTCCTTATGTCGAAAAACCTTTAAACTCAAAGGTAATAAAAAGTTTCGTACCTGAACTAAGAAGTCGTAAGTGTTTTTGTCTTTCGGGATTCCTATGTTCTATGTATATATGTTATGAACATTCTATGTACGTTTCACATATCCGTATCTGTCTATGATACAGCTCAATCACCACTCTCTTTCTTTCTCTTTCTTTTCTCTCTCTCTCTCTCTCTCTGTATATATATATATATATATATATATCTTTAAGAAAAAATAAAACCGGTCACATTAGGATTATAAATTTATTTCTATCCTGTTATGTGTTTTTGATATAAATCAAAAGCACGAAAAAAAAAAAATCTGAAGAAGTATTAATTTTTTTTCGTGTTTTTGATTTATATTAAAAACACATAACAGGATGGAAATAAATTTATAATCCTAATGTGACGTGTTTTGTTTTTTCTTAAAGAAAATATTGCTCGGTAATGTCAGTTATATTGAGCTCTTTACCAGGAAAATTTAAATGTTCGCTGTTGAATGTTATTTTTGTCCTGATGGAATTACTCCCAACTCATGTTTAACTGGACCGAATAATACTTATATATATATATATATATATATATATATATATCCAAGTGTTGCTGTGTCATACGTAAGTACGAATAAGCGATGGTTGTTCAAAAACTTAAAAGTCTCATCTAGAAAAAAAGAGATATAGCTGAATATTTTTATTGTGGAATCACAATACCTCTAGAACTAAAAAATTATCATGATGTCTTTCTGAATTTCTGTGCATGTGGGGCTCATACAAAGTTGAGAGATGTGCGTTTAAATCCCATCGTAGTAAGTTAAATAGGATTGACCTTTTGTTATGCAATCTTATCAGTCAGTTTTGTAAACCTGGGTATACAACAAAAGATCTCAAGGTGACTTGATTGACAGCTGACTCTGTAAACCGAAACATTTTGATTTAAAAGGAATTCCGAAGCTCAAGAGATGACTTTTAAATGAAAATATATTCTTAGACCATATTAAAATTTCCATTCCTATCTCTCGAGCATGGTCTGGGTATTTACATTTTTCCTTTATTTTTACTGTTATTTTCTATTTCAGTGGATCAGATTAGTTTGCAATTTTTTTTGTCACAGAGTCTACGAGTTGACGATGTTTCCTGTCTTTGTTTTTCCTGTTTTTTTTTTGTTATTAGACTCTATTTTCTAGCCAGGATTGGATCATCCATTTTAATCTCAAAGCCTCTGTACATTTTTGTGTATAATCTTCTTTGACATATTGTTTCCTGTGCATATCGCATTTGTCCTTATGGTCAAATGTCATTATTCCAAGTGGCTCACCTTTCTCATCCAGTCATGGCGGCTCTTGTACTCCTTCCGGTGCTGTTTGCTACATTCATTTATCGCGTGGATGACAATTTCAAGTCATTTCACATAACCAACAGTTACAATACTACTGAATCTTTTTTGGCTTTAGCTTTAATATAATCTATTTTTCTTACATTATTCTGTGTTGATATTGCGTGCGATTCAACCTCTCTCTTTGGGTGTATACCTTATAGCTTTGACGAGGCCATTTCATGCGCAATTTCTTTTGTTTATTTTTTTAAGTATTCATGTATTCTTTAAAGTTTTCTTTCTAGATTTCACACTTTTTCTTTTCTCGTTTGCCCTAGTATTATGCTATTGTTGCGGCTTTGAGCTGCTGTAATTACTCTCTGCTCTTTTTTAGATTATTCGGCAAGCTCTTGCTTGTCGAATCAATTCGCACAGACAGGGAGCCCTCTTATTCCTACACTTATTTTGATATATATTCTGTCCGCCACATCTTTCGTGTGTAAGCCCTTGTGTATTGTAAGCCGTTTTCTTAACCTCTGGCCGAGGTTTCTGTATTCTACTCCATGCGAGAATTTCACGTTAGCATTTGTGGAGGTCTTCCACAGAAGTCTGAGTGACAATAAATCTCCTCAAGTTTCCAGGACTCTTGTAAGCATTCGAGCCGATTCTAAAAATCTAGTGGTTTGGACGATCTCGAATTTTTCTCCGATTGAAATTTTTTCCTGTTTTTTTCCAAGGATCTGGAAACCGTACCAATTACAATTGGTATCACAGTCTTCCTCATTTTCCATAGTTTTTTTTGTTTTTTTTTTCTGTACATTGACAAGGTCCATATATTTTTTTATCTTTTGCTTTTTTCATTCTGTGGTTTGCAAGAACCGCAAAATCCAGTAAATGACAATTTCTTATTTTTAATTTTTCAGATAACACTATGTCTGTGCAATATGGCCAACATTAAGTGACCCATTTGTATCTCAAAATCCTATTGAATTTCATATCACATTCCATTGGACGGGTTCTATATATATTATATGCGCATATATATATATATATATATATATATATTAGTCTAAATTTCTGATATGATGCCTGATAGATTTTATCAGTTCGCATATTCGGATTATTGTCTTCATGTTCATTGTTATTCTCATAATGATTCGGCTGGTATGTCCTTCGGCCTTCTTCAGTTGTCTCATGTAGAGGTCGAGAGCCCACACAGAACCTTGAACTGAACCCTGCAACCTCCATGTTGCAGGTTCAATCTCTGCAACAGGTAAATTACTAGGAATACTTACTATAGTTTAACACTTGAAACCAGGTAATGGTTAACGAAATTAGAACAATCTACCGCGTGGTTTAAAAAATTGGTTCAGTCCGAGGTTCTGGGAGGGCTTCAGAGTTCGACATAAAACACCTGAAGAAGACTGAAGGACATATCAGCCAGAACATTTTGATTATAACAATGAAACTTAAGACCATAATCCAAATATTCTAAGTGATGAAAGAATACACAGTGGGGTGAAATAAATATTCGTAAATATGAAATTAATGCTATATATTCGTACACATGAAAGTGAATAAATGGCATTATTTCGGTAAAATCAATTGTAACCTAAGTTTATATACTGTCACGCGACATCCCACTGGGAGGAGGGAGGTAAAATTACTACTCCTCGTGTTTGAATTAACAGTATCTAGCCGTCAAAAAAGTGACCGTTAAGAGAGAATGTGGGTCACAGAGGGGGTATCAACAGGTGTTGGTACTTAGTAACCTCAGGTCGCCGGACACCGGAAGAGGAGGGAGAGAGAAGCTAAATGATTGGCTGGAACCCCAAAACGGAAGTGGGGACTCCTTCCCCTCAGCGGAAGTAAATAATAAGAAAGTTAGTTTTTGAGCAGGGCTCGTGGCAGACGAACCATAGCCATTTTACTCCGGGTTGAAGACAAAAGAATAACTGAGACACGAGGGACCCCAGGTTCTTCAAGCCAGTGTAAAAAAATAGAACAAAGTCTATTAGCCCGTGAAAGAAGAAAGATTCTCCAGTGGAACCCCGTCGAAAAATAAGATAAGTAACTTTGGGGCCATTTCTCCTTTATACCCAAATTTTGTATACCACTCTCTCTCTCTCTCTCTCAATTTGAAGAAAAACAAAAGTCAAAAAAAGACATTTATATTCGTGGACTGTCCAATAATTATATGTTTTGATACTTTGAAAGTGTATATAACTGTAGTAAAGGAATCATATATTCTATGTTACCACGTGGTCTATGTCGTTACTTCATGCTTCCTTTTTAGCTTCTATTCGCCTTATGTTATCTTGCTTAGAATTGTTCTATTAATTCCTTAAAAATATCACACGGGAAAACCAGAGTTGCCGACTACTACAATATTATTACGACTAAAACCTATAGGCTCATATCTTCTGTTGTCTGGGGGGAAGAAGTTTAGCAGCCTGGTGGGTGTGTGATAGTGTGAAATTTGGAACCCCTTGCCAGCGGCGGACAGTCTGGCCCTAAATTAATCCCTCTCGTAATATGCCAGTTCTTATATGCCTGAGAGAAAAACTCTGAACGAGGACTTATTCTATAGGGGATCAAGTGCCAACCTGCCCCGTCTTCACACGTGCGAAAATAAAGTCCTGTTTTGGGATTTTAGTCAATTTGCCGTCACAATACACATATAAGTAGAATATATCCTTATTCAGTAAATGTATATAAAAATTTTGTTCAGGCTATGTTTTAAAGATGAAAAAATAAGATTTTCATGTGTACGAATATTTATTCAATCACACTGTATATATGTTAGTATTGTCTGATTTTTATCTCTTGTATTATTCGTTGTTTTTATAATTTGTGCTGTTGTTATTGTGTCCATCCCTTAGATTTTTACGCCAGGAAAAATTAATGCGTTTAAATGAAGATGAAATAAGAAATATCTTCAAGCCATCAGCAATATCAATAGTATTCGAACTGATTTAAGTAATTCTGTATCATAAAAGGTTTGGGATATTCTTTGCATTTCCAGTTCTTACCATTATTTTAAAGGTTATGGTCAGTTGTTTCAAATGGTGTTTTATACGGGGGGGGGGGAGAAAGTGATAAAAACAATTGTTTATGAAAATACACATCACTTTTCTTTATTACTTAGAAAGACGAAATTGTTGTGAGAGAAAGAGAGATAGATAGGAGGGAACTGCTACGCCATATCTTCTGAGTGCCTTTCTTCGTGCTTCTTTCACGGAAGACTGATACGGAGCAGTTCTCAACTCAGGAGAAGCCCTTCTGCGTGCTGACGCTCAAAAAGTTTTGACTCCACTGACTGCTAATTAATTGATCCCTCTGCTTACTGACCGCCAACTCTCCGGGGTAAAAAAACATCCGTTGATATATATTTTCTGGACCCCTAAAAATTATTTTTTCTGTTGCTCTACCTACGGAATTCCCGTGGCATTTCTGCTGCCCCTTGTTTAACTTAATACACAGCTGTACATCCTGTTTTTGAAATCCACACTAACTGCTCTGTCAAAGGTCAATATGGCCCAATACTGCTGCAGTGACAATTTTTACTTTCATATCTCACCTTCTTCCTTACTTTTTCCCAAGAAATAGATATTTTTCAATCAATCAATCAATCACAATCTGACAAATTGTCTTGTTTAAGAAAATGAGATCAGGACTTCTTTCTTGATTTGGGTGATCCATTTAAATTTCAAAATACCAAGAAATATATATGTTCTTATTCTTTAGAAAAGATCGCTTATAGAATTCTTGACATTTCCTATAATTATCATTCTATTTAAAATAATTAGTCAATGGATACTATTTCTATTGATACAGAAATAGAAATACTTTCGATTCCAGTAAATATATTTCTCTTAACACGGTGTAAAATTCTATCCATTTTTTTTTGCTATAGATTTACACTAGGAACTATTCACAATATAAGATCTCGTTCAGAATTGCATCTTTTTTTTTTACTTTGGCAATGATTAATAGCATATTGTTATTTGTAAAAAAAAAAAAAAATTAAAAAAAATAAAAACACGTCAAGATCAATATTCATAATTCTCATTACCCAAAATCTATTTAAAACTTTTTTGAAACACCGTGGTTCTCATATACTTTTTTGTTATTTATTTTCTATTTATATAATAATATGAATTTTTTAAAGGCTTCAAGGAAATGATATTAACAATTACTATTGCGGGAGAAAGAGGCTTATATCTTCAGACATCTTTGATATTATCATTGTTTTTTTAAGACAGTTGAGATTAACTATTCTCATTCTCGTGATGAAATACGTAAAGTCATCGCTCTGAGAAAATAATTAGTTGTGAACTTCTCAGTTCCCCTGTTATTTCACCAATATATATATATATATATATATATATATATATATATATATAGTGTAGTGGGTTTATGTGTTTGTGTAGGAGTATATGTGTATTTTTGTGTGCATGTGAATGTGGGTATACTAATACATTTTTATGCGCATATTGTGAAATCTAAACTTCTTGTTGTACACACAAAAAGTATGCGTAAATGTATGAAATGGACTTCAGTCTTGTCGATACTAAAGCCCACCAGAAGATTTTGCGCGTAGAACACAGAATCACGGGATTATACCCTGCTTTATTTTATTTTATTGTTACAATATCGTAATATCATCATCATCATCATATCGCGCTGGTAGCACGGATATCCCTGACCCTCTCTCGCCACTCCTACCTATCGTTCATCGCCCTAGGTAGGTCTTCAGGACAACATCCTGTATCCTCACATAGCTGCTGAATGTACGTTAGAGCCTGTCGTCCTGCTTTTGCGCGGCCATGTGTGGGGATCCATAAGAGTACATCTCTTATGAGTTCATCTCTGCTTCTCCAGCAGTGTCCTGCATGTCTGGTTCGTCTAACTTGAATAGTTTTCGTGATAGGGGGCAGGTGGCCGTACAATTGGTGTCTTGTGGGGTGTTGCTGCCAGGACTTGTTCAGGATTGCACGCAGCATTCTTGTGTAATTGCCATCTAGCTTCTTCTCCAGCCGTTTTGTTAGCGTCCATGTAGTGCATCCATATAGCAGTATCGATGTGACCTCTGCCTAGAAGAAACTGCGTTTCATTTTATCGGTTAGGTCTGATTTCCATATAATCGATAGCCTATTGATAGCTGTCCATGCTTTCGTTAACCTCGTTTCGATGTCCTTTTCGGTTGATTCGACGCTGCTTCCTAGGTACGTGAATTTGTCTACTAGTTTAAGTGGGGTTCCTTCTAGAGTGGAGATGTCCCCCGTTTGGTTATAGCACATATATTCCGTTTTGATATCGTAATATACAAATGTATATCTATATATGCATATATTTGTGTTTATTTGTGAGTGGGTTACTGCGGGTGCTTTTAGGTGTATGGGGAATTTCCTGAGTATGTATGTATACACATATGGAAAAAAAATTCATTAATTTTCTTTGTATGTGTATGAGTTATTTTATGGATAATTTGTAAGAATACGACGTATGTAGTTCAAGATATTATCATATGTGTAAACAGACACACACACACACACACACACACACATATATATATATATATATATATATATATATATATATGAAATAGACACTGTGACCCGAGTTCAAATCCTGGACATGACTGTGTGTATTTCACATGGGGCTTACATACAATTCTTCTCCTTTCAGTTATGAGTTAATAGTTGGGCAGACTGTGCTCTTTAACCTTGGCATGGCAAACAATCAAGGATAAGGAAAACTCTGAATTTAAATCTTTTAAACTGATGTTATGTTGCATATATATATATATATATATATATATATATAATGCAACAGTTACACGAGGTTAACTGACACTTCAGGGAGCCCGACAGACTTCATTTAAGTCAAATACGAAGTAGCCTGTTCGAACTATTCATTATATTGCTCGATAGAGAGAAAATTAAACTTGTCTAAATTCAACAAAGAAAATATACCTTCTTTATAATGGCTAGTAATCCTGCCGAAAGCACTTGAAATCCTGAATTATCTACACGATTTTTAAATAAATTCGGTCCGAAATTACGTTCACGTAAACAAGAAAAAGCTATTTAAATATCCTTGCATCCTTATTTGTCTGTTTTTTTTAACAAAACATGAACTTTAAAAATGCTGCACATATATATATATATATATATATATAATAAGTTTTCTTAAATACCTTAGTTATGGAGTGTAGAACCATGGCGAAAGCAGAAAATGCTGGAATATAATTCACCTCCATAAAAAAATGTAGATTAACAGAAAGAGAGGAATAAAGAAAAACATTACTTGATTGATTAATTAATTGATGGACTGATTCTTACAGCACGCCGAGAGGTCAGTGAACTGCGTTCATTGTACATTAATATTAAGAGTTCATCTCTGGTCGTTTCGAAAAAGTGATTTTTGCACACGGTCCTATCGAAAAAGAATAATTCTTAAACTGATCTATTTATTCCATAGACGGGACTATAGCAATTATGACCTCATCTGATCAAAGTGAAGCTGGGAGTAATGGAAATGAAAGAGTATTTCATACATTAAGATCACCCAAACTAATGCGTCAACGTCATAAGCAGTTTAATGTTATACCGAAGACCATTTCTTTTTGTGGTTGTGTTCATACTCTGAAAGGGAGGCAGTCAACGTATTCGGAGCCTCGCCCATAGAGCAGAAAATATGGTTTGATATGATTTGGTTTTATGGCATATCAACCATTATTGGTTATTTAATTCCAAATCCATTTTCTTACTTAGAAACAATTCTATTTCAAATAATTCAGTTTAGCATAAGTTCGCAGTTTAAATATCAAAACCGATCTATTTCAAACAATTCAGTTTAGTATTAATACACTGTTTAATACTTTTTAACCCATAGATATGACTCAATCGGGTGCTACCACTCCGGGCTAGAGTGGACCTGGGAGTGATGGCAATGAAACAGTGCTCCGCATTTCCCTAAGATCTTATATTATTGGAGCCTCACCATCAGATTGTGCAGTGTCATATACAGGACAGCATTTCTGGGGAGGGGTAACCTCTGAAGAAATGCTGTCGTTGTATTCTGCAGCCCAAGCCGACTGGGCCCTGCAGTAAAGAGATAAATGCACTCTAATACAAGTTCGGTACATAGTGAAATGTAAATCTACTAACATGTATAACACGTATATGCATAGTGAATAAATATAGTACACCTATCATGAATATGGTTGGTTTGGTTTATGGCATTACAATCAGTTTGGGCTATTTAATACTAAATCCTTTGTATTTGCCTGTATCGCTATGTCATCGGCGTAGTCGGCGTCGGTGATTGTTTTTATGGACCCCCACATATGGCCGGGCAAAAGCAGGACGACCAAGTCGAACATACATTCAGCAGCTATCTGAGGATACGGGATGTAGACTTACCGGAGGCGATGAATGATAGGGAGAAATGCCATTCAAGGTGATGCACCGGAAGGAAGTGATACATTCTAATGGCAGTCATGAGAGGAAATCGCGTGGGCGGAAATTGGCAGATGAAATGGTACGAGGTAAAAAAAATTCCCGATTATACTCTCATAGACTGACGCACCGGAAGAGAGTGACCTCTGAACTGCATGACAGTTATTTCCGCTTGATGACGATTAAACATTCGATTTCAAAGATCGAGTGGGCGTCGAACGATTATATAATTCAGTTGAGTTCGACGAGCCAGAGCAGTTGCCAGTAGAGTTCCAGATAGCTAGAGACGAGATGTGGTAGGGAAAGCCACACCCGACCGAGGGGGCCCTCGGATACCCCGATGGAGTTTGGGGTCCAGAGAAGATGCTGATAAGATGCAATAAAGAAAGCCAGCATCCAGCAGTGGGCCATAGGCCTCCGGTTGAGCATCAAGAGAACAAGAAAGACACAACGTGACGGTCATAACAGTGGGGTCAGAATATTTCAGTTATGTTCGATCTCCAGCTCCCTCTCACAGTAAAACCCCACACAAGCTTTCCGAACCCTTGCAATAAAGTGAGAGGTAAAAATATTATTAAAGAAGTCTTCCTGCGTCTTTATCATTGCGTTGTTTGTCACTGCGTCTGTCTTTATTATTGTGTCGTTGTGAATTATTCTACATATATATGTGCATGTATGTAGATGTGAATCTGCATGTGTGACTATATAACAAGAGAGGGTCATGGTTATCCGTGCTAGTGGCACGACATGATGATGATGATGAATATTAAATTCTGTTCATAAGTATATATGTATCTAATATATATAATTTGAAAATAATTATTTGTCTGGATCGTTTAAACCAGCTCGAATTCATTTTTCTCTAAACACTTAAATGGTTTCAAGTATCTCAATCTCACACGATTAGATGCATGAAACATCAATCATTTCTTTGCACACCGTTAAATTGTTTCATGTATTCATACCGAACACAAAAAAATTCTATTTAGTATTGATAATTCGTTTGAGCATCGTTTGATGGTTTCAGTTATTACTAGGTGACGCTAAAAATTCAATTTAACATCCATCATTTGTTTTCACGCATTGAAAGAGTTGAACAGTGCTATTTGACCCCTAGATGGGACCCTAACAAGTACTAACACTCCATTTCCGAGTGTAGTTGAAAGTAATGGCAATGAAGGATTACTCCATATTCATCAACGCATCAGGACTGAAACATCACCATCAAATTGTTTAATCTCATACAGACACTCGCTGGGGAAGTTACCCCTCTACAAAGATGTAGTCGGCGTATTCTATAGCCCAAGCCGATTTAAATGCTTACTTGTAGTAATGCGTCACCGTAGTAAGTGAGTTCGATCTCCCGTCGCATTATTACGCTCATTTTCAAATCATTATCCTTTGGCAAGGCATGAAACTCGTTATCCCCACAGTTATGGGTTAAATAGTACCACAACTGTTCTTCTACAAGCGTGTATTTGATATTAAATAATTCAGAAATGTTGATATGTCATTTAACAAAGAAACAACAGACACTAATAGAAAATGATAAGATGTATTAATATTTTAAGCATTCACGACTTAGTCAATCAATGTTTTTGATTTTTTTTATTCCATTTTCAAGTGATACGTAGGCTGCAAATTTATTTTTAAAATTCTATTTAATTATTAATGCAAAATCATGAACAATTCAACAGAACAAAATAGAGACTTAACTCTATATAGAGTGTCCGGCAGAATAAACTACCAGATTTCAAACTTCCGTCGTACGGCATCTGTTGGAATCTTGAGATCATTTTTCCAAAATGCTTCATTTTACTACGAGATAATATCACGTGGCTAGCTCGTTCACCCTATCTATACGCTTGTGACTACTTCCTCTGTCGCAGACAACTTACAAATTGAAAGTTATTATAATCGCAGAAAGTAGGACTAGGGAAGGGTATTAAAAAATACAGAGTGAAACTGTAACATATTGACCCCGGCCAAGCTGTCAAAATAGGAAATGAACAAGTGTAAATGACAGGTGCATCCGGTCGTGGAATATCAGAATATAACCTTGACCGTGGACGGGTTGAATAAGTGCGAAGTGTGACACACACAAGAAGAAAGTGGACGTCGAACTATTATATAACTCGGTGCACAGGAAGGTCGATCAGTTGGGGATCCGATGAGTCGGAGAGAAGATGCTGGAATGAGGAACATGTCCCAGAGAGCCTGGGCCCCCAGGCCCCCTGTTGAGCAGCCCAGGAGAACGGGAATGAAACGCTGTTATGGCCATAAGAGTGGGGGTCAATATGTTGCCGTTCTGTTCGATCTCCAACTCCCTCTCACAGTAAAACCTTTAGTAACCCTTTCGAACCCTTTCAAATAAAGTGAGAGGTGTATTTTTCTAAAGAACTATGTCGCTCGTCTTTATTGTGTCGTCGTTATGATTCTGCATGCATATGTATATGTGTATGTATAGTTGTTCATGGCTATACAACAAAACTTTTCTTATGTTTAGCAAGTGAAGGAAGGCATTTGAATAATATGAACTGATGTCAATAACAAAGCAAAATGGTGAGTATTGTCGTTTTTTTTCTGTGAGAAAATAGTAAAATGTTTGTGCTTATAAAATTTGTCAATACAATGAAATTTCAATTGCACAATTCCCTTTGAGTCATATACCCCACCCAATCATGCTTTGACATGTATTCCTTTTGTTTCAGTTTACAGCATTTGCTTATTATTAGGTCTGATTTCTCTGTTTAATGGTATAACCACCTTTGTGGGTTATTTAATACCCAACCTACCTTGTAGAAAAGCAGGAGTACTATTTAATAGTTATCTGGTTAGAATAACGGGATTCATGCTTTTTCCAAGAGTATAAGTCCAAAAGTGAACGAAATTGCGCAACTCGAGTTCGAACTCTCTTACGGCGATATCACAGTACAGCTCATTAGCCGCTACGCATCGGGGTCTCCCTCGCTTATAATGTAATTAACTGTTTCATCTATGTAACAAAATAAGCTACACTAAATATTCTTCTGCACAGTATTAATGCTTACTTTGATATAAGTTCTTACGCCATTACCCTGTGTTGCTATCTAAAGCAATCAGTTTTTCTCTTTAGGTTTCTCATTTTTTTTTAGGAAAATCATATCAAATAAAATTATTTTGTTTGTTGCTTGAAGTAAACATATTTTCTCTTTCTTCCTTTTTTTCAAGATTAGCATTATTATTGTTGTTGCTACTCTTGTTGTTGTTGTTGTTTTACACGTTTTTTTTTTACACCAGCATTAATTGATATTGTTTTACTGGAGTATAAGTGACAGCAAGTCTCTCCATGTCTTCAAGACTTTTCTGAATATTCTGGTTGAATCATGACAATAGTGTAGTCTCGATGGTCTAAATTCTTCCTCACATTTCCAATAATTCCAGTTCCTCATTTTTGTTTTCATTTTATTAAGAGTTTTTCCCACAAGCCTTAGCTGATGGTTTCTCACTGGAGTTTGTGTGTCAGCAAGTCTCCCCAAGTTCCCAGAAATCTTCTCAGTATTCTAGCCTATCTTAACAAAGCAGTAGTTTGGATGGTTTTCACTCGACCTCTTATTTCCAATTCCTTCAGTCCCTTTGGTGACTACCGTGCGCACCGTCACTTTCAGGTTCTATATTTTTCAGTTCTATCGCAAGGTCCAAGTGGTTATCTCTCATTTCGCTTTCTTTCATTTTACCATGCAGACGGCTCGAACAACAAAGTTCACAATTCGGCAGGTTCTCTTTTTTTTTCTTTTTTTGTGACTATAACTAGATCTGGTCATCTGGCCGAGCTTAGTTGAACTGTTTGTATCTAAAAATCCCCCAAATATTGGGCGACTGATTTTCTTGGATGGATTCTGTTTTATGCATATGCTGTTTGTTCGTATTATCATTTTTTCTCATTTGAGAGTTTTTCACACCAGCATTAGCTGATGGTTTTCCACTGGTGTCTGAGTGATAGTCTCTTTAGGTCTTCAGGTATCTTCTGACCTATCTCAACAATGCTGTAGTTTGGATTGTTTCCATTCGTCATCTTATTTCCAAAACCTCCCGTCCCTGTACCTTTGGTGGCTGTATTGAACTTACTAATTACTGTTGGTACCAACGTCACCTTCATTGTTATTATTTTACTCCTTGATGTTTTTTCTTACCAATTTCAACTGGTAATATTCTACAGAAATCTGAGTGACAGCAAGCCTTCGCAGATCTTCTAAGTAATCTAATTAATCTTAACAGTGCTGAAGTCAAGATGGTTTTGATTTATCTTCTGATCTTCTGTTTCCCCAGTTTATTTTCCATGTTTTAGAGGACCAATCTAAGTGCACCAATTATAATTGGTATTAGTGTTGATATGCCATAAAACCAAACGAAACGAAACCAAACCAAACACACCTATTTTTATACATTTTAAGTCATCTCTTACAATTTCATTTGCTTGTCTCTCGAAATATCCTTGCAGTTGTTTTTATTCATATTTTTATTTTCTGAAAACTTTTATCGTTTTTCTTAAGGTTCTTTAGTTATCTTTTTATATTACTATTACTGACTGATATAATCAATATTTCCTTAGTTTTGATTTATTTTTCGAGTACTAGAATGGTTTCATCAATGAAATCTGTAACGTTGACTAGTCGTCTTCCTACCTTCTTTTCTAGTCACATAGGGTCTGTCTTTATCATCTCTCAAGGGTAAGGTCTTTTGCATTTTTTTATTATCATTATTTTATTCTACGCAATTTTTTATACACTAGCTAGGGCTGGTGATCTTTCACAGGAGTCTGCATAACAACAAGCCTCCTCGGGTCTCCAGTGCTCTTCTCTGTATTCTAGCCAATCTTAACAATGCTGTAGTTTGGATGGTCTCGATTCTTTTTCAGATTTTTAATTCCTTTTTCTTTTTTCCAGGCATCTGGAATCCCATCCAAGTGCACCAACCATAATTGGTATCACTGTCAACGTCATGAAACACAGTTTTTCAGTTCGCTGGCAAAGTTTAAGTATTTGTCTTTCTTTTTGCTTTCTTTTGATTTTACTATTTGGTCCCTCAGAACGGCTAAATCCACTCAACAACTAAATAATTTTGTTATAGTAAATGCATGGCCAAATTTTAATTTCTCGCCAAATTTTCAGGATCACTTTTATCACCAAGATGTGAATAGTTTATTCTTCTTTGCTGCTAGTTTGCTGTATCTGCTTTTTCCACGGAACCTACATTTGTTCTTCTATTGTGTATTATCAATTGCTTCACAAATATAATTCGTCCCTATGGCGTTGTTTTGGGCTAATATCGAAAGAGATTCGGTTATTCTTTGAGGCTTACGTTTCTGAATCATGTCAAGATCTTCCCTTTTGTAATCTCGCTTGTTTGTCGTTTGAAATATCCATACAGTTATTTTCTTTCCATTTCCGGTAACTAGTTGTTTTTTTCTTTTTGTTCCAATGTCGTTAACGGTGTTAGTTGTTAAGGTAATTTGCATTTCTTTGCTCTTTTTAATGTAGTCCTTAATTGACGTATCTATGCAGTCCTTTATGCTAACGAGTTCTCTTTTTTTTTTTTCTTCTTGACACATTCCCCCTATGTCCTCTCCTTAATGAAAGTCGTTGTGCATAACCAGCAATTTTCTTATATTTTTATAATTAATTCCATGCTATAACCAGATATCTAGCGAATATTAATGGAAAATCAACCGACTAAATGTTCCTTCTAATATACAAATAGCAAAACCAAAAAATTGTTCCAGTATATTTGTATTTTTCTCATGCTTGTTGTGGGAATAGGAGATTTTGGCTCAAATTCCTCCCAGGAGATTTGCAGTGAAGTAATGGCTAACATGATGGACTGAGATATTATGGTAATTGAGATCGAATCACAGTCACGCTATTACCATATTTACCCAATCCCTCCGCTCGGGCAGGATATGACACAAGGTCAGTTTTCAAGCGGAGTTTAACAGGTTTGAATTCAGAGTATTCCTTCTCCTAGACTAGTTGCCTCACCAAGGCTGAAGAACCTAGTCTGTCCTACTATTTACCCATAGCTGGAAGGAGAATAATTGGATTCATACCTTTCCCAAGGGTATTAGTGCTATGTGAAATGCAATCCGTCTCGTCCAGGATTTGAACTCGTGTCGCCGTGTCCAGTTCCTACGATGATAACTATTACACCACGGGGACCTCCTGTCCAACCCCTCCGCTCGGGCAGGATATGACACAATGTCAGTTTTCAAGCAGAGTTTACCAGGTTTGAATTCAGAGTTTTCCTTCTCCTAGACTAATTACCTCATCAAGGCTGAAGAACCCAGTCTGTCCTACTATTTAAACATAGCTGGAAGGAGAATAATTGGATTCATACCTTTCCCAAGGGTATTAGTGCTATGTGAAATGCAATCAGACTCGTCCAGGATTTGAACTCGTGTCGCAGTGTCCATTTCCAAGGACGATAACCATTACACCACGGGCACCTCCCACAGTCACGATATTACGTTCACTTTTGGCCTAATATCCTTGGGAAAGGTATGAACCCACTTATCCCACAGAACTTTAGGTTAAATAGTACGACTGTTGTTCTTCTGCTAGGATGGATAAGACATTATATAACCCATGAAGTTTTAAATGTCATTAACTAACAAAACCAACAAAACCAAATCAAATTGACTTAACCTTAATGTTGTTAGCTAATGACAAGTTGATCTCTCTTTAAAGTAATAGGAGTTTTCTAAATAAAGGTAACTCAAGTCTTCTTCCCAGTCCAGTAATGCTCCTTATCACGTGTTTTTGCTTTGCTATGGTCTTCGACACAAAACTCCGACCACCAAATAATGATAAATACGACACAACATTTATGTGAAAAAAGATTCTGCTGTTCTTGAAAATTCTTATTAATTATCGATATTTTTTCTCTCTTTTTAGAGTTTTATCCTGACGTCCGCTGAGACGGCTACGTTTTCATAGAATATTGGACGATCTTACTGTCTACTCTTAAGACTGGATGCGTTGATCTTTCTCCGCCTAGAAATCCCAAGAATCTACAATTCTCAGAAAAGACTTTCTGGCTTGTACTCCTGCCAGTTTTTCTTTTGCGATTCCCAGTGAATCACTTTCCCCACAGAGTCATGTCTATTTTTAATTCCTTTTCGGCAATTCTTCTGTATTCAATAATATCATTTACTGTCTCGTCACTTCCTCCATAGGGGCAACATTTGCTATTTTGTCGAGACTTTTAGTCTCACGACTTTTATTATTATTATTATTATTATTATTATTATTATTATTATTATTATTATTATTATTATTATCAATGTCGTATAGGTTTAAAATCATATTCCCTATCAGACGAATTTAATATTTCTATATTTGCAATTTTATGTGCAATTCTCTTTAGGTTTTCGTTTTCTTTATATTTCTATTTCCCTCTTTGTGTGCCTTCCCTCCTCAGTTGCAAACTCCGTCTCACGTCCTTATTGCTTTCTCCTCCTGTCATTCTCTATTTATGCTTCTGTTTTAAAACCTCTATTTTAAATATTGGCAGTAAATATATATTCTTCCTTATCGCAGCTGAAAAATATAATGTATTGGGAAAAAAAAAGTCTTTTAATCCATTTTTATAACTTTACTGGTTACTTTTTAAATTTTTTAATATGAAAAAAATATTTCTTTCGAAATATTTTCTCAATTTCCTGTGGGACATGATGTTCAGTGTTTGAGAGATTTCTGCTGTTTTTAGTAATTTTAATAAATGATTGTACAAGTTTAGTGTCCATGTCTGTGTATGATGATATTTATATCAGAGTTTAGTTCACAATGTAAAATACACTGTCTACTGTCATATTGGTATAATCACGTGTATATGCATAAGTATGTATTTATATAGTCTTTGAATATTGTATCTACTTTATGTACTTCCGTAATGTATGTCATAAAAAGGTTTATATTATATACACAGATACCGGAATGAATATGTGTAAGTGCTCTCACACACACCGACATATATACTTATTCACATTTATTTAAACGTTCTATGAATGTATGCGCATAGGTATAAACATAAGACACAGGTACTCGTGAATTTATAGGTGCACACATATACAGGGGACACGCTTACACACGCACATAAATATAGGTGTGCCTTTATGTATGCAAGTGTGATTGTGTCTATATATGCATAAATAACTATACACACTCACGTACACAGACACAGGCACACACATATGTGTGTGTGCGAGTACCTGTATCTACTTGCGCGCGCGCGCGTGTGTGTGTATGTGTGTGTGTGTGTGTGTGTGTGTATTAGGGTGTTTTTCAAATAATCAAGTTTTACCACAGAGGCTATAAAAATAATATGAGTTAAAATTTATTTTGATATTATCATAAAAATGTTATCACCTTCGTTTTAAATGTCTGCAGCCCAACGAGAAAGCAAATGTTCGATACTGAGTTTAAAGAAATTCAGGGTTTTCACTTATAAAATATTCTAGCAATTGAAGGAAATGAAAATTTGTAGGTGTCAAATCTGGTGAGTATGGAGGATGTGGAAGAACCTACTATCCTAAGATGTTATCATTTCACAGATTTATTGGGCTACAGTCGTCGAAAATTATAGTGATTACATTTTTGTTGATAATGTTTATATATCCTCTCCGGTAAAATGTAATTACATTCAAAACTCACTCATATATATATATATGTATATATATATATATATATATATATATATATATATATATATATATATATATTTGGACCGATGATCACATGGGTGAGAAACTGTGTTACTTAGTACCTTTGAACTCATTTCAACACTATCCTAACTTGTATATATGCTCTTTTACTGATTGTAAATCCACTTTATTAATAATCATATATATAAATGTACACGAACAATTTATAAGATTTTTGGCACAAAAATGAAGAAGACGCTCACATACACACGCACACACACGCACACTCGTATATATATATATATATATATATATATATATATATATATATATATATATATATATATATAAATCAGTAATATTAAGTAAGCGTCTAAAGGCAGATTAAACATGTGCAATCATCTGATGAGACGGAGATTATGATGATATTCTTCGTCGAAATAAATTTATAATGTCAGTTTAACCAGGTTCGAGTTCCCTTCTAACTGCACTATATATATGAGTATCATTAAATAAGGTTCCAGACTTTTTTTCGTATGGGCGCTTTTAAAGATAGTACACACGTGAAACTCTAGTCCCCTTCGAAGTAATCTCCTCCGGTTGCAATGCACTTGTTTTACCGTTCCAACAGCTTCTGGAAGGCCTCATGGAAGTCCTCTTGTGTGAGCGTGTCAATGACCTTCGTCACAGCCACCGTCATCTCCTCAATTTTCTCATAACGACAGCCCGTGAGCTTAGGAAATAAGCAAAAGTCACAGGGAGCAAGGTCTGGACTATAGGGAGGTGACAAACTGTCTTGATGCCCATCTTGGTCAAATAGTATGTGACAAGGATGGAGTTGTGGACTGGTGCATTGTCCTGGTGGAAATGCCACTGACCCTATTTGAAGAGTGCTCGCCTTTTCCGACGGAATCTCTTCCTGAACTCCCTTAAAACCTCAACATAGTAACCCTAACCCTAAACCTTTGGCCAATCAACTCTGGTGTATTGACTTCCTTACTCCTCCCAAACCTCTCATTATCCCTCACAGACTCCCTGCCTTCCTTGAATCTCTTATGCCACACAAAAACTGATGCTCGATTCATGCAAGAGGGCCCAAAAGCAGTCTGAAGCATTCCATACGTTTCTGTGTCATTTTTTCCAAGTTGAAAAGAGAATTTTATTGCATATTGTTCTTCTAAAGTGCTCCAGATTGCATTTTTGAAACTCACCAGCTGTGACAATCAGGTTTTAGTAGGGTGTATTCCAATTCCTGCTGAAGCTGTTCATTGGAACCTGAAATCATAAAAATTTGTCAGTCATCTTCTAAAATGTATAGCAATAACATACTGAATTTTCAAGAGTCTACACCAATTTAAATGTTTTTATGAAAAATGTCTGGAAACTTATTGAATGCACCATAGTATATATATATATATATATATATATATAGGGGAGTTTTGGATATAATTATATTTATCGGAGATGATATATATATATATATATATATATATATATATATATATATATTATGATAATAGAATCACATGAAGATAAATGGACAGAGCGTCTGCAAACATTTAGCTCAAATGGCTTTAAAATAAAGTTGAATCGCCCTTAAGTCACCGTTTTGAAATAGATTGGAGAGCCATGGGAAGACACTTAAAAACCTAAATAAATAAAGCAAACAACCAGGATTAATTTAAAGCCCATCACGCCTATGCTTAACATATATCTTTCAAATGGACAGCTCAGTACCAGGTGTTAACGATATCATAGATGATATGAATATCCGTTAAAAACACTTTGATACCAGAACATAATTTTTATTCAACGAATGGACGCGCTACGTCACCTGTTCATTTTCCGTCTCTTCTCATATATCATACGAAATCTTAAAAAAAAACTTTCTAAGAAGTCTTTTTTCACAAGAAATATCTTTTCTCTTGACGATAACTTCATGTCGAAACGTTAAATTTTTTTTTTTAGATAATAAAAAATAAATATTCCTATTTGTCTTATCACTTTTTATTCTTTCATAAGTACTGAGTGTTTCAGAAAAACGGTTCTCATTTCGTATTTTGGGGGCGTCCTCGTGATGTAAAGGTTAAGGCGCTAGACGTCGGAATCGTAGTATACAAGTTCGAACTCTAGTCGCATTATTACGTTCACTTTCGGACAAATACCCTTGGAAAAGGCAGGAATCCCCTTATCCTTCCAGCTATTGGTTAAATGTTACTGCAACTGTTTTACTAGAAGGATTGATTTGGCATTAAATAACCCAAGAAACTTGATATGCCATAAAACAAAAAAAAAAAACGATTTCGTATTTTAATAACTTGACCAAATGTTTAATAATTTATCTTTTTTTCTGTTTAAGTAAAGGAATGCTGTGCCATTTGCAAGAAAAGAAAAAAGTGTTTTAATATTAGATATAGAATTAGCCGTTATTCCTACACATTCTGATAAAATTTGAGATCATTTGAATGGTAACTGGTCAAGTTATTAAAATAAATATTGATATCAATTTCTCTCATATACTTTGTACACCTCAAAAGTTATCTATCGTATCTCTCTTTCTTTCTCTCCCTCTCTCTATCTCTATCTGTCTACCTCTCTCAATATATATATATATATATATATATATACACCATAGATAAGGATTTTGTTTTGTTTTTTTAAGTTTCTTCAGACTGTTTTACCACAAATATAAACTGCATTTTTTAAAATTAATTCATAGTAATATTTAAACATTCGAAAATATTTGTTTTGAGCCCATTCAAAATGCCGGCAAATTAAACGGGTACTTGATGGTTTAATAGAGGTCTGTCATCAAATTATAGCAAGCTACGAACTGCAAACCATGTGAAATCTAAAGAAAAATGTTTTGTTTACGCGGATAAATATCTATAAGTAAATAAGTAAAATAAATCTTCTCAACTGGTCTGAACATGACTTTGCCATTCTGAGTCAGAGTCAAAAAAGGACTCCATGGAGTGAAAACTCACTGACTCTCTGGTGCAGCAGTTTGTAAAGAAGGTAATCCGGACAGTCTTTTGGAAATGGAAGGCCTCTTCGCAATTGTTTTCCTTGAACATGGTGCAGCCCAAGCAGTGCTGGTCTGCACCCGTGGTTTAATGGTTAACCTACTAGACTGCTGAATCGTTCAATTATGTTCACCTTCGAACTAATACCCTTGGGAAAAGTATGAGCCCCCCTATCCTCTAAGGTATAGGCTACGTAGTACCACAACTGGTCTTTTGCACGGATGGCTTTGGCATTTTGTGACTCATGAAGATTGATATACCATTAAACAAAAAAACAAACGAAACAGAACAGTACTTCGTTCTGCCAACTCCTCAGGCAATATTTACCTTATTTATTGAATGTCCCTTATATATATCATCAACATCATCATGTCATGCTGCTTGCACGGATTTCCCTGACTCTCTCTAGCCACTCGTCTCTATCGTCTATCACTCCCGGCAAGTCTCCCTGGGTACATCCTTTATCACTACAAAGCTGTTGTAGATAGGTTTTAGCTGGTCACCCAACACTTGTTCGTCCGTGTGAAGGGGTTCACAGTACTACATCGCTAATGAGTTCGAACTTACTTCTCCAGCAGTGTCAAGCATGTCTTGTTTGTCTAATTTGGATGGTTTTCGTGATGAGTGATAGGTGGCCGTACAGCTGCACTTCTCCGGGATGTCGCTCAATACAGCTCGTAGCATTATTGTACAATTGATATCAAGGTTTTTCTATATACGCTTAGACAGCATCCATTTGGTGAATCCATATGGTAATATTGATATGACCTCTGCTTAGCAAAAATGCGTTATATTTTATCGGATAGGTCCGACTTCCATTTAAACTATAGCCTATGGATAACTGTCCATTATAATATATATCTATCTATATATATATATATATATATATAAAGTAAAGCTAGTGACTCTAGTCAAGGACGACCCAAAGACTCCCTTTTCAATAACTGAAACACCGATGTGTAGAAGAGGGCGCTACTCCAATCCCTGGATTGCTCAACTTTACCCTTGTTCCGTAACTGATAATGCTGAGTGTTAGGCAAGGCGACATCAAGTACTATTTTTTGAGTGTTTGGTATGACTCGACTTGGGATTGAATACCGGTCTTCCGAATTATTGACGAACCTTCTCTCTCTCTCTCTCTCTCTTTCTCTCTCTTTATATATATATATATATATATATATATATGCAAATTGAGTTTTAGAATAAATGCCTTAATAGTTTTGTGACTCTGAAATCTATAGACGGTAAACTTGCCAAAAAGTCTCATCTAGATGATGTATTTGATGTTAAAATAAGAGAGGTTATGTAGCCATAATAGAATAGCTGTTACAACCATTCACCACGGATATTATTTAACACCTTTTGACAATGGAACGCTTGTTGGAGCCTAAGATTGTTCATTCCATGGCGGAAACTTCTTACATTTTTTCCCGCAAAACAGTAACTACGTTGTACCTGTGCTTATGTGAATTCAATACTGAAATAAGTTTAATATAAAAACTGAGAAAACTTGAATTCCAGCGATTAGCAGAGACATTAATCATGGGCAAAAAAAAAACAACATTGCATCAGATGTGTGCTAAATCAATTAATCATGCTGCAAAACATACAGTCAATGCACAATACAGGTACATTGCATTTTATTTATTTTTTATTCGTCGATCAACACGAACACCATTATTAATAACATGTCTTCGTCTACTAAACCTCACTTGGGCCAGAAAATGTCACCATGTGACTGTGTAAAAAAAGAAGCAGCCGAAGGAAAGACGAGTTGACAGAGTTCAATACCTCTTCCACTTGGATATATATATATATATAAATGAAAAGTCCAGAAAAGTTTTCAGATTTGGTATTTATATCTTTTTATTATTATTCCATATACGTATGTCACTATATTTTGAAATATCCACCAATGATTTCAAATTTGTTTTATTTTCTTAAATAATCATTATATATATATATATATATATATGTGTGTGTGTTTGTGTGTGTATGTGTTGAAATGATTGTATAAGCGAGAAAATGGTAATGCCTAATCGCTGTTTATTCGTCTGCGCCATCCTAATTATATATACATGTGTGTGTGTGTGTGTGTGTGTGTGTGTGTGTGTGTGTGTGTGTGTGTGTGTGTGTGTGTGCGCGCATGTGCGTGTGGTATCCTACTTATACATATATACTATATTTATACATCATAATCATATTCATATTTCCACACGCACACACACGCTCGCATATATATATATATATATATATATATATATATTTATGTATACGTGTATATGTGAGTACCTGTGAGAAGGGTGTAGTATAAAGTAGAAATTGGATGAAATTTTTGCAACAAATATTTCCATGCTTACGTGAGCTTTTCTTAATATGGCATGTTGAAGAATTTTAATTGTTGTAAGAGACTCGCACGTGAAATGCATTTACATTACAATTATTCTATGCGAGTGTCTAAATTTAAGTATGTATGGCTGGTATATGCCGGGAGCTCCTATTTTATTTTTGGTCTTAACGAATTTTTTAGCTGTAAATTCGTTAGCAGCTTCAAAACGTAATATCATAAACCATTTTAGTAATTTGTCCACGTCTTTATCGAAAGTCCATTAAAGTACATTTTTGTTGTCATTTTATATCTTCAGTCAGTAAATTCATAAGATAACCAAATTTCTCGTTTTATTTCTTCTTTCTTATAATATTGTTGAATAGTCGAGTGAGGTAGTTTATCTAAGTCTGCACTTGGTCGCTGAGTTAGATCTGAACTGAGATCTGTCGGAACTCTGAAATAGGATAGTTATTCAAGGCACATAGGGACATTACATTTTGCGCCTGGGGACAAGTCCATTCATTGGATAGTGATTGGTTGCCGGCCAAGGAGTGGACATATTAGTGTATATATACAGGCTTTTTTAACAGTAGCGTGGAGTCTGTATTAAGTTACAGCCTGTTTTATTTTTTCTGCCGACGGGACGCTAGTTGGAATCCCTGGGCCAGTAAATATTATTGTTATTATGGTTTTTATTCTGTACATTAGTGTGATGACTTCTCAACAAAAAAAATGACCTGACGAGTAAAACCTAGAAAGTAAACAGAAAGCAAAACAAGAGTACTACTTTCATATATTGCTGACAATAATTTCAATGTAATATTCTACAGCTAGATCTCGATAAAGGAGGAACACGTATATATAAAAATATAATCTTTATCTTTATTCTTAAACGTTGACATTTATACAGAAACTGTTCTTCTACAAGGATGGCTTTGATATTGAATAACAGGCAAAAGTTGGGAAATGTATGAATCTAAATATTCTCTCTCCAGCTTTTTATAAATAATAGGACGGATTATCATCTTAAAAATCGATACGGCACCTGGTCTTGGAAAAGAAAAACTGAATTCAAACCTATTTATTCCGCTTAAAAATGACTTTTTTTAAACATCCTGCTCCTTCAGAAGGGTTTGGCAATTATTTGCATAAGGTCTGATCGAATTAAAGATAAGACAAATTGTATATGTATATATATCAAAGTTATATAAAAGTGAATTAAATGTCTTGAAGTGAGTAGTTTTTCGAAATGTGTAAGTGTAATGTAAATCCATTTCATATACCAAACCCTAAATATTTTTTGTTATGTCCTCTCCTGGGTCAGAAAATCAAAATATGTTTGATGAATAAGATAGGTCTTTTGCATTTACTTTAGGCAGAAGCAATTGGGAAACAACACTTTCTGTTCAGGAACAATAAAAATAGGGAAAATGTAATCAAAGATTGATTCATATCCCATAAGTCTAATGAGAAGTACCTTGTAGGAAATAGAATTGTCGACCCGAGTTCAAATACTGTATTAGGCTATTTGCATTTCTAAAGTCCTTGGGAAAATCACGAACTCATCTGTTTCCCCTCGCCCCCAAAGCAATGTATGAATAGTGCCCCAGACTTGGTTCATTAGCCTTTGTTTAGGAAACCAGTCTTGGAGAAGGAACATTCAGAATTCAAACAAGTTTCCCTTCACTTATAAATTGACTTGCCTCACAACCTGCTCCCGGCGGAGGGGTTGGGTAAATGCATGCATATAATGAGGACTGAATCTAACAAATAATAATAGGCTGCTTGACAAACAAGTTAACCACAGCACTAGAGAGGAGTTATCTATCTACTTATATTAGGCAGGTTATACACAAAGATAGTTGAACGAAATATTTGTTGATAATCGTTCTTATTAGTAATAATTTGCTTGTTTAATTCGATAATGATGAAAATACGTGTGGCGTGATACAAGACTAGTAATATGTGGCCTCCTGTGAGAATCAAACTTATAACTAATGATCTGCTTATCAACTTGCAAATCATTGAACTAAAAATTACGCCTATCATAAATAATCAAATGACACAGAACTACATAAGTTACGTAAATGCAAAAGAGGTTGAGATCAAATTATGAGTCACTGCACGAGAAGTTAGTCTAGACTGTAGACTCTGTCGACGCAGAGCCGTGTATCAGTTTGTTAAAATGAATGTTTACTGTTGTTCAGATATAAAATTCTTCGGCACTGGTATTTAATATCATAATAAAAATATCACTGAAAGGTCAATAAAAGCACGCAATCATTTAGGCATTGTCCAGCTTTTCTTGTGGTAAAGAAAGACTCGCGTTTTAAGAGTTCAGCTGTTAATATAGTGATAAATAGCAACCATTTACTTTTCATTTTCTTTAATATGTTAGGCTATTTTCTGGAACCAGCTTTTAGATATATCATTTTAAAACTTAGGCTTACATTCACAATGTTAACTACTAAATAACTATAGAAAAAAACATCTTGCAAAGAATCTATATCTTATAGTCCGTTGACCATCCTTTAGAGATCGATTGAATAAATAATCCTTCAATACTGGCTTTTATTGAAGCCGTATATATCATATCAAAGAGGAATTCTCCTAGACGAGTCCTTTCACAAAATCGAGAAGTTCGTTCAATCCTAGGCTTATATTAGAATGCTTTTTTCCTAAATTCATAATCATCAAAATCAAAAGTCGATCAGAGACAGTCTTATTTATAATAAAACTGTTCAGCATTGAAACTCTGTAATTAAAATTAAAATTTCAACACATTCAAACTGAAAATAAAATCAAAATTTTATGAATTTACATAAGAATTATACTTACTTTTGGAATGCTAAATGGAATGGAAAAACGAAGAATAGTGAGAAGACTTGAACGTCTTCACTTGAAGATCATAAAAAAAAGCAGTCTATGGTATTTAATAGAACTTCTCTCTCTCTCTCTCTCTCTCTCTCTCTATATATATATATATATATATATATATATATATATATAGAGAGAGAGAGAGAGAGAGAGAGAGATAAGTACCTGTCTAGCCACACTGAAGAGTTCTGATAGAACGAAACAGATCTGTCTGTGGATGACAATATATATATATATATATATATATATATATATATATATATATATATATATATATATATATTATTATTTGGTCCAGTTAAACCGGAGTTGGGAGTAATTCCGCCAGGATAAGAAAACTATTCAAAAGTGAATTTTAAAATTTTCCTGGTAAAGAGCTCAATGTAACAGACATTACAGAGCAATCATTTCATTAAGAAAAAACACAAACCGGTCACATTAGGATTATAAATTTATTTCCATCCTGTTATGTGTTTTTGATAAAATCAAAAAAACACGAAAAAAATTTAACAGGACTTCTTCAGATCTTATGGTTAAAATAAATCAGAATAGACACAGGAAAGAAGGGTGGGAGGGGATAGAAGAGGGGTGAAAAGTTATCTCCTCATTTAGCCCACTTCCGTTTATATATATATATATATATATATATATATATTTGTCGGTGAGTGTGTAAATGTGCTTGCCATGAGTGTCTATACAGTGCACATGCAGTTGTGTATACACATGTATGCACACACACACATCCTGATAGATAGATAGATAGATAGATAGATAGATAGATAGATAGATAGATTCATTCATAAGTATTTGGCGAATTTGGACAGATTGATCTTTCTGTTCACTTGTCAAATGATCCATGAATCCACATCTTTCCCCGGATATTTTCCCAATTTTTTTGAAAACAATCCCCTTCGTAATATTGAAATTCATTTACATTTAATGTTTTCTTACGCTGAATAAGCTATTTTTGCTTTAATGTCCCTGAAATTTAAGGCTACATTTCGAAAATACATACATACATACATACATACATACATGCATACATACATACCTATGTATGTACCTATGTACGCACTTTCTAAATATTTCTGGCTTATCGTAATGTTTGTTTTAGGGTGTTTTTTAAAAGATTTTTATAGAAAAAAAAAGCATTTATCTCCTTGAGAACATCTTAAAACAAAACAAAAAAAAGAGAATAAATTTTATCTCTTATTAAATTAAATTTAGGTCCGTATTGGCATAGAAGACAGCCAACAAATAAACAGAGTAAATCAAATTACAGTAAGATGTAGAAATATATACTGTTAAAGATTATCTTAAATAAAATTTGAAAAAAAAATTCATTTTTATGAAAATAGCACTTAACTGACGCAGAAAATTTCCTGAAAATTTTCACAGCCATTTTTGTCTTCTTTTTTTTCTTAAATGAATGGAATCAATAAATTCATTTACTAATTAAATTATATATAAATACACAAATTATGTCAATGTACATATACTAAATGCCTGAATTGGACATTCTTGCGTGAGCATTGGTTTGTAGACTGCACATATTTTCACATATTTATAGATACATTATATATTTGAGTCCCAGAATATTTATTTACTGTTTTTTTTTTAATCAAATGTATATGAGTATGTGTGCAATTAATTTCTATACAACGAAATCAATAAGGAATCGATTTATTTGAGTAATCACAATTAAATATAATGAAAAAATCATATTACTAATCTCCAGAGACGAGACAGACTTATCAATCATGATTCAAGATAATATCATTTGTTACAAAAGGTCTCTCGTATAATAAGGTGAAGTGAAGTAGTAGTAGTAGTAGTAGTAGTAGTAGTAGTGAGTGTAGTAGTAGTAGTAGTAGTATTTGTGGTGTTGGAAAGGTCTACTTTAATTCAGAGGAAAATTTTAAAAAACATAAAAAGCAATTAGATTGTTGCGTTTAACTTTATTATAGGTTTTGAAAACAGAGCAGCATAACAATCGATCGACTCCATCATAGTTTTACATAGTCAAAGAATATGTATTTACCCAACCCATCCACAACAGGTAAGTGCGACACAAGATCAATCTTTTTAAAAGGAGTAAACTTATGCTTTGAATTCAGAGTTTTCCTTGACAAGCTAAAGAAATCTGTTTGCCCTACTACTTACCCATAGATGGATCCATGCCCATCCCGAGACTACGGGCGCGAAAGAGAAAGATTTGAACTTAGATCGACAGGTTAATGTCGTAAGATGATTGATCAGAGTTAGGCAACACGTCTCTTGATTAGTTAAAGAGTGGTTTTATGATAAGCACGTGAATTGCTGGGAAGAAAAGTACTCGCATACATACAACACGATTTCCTTGCTTTTGGACTGCGATTGAAATTCGCCTCATTTTGATAAGCAAGAAAAGGTTGTTTGTTTGCTTGGTTGCTGTTTAGTGCCATTTTAACCCCTTTGGGTTATCTAATACTAATCCAGTATATATATATATATATATGTATATATATATATAAACTGAATTGGTATTAGATAACCCAAAGGTTGCCACTAGCGTAAAGCAAGGCTCTTCAAATAAATTGAGGTCTCGGTAGCCGTTGAGTGGATATATCTAAATAAAACAAATGCGATAAATAAGCATTTCAATTACTTCCGCTTTCGCTGGTTTCCTCCTGGCTGAGTTGTAGAATCTTGCATTTGCGTTACAGTTGACTGGGTTTTGATCCCAGTTACGGGAATCTAGGCACACTGAAGAGTTGTGATACTACGAAACAGTCTGTCTATGGATAACAATATATATATATATATATATATATATATATATATATATATATATATATGTGTGTGTGTGTGTGTGTGTGTGTGTGTGTGTGTTAGAAACCAGTAGATAGATAACTAATTTTAAACGAGTTGTTCGAGTTCATTTCTTTGCACGGAGTTAAATTATTTTAAGTGTACTTGTTTAACAATAAAAATCCTATTTAAAAGGATCGATATTTTTGTTCACAGGTATACGGTTTCAAGCATTGCTGTTTAACAAGTTTCTTTTGCTTGATTCCATATCAACATTCGTGGGTTATTCAGTGTCAAAGTTATCCTTCAGAAGAACGGTAAGGATACAATATAACCCAAAGCTCGGGGTGATAGGTGATTCTATACTTTACCCAACATTATTAGTTTTAAAGTGAATATTATAGCGTGACTGGAGTTCGAACTCGCTTACTACATTGTCTTAGGTCAATATGTTAACCACTTTGCCACGGGAGACTACCTCTCACTTCATCATGTATTTCTATGAGATAGAAATAATTTGCAGACAGTTATATAGGTTCAATGAAGTTATAACAATAAGCCTTAGTAAATGATGGAACAGTTCTATTTAACTCATATATAGTACCCTAACAAGTACTACTATTCCTAGTCAGAGGGGACCTGCGTTTGATGGCTACGAAAGAGTTTTCCAAATTCCCAAAAGCTCAAAGACGTGAGCCTCATCATTAGATGTCATTTTGCCCTTTATCATGACCCCCAAACCACTAACGTCACCCAGTTAAAATGTCACATCGTAGAGAACATTTGCCAAAGCAATAGCGTAAAGATAATATAAAAGAATAAAGCCACTTTTTTGTACAATTTTGCAAATGGCCCAGTCGGTTGGGGCAGTGGAATACACCGACTGCATCTCTGCTGAGAAGATAAGACCCCCGCGCAACGAATAGTCTGGATATGACACTAAACAATCTATGGTGAGGCTCTAGTAATACTGAATCTTTTGGGAATGGGGAGTAACACTTCATTTCCATCGCTCCCAGGTCTAAACTGGCCTGGAGTCGAAGCATCTGATAGAGTCCTATCTAGGGTTTAAATAACTCTTTGAAATTTAAACTGAGTACAAACAAATGACTTATGCTAGGTTGAATTGTTTGAAATAAACCGATTGGCCATTTAACTGTGTGTAAACAAAAGACTGAAGTTTAATTGCCTAGCAGTTAGAATGTTCGCCAAAGGTCCAGGAGATCGAGGTTCAATCCTAGTTTGAGTCATACAAAAACTCAGAAAATGGTACTTGATGCCTCCTTGCTTAACACTCAGCATTATAAGGTATTGATCAAGGGTAAAGGGGAGCTATCCAGGGAAAGGAGTAACGCACTTCCTTACCCCCAGTGTAGTAGCTATTCAAAAGGAAGCCTTCAGGTTCCCCTCGACTAGGGTCGCTAACTTACTTATTAGTGATACACAACAAGACTTTGAATCAGTTATCTTTGTTGGCTAGTGCTAAATCAAATTGTTAGAAATAGAACTGTTTGATAATTTAACTGTGAGTATCTAGAAATTGTGTTTAGCAATCATATATTTAATATATATGCAAAAACAGGATTTGGCATTAAATAACCAAAAACGGTTGATATGGCATAAAGCCAAATATTAATGTTAGCCCGTCATCGTTAGTGATCGCAATTTATCCAGAGAGATACTTATCAAATGTTAATCTGACTTTTTTCACTTTCTTATATAAAATATATAATCAAGATTTAACCTGATATGAAGCTTAATCGCAGCCGAGAGTTGCCTTTAAGCAAATATCAGATTAAAATAGACTGAACATTTTATATTTGGTTGATTGCTTCATGGATGACCCCCAAGAGATCTGCGTTCAAGCCTAGGTAAAATCTTCGAATTAGCGTTTTAATTATCATGGCAAGAACTCACACTTAAAACCTTCATTCATATTTTCCTCTCAAAATTGATACTCCTACTTGGTACATTGCTTAGAAAGCTAGATCAACACATTATTTTTAGTGAGTTCGGTTCTCATGGAGTTACCTATACTCTTAGCCAGTTGCTAAACAAAGAAAAGTTGAATCAATTATTATAAATGAGATGTACTCAAATACCGTCAAGAATATAAGAGAATTTGCTTTCGTTGCTCATGAAAAAAACGTTGAATTTGATTGAATGAATGGTGCGAATTTATAAACTCCAGAGCATTTTAGTCTATTGATTTTTCAGGCATAGGTTCTGCTTTTTGTTCTTAAAGTTTATCTGAAAATAAGAAATAATGCTATTCGAATATTTTTCTGCATAAGGATGTCTCTATTTCTCAAAAGCAGTCCACTTGGTGAGAGAGAACTTCTTTTTCTTTCACTGTTTCTTTCTCTGATTGATTGATTGATTTATTGAATGATTTTAACGACAAGTCAATCGGTCTTGGGTTATTTCATTGAAAAAAAAAGTGAGGGAATTATATCCATTGTAAGATGATATTCATAATTTTTTGGGCGTTCCTAAAGTAACTTTTTTGCACACGCTCATTGCGAATACGAATAATTTTTAAACAGATCTATTTGACCCAAAGGTGGGACACAAATAGGCACTAACACTGCGGGACTGGGTGAAGATGGGAGTACTGTTAGACAAGTGTCATTCTACACTCTCCAGATATACGGAATTGATTCTTCAATGCCCAATGCAGTCATGTGTCATACCCAGGACAACACCTTTGGGGTATTTTAAGGCCCGCTTTCTCAGTAAAAATCATTGGGCACTTTAATGTTCCCGAACATTTCGGCTGTTTATCGTAAATTCCGACCTACTTGCAAATATATCTATTGCTACATTTTCACTGATAATTGCCGTCTCTTGATCCTCTAGAACGGTCTTGATTGATTGTCTCCAACTTCATCCACTCAGATGAGTCTTCAAACTAGTTGCAGTCTGCAAATATTGAAGCAGAAATAATAAAGGGAGTGATGATTGTCGGTGTTATTGTATTCGGCTCTACGACAATATTTCTTTGTGCATTGCTTTGTGCCTTTTCAAGCAAAAGCATTTGCAGACTTTGCTGTAAATTACGTATATCCTCACCCTGTCTCAAAGGAAGATTATCCTGTGTATTTCTCCCGGGTGATTAACGTATCCTACCATAGAGAGAAAAACATCGTCATAAAGATCACCAATCCAAGCAAATTTTGAATATATACATGCATGTTGATGAAGACAGTTAAAAAAAGACGTTTTAAGCCATACCAGAAAGAAGAGCCAAAAGTGAGCATTTTTGCTGAGGCAACAAAATACCACTTCTTATGATTGAGGAAAAAGTAATCCATATTTCTGTCTACCTTTTTCTGCTAGTGAGGCTCATGGAAAGTTTTAAGTGTCTAACAAAGGTAAAGTCAAAGTAGGGCTTAGAACTTATTATATGATCCTCAAACATATATACATTCACATTCTGCATTAGATTGTTGGCGTTTTATTCGTCGCTAATATTAATGGAATCTATTTTTTACTTATAGTGTAAGTAATGTGGATCAGTTTTAAATCGTTAAAACCGTGGAAAAATGCCGTAGGTCTATCGGTATGATTGAGAGCTATTGAACCCAAGTTCAATCTGAGACTATGACTCTGATTGGGTTCTTTCAGTTTAGAAAATAGTTTGAACAGTACAACCATTTGTCGAGTAAGCGTTTTTTAAGGGAATATTTGATTTTCAACACGTTTGTGTTTCTACTTAAAGCTCGTCACGAGTGAAATCGATGGGTCGTAAGAAATAATATACGTGCATAGAAGAACGGTGTCCACTACTGTGAATCCCGGCACAGAACGAAGACTGTTGGGGTTTCAGCAACGAATAAGAACACACAGAGAGACACAGAGAATCAACACGAAAAAGTCGACTCTAACAACAACGACAACAGCCGACGAAAGAAGACAGATTCGACAAACAAAAAAACAATTTGAAAAGATGGGAGCTGAATGACGTTGAACATAGTAGATAGGGTCTAAAACCATGAAATGCGAATCTCCCGAGTAAACGCTGTATAATAATGTGCTTGTGAAAGGCATGAATCTTCTCCTCCCAGCTAAAGGTAAATAGTAGACCAGATATAAATTTTTACCCTTCGTATGAGAATTAGACTTGAGGGAAAACTCTGAATTAAACCATGGCTTAAGTCTGCTTAAAAACTGACAATGTATCATATCCTGTTCATAGTGGCCATATATATGCGCTTTTGTTGGTTTGTTTTGTTCTATGGTTAATATATTTTCAAAGTGAGATAATATTCCAGACGTTACCAATTCAAATTCCAAATATAATTTGCTTTCTACAAAGCTAAGTGGATTAACTCACCTGCAAATTATATACAGCAACTTAGTCTTTTAGCTTTGTAAAACAAGATTAAATCTAACTAAAAAAAAACAATGAAATTAGGGAAACAGACGCAAAACAGTAAATTTTGTCAATATGGCCACCACTTTTGATAATTTTATTGAACACATCATCAAAATGATTTCATGCCTTCAAAATAAATTCTTCAAAGCTTTTATTCCATTCCTCATTAGTGGCAGTCTTAAGCAAACCAATATTTCGATGTGAAGTGGCATTTGTTTTGTTTTCTAAAACTCCCCATATAGCGTAACCAAAGGGGTAGAGGTCTGGGTTTAAATCTATTTTAATTGCTGTTCTCGTGGATTTTTAATTGATTAACGTGCTTTCTTATGGATGTTGTTAGCTACGTCTTAATCGCCTTAGCGAGAGCAGTTAACAAGCCTTCTTTTCATTTTTGTTCCATCCTCATACTCCTCCTTTTCCATGAAAAGCTCTTTTTCTGTAAGAAAAAATTTCTTTACTTTGTATACAGTAGACAAAGAAAGTTTGGCTTGGTTTCGGCGTTAAAGAAACATAGATTCATTGACGTTTCTTTTCTTGTTTCCTTATATTGGACTGAATATTAATTTTAAGAAAGTGCTTAGATAATAGAGCTAATCATGACAATTTTGATCTATTCTTTAAAAAAAAAAAATTGGAGTAATCAGACTAGAAAAAAAAATTTAAAACTATTCCATATTTTGCTTCCTTGCCCTGTATACAAAGGATTTGCCATTAAAAAAAGTTGATATATGATAAAGCACAATCAACCAACCAACCAACTAACAAAACTGAAGAATGTATTTTTCTTATAAGCCAGGTCGTTTAATGTTTTCTACATTGCTGGTCACAACGAACTTCCATATCTTTTTTCCTTTTCCTATTGGACCCGATCGCTTGACAATTTTATATTTCCATTATCGTGGAGGTCTTCCAAGTGGTCGTTTCCTACCTCTCGAATACCACTCAACAACTGCCTTAGCCCACCTGTTGTCAGTGACTCTTGGGACGTGTCCAGTCAAGTGGAAATTCTGCCTTTAGTACTCAGCGATCATTTCCTTCACTCCACTTTGCTTTAGAGTTGCTTCGCTTTGAATGTGATCGCACAAAAATAATACCAGTATAGATCTTTTCATCCCCGTCGGTGTTGTAATCAGTCTCACCTTGATCTTACCTTCTACGAGAGTACTAGATCTATATCTCGGTAGATATTTACCATTCGTACAAAGTAGACTTACTCTTTCAGCTTCTTGATTTGATCACACAGACAACCACACATATGTCTCTCTCTGTATATATGAATACGACTACAATAATTTCAAATTTCGTATTTAGTTTTCATTTTAGTGAAAGAAAAAATAACTAAATACCAAATTTTAAATCATTTGCAAACCTATATATTTTAAAGAATTTATTTTCATCTCGTTGGACCCACAGCAATTTATATATATATATATATATATATATATATATATATATATATATATAAAGGACTATACATATGACCTAAATTAATGGAAAATAACTTTAATATAACTTTGTAGATATCATTATAAGAAACCTCACAAATATAAGTGTTGATTTTAATTATTGGTAAAAAGTGTATTCAATCTTCCAACGAAAACAAAAATAAAAGTGGAATTCGTTTTTAAAATCATTTTTACAATTTTAATTTCATTTCAAAATTCACACATTCCAACGGCAGTGATAAGTATATGATTATTTAAAACACGAATGAAATGTTAATTAATAATTAGGAACATTTCCTTTTCACCATAAAACCTTATTCCATATGTTCTGCATGGAAGACACACGATGTTTAAGGTTTCAAACGCAATTCCATCTTAACCTTTTTTTTTTCTCTTTTCAAACTGTTTTCGTACGCGTGTTGTCACACATGTTTCACAAGTTCTCAATGGGATTTTTATCGAGAAAGTTTCCCAACCACTCCATAAACGCCGTATTCCTGAGTTCAAACCATTCATTACTGACGTCAGTATTCAGAATGGCTCCGCTCACCAAATATAACACTCTTCCATAATACGCCCGTACTGAGAATATTCTGACTGTATCCTCCACAAAGGGTAAGAACCTTCTCTTCCAGAAAAGGGTATACTGGTATAAGACTAAGTTTTATATAATAGCGAGGCTCCATTCCTGGAAAGTTGGCTGTCAGTTTTACAACAATCCACTCTTATTCGAATTGTTAGTATCCGTGCAGGTTCCTTTCAGAGATCGAATATGTCTGTTTGATAATTATTCCAACACGATACGAATACTTGATATCATATAACTGTGCGCAAAACTTCTGAAGAAACAAAGACACAAACATTTAAATATAAACATACAATGTACGAAACCCTCCAATGTCTAGACCTTAAATAAACCCTCGCAGCCAGTGACGTCGAATACACAAACTGAATCTCGGTGGAGAGCAAAGACCCACCCTAATGAGTGTTCTGGATATGATGATAAACAATCTGATAGTGAGGTTTCAATCCTGGAGCCTTGGCGAATGTGAAGTACCTCTTCATTTTCATTACTCCCAGGGAGATTCTGAACCGGAATGGTTACACCTGAAACATAGGCTCCAATTGATGGCTTAAAGAAAAATATTTAATCATTTTCTATGGTTGAAAAAATTTAACAGTTTGTAAACAAATGACTGATCTTAAATTAGATTATTGGTACTTCATTGCAATAGTTGGAGCCATTTAACTGAATGAATCAAGTAGAATAGTATTAAGTGTTACATAGCGATACTTGAAACCACTTTACTGTCTACAAGCCAATGATTAATATTGTGTAGAAATAGTTGAGTTAGATAGCAATAAATGAAAGCATTTAATTGTATACAAGTACTAGAAATACTTTAAACCTTGTAAGCAAAAAATTATAATTTAACTCATTTGAAAATGAAATTACCAATGAACTATTCACTGAAAACCATATATGTATAAACAGGATGTGATATTAAGTATCCATCAGGGGTTTATATACCATAAAACTAAATAGCATAAACCATTGGGAAAGGTATGAATCCAATTATTCTCCCTCCAACTATGGGTAAATAGTAGGGCAGACTAGGTTCTTCAGCCTTGCTGAGGCAACTAGTCTAGAAGGAAAACTCTTAATTCAAACCTATTAAACTCCGCTTAAAAAAATTGACCTTGTGTCATATCCTGCCCGAGCGGAGGGGTTGGGTAAATAGGATAAATAGGATAAACCAAACCCCGAAACCATTTAACTGTGTTCAAGCAAATGAAGTCTGGCTCATTTAAAATGTAACCTACAAATTATTCGTTTACAATTTTTTCGTATTTATAAACAGGATTTGACATTTATAACCGACAAGGGTTGATATGCCATAAACACAACCAGCCAACCAACCAAACCTATACGAGTTGAGATGTCGTTAAAAATAATCCTGTCAAAAATCAATTATTCAATAATGGCGGTCAGCAAATGGCATTAAGGCTCTTCTCGAATTCTTTTTTAAGTGTTTGACTTGCAATCAATTAGCACTAATTTAACTTTACTATTAATTTCTTTTCAAAATTCCACTAGATCATAAACTACTAAATGTATATTTAAGGGGAATAAAAAAAAACTCGTTCTATCTCCTGAAGATTGTGTCACTAGAATTACATTTCATTAGGATCATCTGAATTGAATTTCTTTTCACATAACATAACTTCTTCCTTTGTTTCTTATTCAGAATCAGTATTTTCTTTGCTTATTAGACGTGAATTTTTTTCTTTCTTGATCGAAATACAAGTTTCTCCCAATTCACTGAGAACTTTGCTGGACTCTTTTTGAAATGATAAATTCTATTTCCAAGTTTTTAGAGAAAATTCACATTCAAATATTCCTCAGAGAAAGTGATGACTGCCCGCAGTGGTCACTTTGATCGACTTCTTCAACCGTTTCCTTGTGCCGTAATTTTCCGATTTCTTCGAAAAAGGAATGATGGTGATTTTACAGCCGTTTAATTTTGTGCAGTCGTACAGGCATTTTGTTCCTAAGCCAAACATTGTTACTTTTTCAACATTTCTGTCTTAATCCTCTCTGGACCCTCAAAAACATGAAAAGAATGGGATGAACCTGCAGGGTTAAGATGAAAACTTCTATTCTAGAATGACTTCAAACAAAGATTCATCAGGAGAAATCACTAAAAACATAGGGAACATATTAGATATTATTATTTCTATTAACTCATTTACAACATTGCTCAGTCGACTGGAGCTATAGCATACACCGACTGTTTCTCTTCAGAGGAGTAAGACCCCCCCCCAACGTGTGTTCTGGATATGACACTAAACAACCTGATGGTGACGTTCCAGTAATTCTGGAGCTTTGAGGAATGCAGAGCACTCTTTCGTTGCCTTTGCTCCCTGATTCACTATTGCCCAGAGTACTGGCACCTGATAGGATCCCATCAATGGGTCAAATAGATATAATATGTATACTTACGCTAAACTTAATTAATTGAAATATAATTGTTTTGATATCCAAACTGCGTACTTATACTTGAATGAACTGCCTGTAATGGAACTGTTTTGTCAATGAAACCATACTTACGCTAAACTGAATTGCTTGAAAGAGAACTCTCCTGACATTTAATTATGAGTGGACGAAAAAATACTTATACTAAACTGAATTGTTTTACTTAAAACTGTTTGAATAAACTAAATATCGTGAAATTAAACTGTTTTTGACAATTAAATAGGGCACCTATGCTAAAATGAACTGTTTGAAATAAAAATGTTTATTTGCATAAAAATGGATTTGGTATTGAATAACCGACAAAAGTTGATATGCCATAAAGCCCAAAAAACACCCAACCAATTATTTACAACAAAGATTGTATATATTTACCAACCCCCTGCATGGACAGGATGTAATACAGTGTCAATTTCTAAGAAGAGTTTATGATGTTTGAATTCAGAGTTTTTCTTTTCCCATCTGCTTGCCAAACCAAGGTTAAAAACCCATTCTACGACGGTAAGGATATGTATGCATGTAGGTACGCATGTACGTATGTATTTACCAACACCTCCGCACGATTAGGAGTTTAACACGCTTGAATTCAGAGTTTTCCTTCTAGACCAGTTCTGACCAACTATTTTACCCATTACCGGAAGGAGGATAGCTGGCTTCGTACCTTTCCAAAGGGTATTAACACTATTTGAAATGTAAACGGCCTCATCCAGGGTTTGTACTTGGGTAGCTGTGTCCATTTCCTCCGATGATATCAATTACAACACGAGAACCTCTTTAACGACAAAGATTGTATTCCGGACCGGTGAGAGCGGCTGGGACTCAAAGCTGGAAATATAAAATAGCCATTCAGATCCACTGTCTGCTTCTTTTATAAAAGTAGGTGTCTCTGTTGGGACGTCATTTGCGCTGACACTTTTACCCTTAATCAAGTCACACCAAATAGTCTTGTCTGTCGGAATGTTTTCTGTTCAAATTACTGGTCTTTGAGGGAACAGGCAACTTCTGACGGATTTCGCTGTCACATCGAAAGTTGTCAAAGACACAGACAAGATGAAGAGATCGCAAAGATTTCAGTGAAAAGGAAAGAATCAGATTGGTGGTCAAACAAAAAATGTCAATCACTTTAATTGTATCTTTCAGCTTCTCACAAGATCGCTTTCATTTCAAGAGGACGTGGAGAGCTATTTTTGAAGCAATCAATTGAAGATCCTTATGTTTAATAAATCGTAGTCCATCGCTAATGGGATGTGAAAACGGTTTCACTAGCTCCGAAATTTAAGTTCCTGGTCTTCTGTCCATCCTGAAATGACTGACTAAACCCTTATAAAATATATGCAACTCTCTTCTAACCGTTTCTTGCATATACCGTAATATTTCTTGAGTTTGAATCTTTGTGGTTATTCATCAGGATCACTGAGGTTGAAAAGCAGCTCCTATATTACACTACAATGACAAGGTAAAAACCTTCAACAATTTGATAAGGACACGCCCCGACCTAATATCTCATGACTTATAAAAGTTTATATTTATAATATAGACTGTAAATAGATGATGACAATGTGCAAAGGAATGTAGGGGCTATTTGTCAAGATTGTAGGGTCAAACTCGTTCTTTGAGCTATTAGGAACAATTCAGTTCGAAAGGTACTAAAAAGATGTAGGCTGAGTAAACTGGCATTATCTTTTGAAGTATTGAGTATAAAAAAAAGTTTCAATGAAAACAGATTGTAATATCTTTTACTTATTTCCTCTCAAGAAACGGGATTTTTCAAAACTGAATGTATGGAAGCAAGTACGAGGATCATTAAATAAGTTTCCAGATTTTTTTGGTATGGGCACTTTTCTTGATAGTACACACATGAAAGGCTAGTCCCCTTCGAAGTAATCTCCTCCAGCTGCAATGCACTTGTACCGTTCAAACAACTTTTGGAAGGCCCCATGAAAGTCTTATTGTGTGAGCGTGTTAATGACCTTCGTCACAGCCTCTTTCATCTCCTCAATTGTCTCATAACGACAGCCCGTGAGCTTAGGGAATAACCAAAAGTCACAGGGAGCAAACTCTGGACTATAGGGAGGGTGAGGAACTGTCTTGATGCCCATCTTGGTCAAATAGTCCGTGACAAGGATGAAGTTGTGGACTGGTGTATTGTCCTTGTGGAAATGCAGCTGACCTGATTTGAAGAGTGCTGTCCTCTTCCGACAGAATCTCTTCCTGAACTCCCTTAAAACCTCAACATTGTAACCCTAACCCTAACCTTTTGGCCAATCAACTGTGGTATATTGACTCCCTTACTCCTCCCACACCTCTCATCATCCCTCACAGACACCATGCCTTCCTTGAATCTCTTATGCCACTCAAAAACTGATACTCGATTCATGCAAGATGGTCGAAAAGCAGTCTGAAACATTCCATACGTTTCTGTGTCATTTTTTTCAAGTTTAAAACAGAATTTTATTGCATATAGTTCTTCTAAAGTGTCCTCACGTCCAGATTGCATTTTTTGAAATTCAGCAGCTGTGACAATCAAGCTTTACTAGGGTGTATTCCAATCGCTACTGTAGCTGTTCATTTGAACCTGAAATCATAAGAATTGGTCAGTCATCACATAAAATGTATAGCAATAAGTGGATTTTCAAGAGTCTACGACAATTTTAAATGCCTGTACAAAGAAGTCTGAAAACTTATTGAAGGCACCACGTATGTACGAGGATTGTTCGAAAAAGTTCTAAGCTTCACATAGAAAGAAGAACCACTGTTGAAATATTTTGTTGTGGCAACATACTGGGCCTTTTTTTTTATAAAATTGGGGAAACCGAATCAGATTTCTGTCTTTTTTTCCTGTACTGTTGAGATTCATAAACCTGATAACTGTATATAAGAGCTAAAAATGGACAAAACACCGGAGCAATTAAAAAGTATGTTTAAAGCAAGCTACGACACTCAAGGAAATCCATGAAGATATAGTAGAAATACTTGCTGAGGACTTTCCTTCTTATGAAACATTGAAGAAGTGGTTTGTGACAATTAAGCTAGGCAGGGACAGCATAGAAGACAAAGCTAGGTTAGGTCGTCCACAAACCTCAACTAATGTTGACCAAATTGATGATATTCCCCATATAATTTTGGATTACCAAAATTTTAATGTTCAACTGATAGCTAAGTCGATAGGTATTACTTTCTACATTTTTCTTTTTTTTTTTTTTTACACTGGGGATATATATTGTGAATTAAATTGCCATGACCAGAAAATCCGTGGCCCTGTAAGTGACCGTGTCCTCGACAAGAGTACGAATGTAACTTGCAAGACACATTCACGTTAACTGGCCGAGCAATTACCATGACTAGTTCATTTGGCGTCACTTGTGTACAATATGGACTCTTCGCCCAGTTGTAGAGTTTCGGCTCTGCAGTCTGTGGTCACTGGTTTGATCACCAGCACCTTGCCCAGTTGGCTGGGGCTGTAGAATACACCCTGCTGATGAGACCTAATAAGGTCGAAACAGCTGCCAAGTGTTTCAGTATGTCGTCTGTAAGAGTTCACCGGAGTTTCTGGTCATGGTAATTTAATTCACAGTATTAGTTTACGTTTTGTACATACTATTTTAACTGAGATCTTAAAGAGAGATTAAAAAAATGCTGACCCCAAACACAAGCGGAAAAAGGTGGGCATTTCCAGGAATTTTCTTTATCAGTTCCAGGATAATCCTAAGAATTTCTGGGCATATTTGTAAACCACAATGAAATCTTGGCCCTCTACTTCAAACAGAAATCATAGATTCAAAGCAAATACTCTTGTGCTCCACTTAAGAAGTTTAAGTGAGCAGTGTTTGTTGGCAAGATGATGGCTTCTATTTTTTTTGGATTAAACTAACTGGAAAAAGGAAAAAACTATTGATGAACTGTATTTTACTTCCGAATTACGACAACTGAAGGAAGCAATCAAGTTTGTACATAAAGGGAACCTGGGGGCAGGCAAGCTTTTGCTCCAGAACAACTCAAAGAGATAGAACAAAGAGAAAATAAGGGAAGGAGAGCTTTTGCACCAGGATAATGAGCTTGTTCATACTGCTCAGGTGCCAGTATCTGAATCAGGCAATTGTGGCTTTAAATTAATTCCTCATCCTACTTACTCCCTGACTTAGCTCCATCTGATTTATTATTTCCTAAACTCAAATACCATCTGCGTGGTCACTATTTTAGAAATAATGATAAGGTCATATGAGCTCAAAAAGACTTTTTGTAAGATCAGGACGACACTCTCTACCTTGAAGAGACTGCAACACTTGAGCGTGGTGAAGTAAAGTTTATTGATTGTAAGGTGACAATATTGAAAACCAGTGAAAACTGTGTTGTTTCTTCGACTCCTTCTGGGTGAGTCTTAGAACTATTCAAACGATCCTCGATTTACCCAGATATTCCACGATGGGCAGGATATGACACAAGGTCGATATCTAAGTGGACTACATTGGTTTATGTTTGGAGTTTTCTTTCTTCTGAGCTGGTTACGATTCGAGAGTTAAAGAGCCTAGTCTGCCCAAACCGTGAGGAGAAATGAATAGGATTTATTCCTCTCTCGAGGGTATTAGCGCAAAGTGAAACTCTAACGTTTTCATGCTGTACTTGAACTCGCCTCGCTAAGTTCATTTCCTACCAAGATAACCGGTACTCAACAAGCACCTTTCCCAGTCGGCTGGGGCTGTAAAATAAACCGACTTCATCTCTGCAGAAGGGCGAAACTCCCTTGCCCAGTCGGCTCGGGCTGTAGAATACACTGACTGCACCTCTGCAGAGGGGTAAGGCCCCTGCTAACGAGTGTCCTGAATATAACACTAGACAATCTGAGGGTGAGGTTCCTGCAGTGTTGGAGCTTTGAGGAATGCGGAGTACCCCTTTATTGCCATTGCTCCCTGGTCCACTCTGCCCCGGAGTGGTTGCACCTGATAGGGCCCTATCTATGGGTTAAATAGAACTAATAGCATACTTATGCTAAACTGAATAACTTGAAATAGAAATAAACTGAATAACTTGAAATAGAAATGATTTTGACAATTAAACCGTACTTACATTTAAACTGCGTGCTTATGCTTAACTGAATTATTTGAAATAGAACTGTTTTTCGACGTTAAAACTGTATTTACACTTAACTGAATTTTAACATATAACTGCTTGAATAGTTTGAAATAGAAATGTTTTTGACCATTAAACTGTGTACTTATGCGAAACTGAATTGTTTTAAATAGAACAGATTATTTACATAAAAATGGATTTGGCGTTAAATAACCTACAAAGGTTGATATGCCATAAAACCCAAGAAACCAACCAACCAACCAACCAACCAGCAAAACTCCCGCAACGTGTGTCCTGAATATGACGCTAAGTAATCTCATGGTAAAATTCCAGTAATTCTGGAGCTTTAGGAAGTGCTGAGTACCTCGTCATTGTCATTGCTCCGAGGTCGACTCTGGCCCGGAGTGGTAGCTCCTGATAGGGTCCTATGTATGGGTCAAAAAGAATTAAACTGCGAACTTATGTTAAACTGAATTGATTGAAACATAACTGTTTTGTATGCTAAACTGAATTATTCGAAATAGAAATGTTTTGTACATTGAAACTGTACTTACGCTAAACTTAATTGTTTGAAATGGAACTGATTTGACATTTAACTGTGTGTAAACAAAACTATACTAATTCTAAACTGAATCGTTTGATTTAAAACTGTTTGAATCAACTGAATATCTTAAAATTGAAATGTTTTTGACAATCAAACAGTGCTAAACTGAATTGTTTGAAATAGAACTGTCTATTTTTATAAAAATGGATTTGACATTAAATGACCTACAAAGGTTGATATGCCATAAAACACAAGCAAACAAACTATCAACTAGCACTTTGAGTGCAAATAATCAGACTAATTTTAAAAATGAATTTTCACTTCAGTTGTTTTATATGTGATGAAAAGTGTGAAGGAATTAGACAGACATTTAAAAAACATACAAGTATATTAGTGTGATAACAGTGTAATTATTTTGCCATTGCAAGTAATTAATATTACAATATAAATTCAGAAATAATGATTTTTATTTAAATATACGTTGAAAAGCAGAAAGAAAAAATAGTCAGTTTTCAAGAATTTAGAACTTTGTTAATGGCAGAATAAGGCTACACACATAAAATTTATATGTATTGTTAATAATTTTACTATTGAGAAGCACTGAACAAGTTATAACAAAAAGATGTATCTTTTCTTGTAAATATACTTCAAAATTAAGTGGACTTAGCCTGTGGTATATCATCGTAGGATATGAAATCGGTGATCTGAGATCAAATCTTATATACATATCGGGAACGGAAGTAAAATTTGGAATATTTTAGAATAATAATAAATGACTCTATTATGAAACAATATTAATTTTTAATTCTAAAAAAATAAACAACAAATTAAGAAGATAAAAACAAAATTGTAAATTTACTCAATATGACATCTATTTTTTCAATTATTGTGTCAACACGCCTTCAAAACGATTTCCATGCCTTCAAAATAAATTCTTCTGAAATTTAATTCCATTTCTCATCAATAGTAGTCTTAAGTGAATAAATATTTTGATGGGAAGTTGTATTTGTTTTGTTTTTTAAAGCGCCCCATATAACGTAATCAAGAGGGTTACGGTCTGGCATTGAGGGAGGCCATGAAGAAACTTCAATTATTTCAGAATCTTTTGCGGCGTGGCTTGGTTTGGTTGTTAAGCAAATCCTAGATTTTTTGTCATTTCTTTTCTTGCTCTCTCAGATTGGGATGAATTTGAATGAAAAAGTGCTTGTGTTATATTTTGACCCCTCGCCCCGGCCTAAAAATGCTATTCCAAGGTGATACACCGGAAGGAAGTGACACATTCCAACGGCCAGTAATCGAAAGAGATCGCGTGGGCGGATTAAGGCTTATGATATGGGACAAGGTGAAGGTCCCATTGTGCCATTACAGTCATGCACCGGAAGAGAGTAACCTCTGAACTACATGACAGTTATTTCCGCTTGATGACGATTAAACATCCGATTCAAAGATCCAGTAGGCGATCGTGTGGGCGTTGAGTTATTATTTAACTCAGTTGAGTTTGGGATGCCAAGCAGTTGCCAGCAGACTCCCTGAGGGTTAGCGACGAAATGTGGTAGGAAAGGCCACACCCGACCGAGGGGGACCTCGGAAACCCCCGACGCAGTTGCCAGTCGAATTCCAGACAGTAGAGACCAGATGTGGTAAGGAAGGCCACACCCGACCGAGGGGGACTTCGGAAACCCCCGATGCAGTTGCCAGCAGACTTCCAGACAGTAGAGACCAGGTGTGGTAGGAAAGGCCACACCCAACCGAGGGGGCCCTCGGAAAGCCCCGATGGAGTTGACCCCAACATCAGGAGAACAAGAACGACACAACGTGACGGTCATAACAGTGGGGTCAAAATATGAAGTTTATGTTCGGTCTCCAGCATCCTCTCACATGCTAACCTTTCGAACCCTTGCAATAAAGTCAGAGGTAAATATGTTGTTAAATAAGTCTTCCTGTGTCTTCCTTCCTGCATCTTTCTGCGTGCGTCTTTATTATTGAGTCGTTATGATACGGCAAATGAGTATAAAACACTTGAATAATAAAGCTAATCCGGAAAATTTAGACCTCTGACGATTTTTCAAAAAACGTTTAAAATTTTTCTTTCTTTATATATATATATATATATATATATATAAAGCAATGGTAACATAACAGTTGAATGAACACTTTCTAAACTTGGCCAGTCGGCTGGGGCTCTAGAATACACTGACATCTTCTCTGTAGAGGGTTAAAACCCCACCTCACAACGAGTGTCCAGCTGATGACACAAAAGAATCTAATGATGTGGCTCCAGTAATGCCGGAGCTTTGGGGAGTGTGTAATACACATTCATTGCGATCGCTGTCAGGTCCCCTCTAGCTTCAAGTGGTAGCTTCAAGTGGTATCACCTGATATGGGTCCAATAGAACTCTTTGACGCTCAACCTATGTGCTTATGCTGAATAAAATTGTTAGAAATAGAACTGTTTGGTTCTTTACCACTGTATAAACAAACGACTGATGTTTAATTGAAATTTTGGTGATACATAGCACTACTTGTAATCATTTGACTGTGCAAATGAATGATCAGCGCTCTATAGAATAATTAGTGTTAAATAACGATACTTATAATCACTTCACTGGGTACTAACAAATGATTAATATTGAATAGAATTATTAGTGCAAGATAGCAATTACTGAAACAATTTAACTGGGCAGCAACAATAGCTCTAACTCATTCAAGAATGAAATTAACTACAAACAATGTGCAAACAAATGGATGTTGTTAAATTGTCGTGCTTATATAGCAATAATTGAAACCGTTTTACTGAGTGCAAAATGAAAATAAACACAGGCTCATTTAAAAATGTTATCTTGAAAGATACATTTATGTATCATATATTTAATATATATGTATTAAGAGGATTTTATATGAATTAACCTACAATAGTTTTTATGCCCTAAAACCAAAACAAACAATTGTAAAAAATATATGGAGTCTGCATCAATTTTAAAGGTTAAATCCAACTTTTCCTACGCCCTCTATATAAAGACGCACGCAACGCGTAATTGTTACAGTCAATGGAAATAGAATCTGTGACCCAAGTTCAAATTTTGGGCAAGGTTATTAGCCCTTCACTTCGCTCTAATCTATGGTGGATAAATTGAATGACAAACAAGGCCCTTTAGTCTTTATTAGGCAACCAGTCAAGGAGAATGAAAGCTCTAAATTCAAACTAGATTTACTTCGTTTAAAAACTGATATTGCGTCACATCCTGCTTGTGGTGGAGGGGTTGGATAAATGCATACATACAAAACCAGGAGGAGAGGGATTGCTTCTACTAAGGTTAGGTTCTTTGTTTAATGTATTATCAACATTCGTGGGTTATTTAAAGGTTATAGGTTACTTCTAACATTGATAAATATGATGTTGGTGGTGAGACTTCTTTTGAATTAAAAGGTGGGTAGACTAAGAAATCCCTTGCTTCCTCGGGCCGAAAGACTTTCTTTAATCTCAGTACCTTAAAAAAAAGGTGACTAATTATCTAGAACGGTCATGACTCATTGCCATCTTTTCTTATGTTTACTGTGTAGATTCCTCTGCTATCTAAACCAATATTTCCACGTTTTAATTAAATCACTACCTGATTTCCTTAGCGTGTGAAATGATCTAACCACCATCGATTCACAGTTTTCGGTTTGGGTTTGACAATGCTGATGTCATTCTAGTGCATCTGAACAGAACTGGAAAATGCGATAAAATATACAACTTCTATGGACGCCAAAATAATGTCTCTTTGATTGAATTCTTATGAACATTCTGTATTTATCTATATTACAAACTTCTTGGATGTTCTAAAAATATGCGTTTCAAATTTGATCAGTAAGTGCTACCTTCTTTGGTTGATAGTCACGTGAAATCATGGATTTGCATCAGAAAATTATTGCTTTTTCTTTGGGCTTGAGCAAGCTTTTATAGAAGACAAGCAGTTGCTCACAGATAGCAACTTCTCTCTCCACATTAAATATATCGCTCAAAGGAAAGACGAAGACTGATACCCTGTGTTTTTCACTGAACCGAAGAGAACGTTGAACTGCTTTAGAGACTCCTGTTTCTGCTTCATATTGAAGACTTTTCCGTACAGGAATATAACCATTAGGAAGCAAGAAATTATGAAATATCCTTCTCCTCAATCCGATACCATTTAAAGCAAGATAATTCAACCAGTTCAGGCACTCATATATGTCCCAAGGGAGTTTTTGCGAAGTGAACTGTTACAGTTTCTATTTCCCTCGACGATGTTACTGCAGTATCTGTTCATCTTAGAATACACTGGCTGTATCCCGTGTACAGGAGTAAGATTGCCCCAAAAAGGTGTCTCCTGGGTATTACAATAAATAGAATCTGATCATTAGGCACCAATTCCTTTTTCCTGGACGAGACTGATTGCATTTCACATTGCACTAATACCCTTGGGAAGGTATGAATCCAATAATTCTCCCTCCAGCTATGGGTAAATAGTAGGGCAGACTAGGTTCTTCAGCCTTGGTGAGGCAACTAGTCTAGGAGAAGGAAAACTCTGAATTCAAACCTGTTAAACTTCACTTAAAAATTGACCTTGTGTCATATCCTGCTCGAGCGGAGGGTTTGGTAAATATGGTTAGGCTCCAATTCAGGAGTTCTGGGAAGTGTGGAGTAAATTTTGATTGATATTATTTACAGGTCCACCCAGACCTGGTATGGTCGCAGTTTCATTCTTTAATGATATATCAATCTTTCGTTGTTTAATGCCAAAACTATAATTGAAAGAGAATAATAGTGATACAATTTAACCCATTGTTGGCGGTTTAAGGAGTTTCATAACTTTCTCAAAGGTATTAATTCAAAAGTTAACCTAATAGCTCGACTGGAGTTCGAACGTGCTTTGAGGTCAAAGCACAGAAATTTAGATATTGCACCAAGGCGACTTTCCTTGGCTCAGAGTGATAGTACCTGTCATGGCGTCATTTAAGGGTCAAATAGATCTTATTAAAATATACCTTCGAAAAAAGAAGACTTGATACCATATGATTGTAAATTATTTGTATCAAGAATAATCACTAGACACTATTATCCTTTACCTAGGGTAGTTACTTGAAATCATAAAACTATGTTCAAAAAATTACTATTCTTAATTGAAATAATTGCTTGAAACCATATGATTATTAGTATTAGATAGGAATACTTGCAATTATACAACTGCATATAACTTATTTGCTTTCAATCGAAATACTTCGGAATATATAACTGTGCCAAAATCTCTTAAGAAATAACTGCACAAAAAAATGTAAATATAAGTGTACAGTGAACACATTTCCTTATACTTCAGGTATGAAATATCCCAAGATTGGTTGACATGCCTTTAAAATCAGTCAGTCAATCAATCAAGCAAAGCACCACTGCAACTCCGTCATCAATTATCAGATTTTAACTGAACGTCTTTCAATGAGAGGCAGTGACCTATTAACTGGGGCATCTAACCAATTAAGAATGTAAGCCAAATGCAAAAATTATGAAATATAAGTGAACAGTGAGCTAATATATAAATTAAATGAATATAATTGGATGAATGCATCTAAAATTTATCTCGGTCGCCAGACCGAGATAAATCCGAACAAAAATATGGCAGTCGTTAAGGCCAAAACTCGCTACACAAAATTAAACGAGAAAATGATGGTTTACATAAAGATATAGCAATTGTACTTAACGTTTTGGGATATTTCTTCGCATAAACACTAGAGCATACATAAATTCATTGAAAACACACACGCACACACACACACACACACACACATATATATATGATCGATTAAACAGAACACACACTTCGTGTCTGCCGAGTCTATCTTTAATCCGTTCAAATATTCGTATGTTTTGTTTGATTTAGGAAGGTTTCGTATATTTCCCAACTCCTTTCGACTCCAACTGGAGTTATCTTCGAGGTATCGAACAATTAAAAGGCAAATAATCTGACAGAGTTTTGAACGGATCAAAAAGAGAATCAGCTTCCCCCAACATATATATATATATATATATATATTAGATTAGATTAAAGAACAACAAATAAAAATGTCACATGGAAAGAGTGCTCTTGTCTATTATAGCATAATGGGTATAAACCTAGAAATATTAGAATTACAGACACAATAGCTCCGTTATTTAAGTGTCATATGTTTTATTCAATTTTGAGACAAAGCCTAAGTAATAATAAACAATTTACATCCAAAGGGCATCTAGCTTTATCTCTTCAATTGCACCTGTCTTTCTACATATCATCCTTTTCAATAAGTTTTTTGAAAATATGCTTCTTAGTATTTTTTTTATATTTTTCATACAAATAAAACTCATTTTAGAATTATTTTTATTTATTAGTTCAATAAGTGTAGTGGGTTTTTCCAAGTGTTTCTTCATTGATTGGGAAAATATTTTGTAACGTTTCCTTTGACAGTTATGTTGTAGTGGGAATTGAGCCATATATTTCTCTTTCTTTTTTCTTTTGAGTTTATTATTACTGATGTTTTGCGTATAGTTCGTTTTGGTGTAAAGTTCACTATTTTTTTAAAGCAGTTTCATAATCCGTTTTAGCTTTGTTGAAAATATTCATATTGCAAGAAGTTGTTACTAGCCTATGAGCTAGTTTGTAAATATGTTTTGTAATCGTGGGTGGATGATTTAATTTGATATCAATGGACAGTACTTGGTAATTTGGTTTTCTGTAAGGTTGCCTCATGACGGTCTTCAAATTGAAAGCAATTTCAATAAAATTAAGTTTTTTAACGGAGACGCTACGTCCAGCTTTTATACAACTGTGTAATATTGAGTCTATACTCAGCACCATTACTTCAATGTCCACTCTGACTCGGAATGTTTGTACTTGTTTGGGTGCCAAATAAGAGTTGAAGAGATCTGTTTCAAAATTATTGTTATTCGATAGGGCTATTTGCGAAAAAAGTCTTAAGAAACAATTACACCATAAATGTATATATAAATGTACACTTAACGTGATTCACTAACCTATATGCATGAAATAACCCTGTATGTGTGTACATGCCATTAAAATCAATCAATAAATGACTGCATGAACTTCAGACAACAACTAGACAGATAAACACTTTCTGATATTTCAAATGTTTGTAAAGCACAGCTTATGATTAGCAATGATACTGTTGACAAATCATTAAATGTGCCGCCAGAGAACTATTATCTCAAGAGGCAGGTCTATGATCTTACCGAAATAAAAGACTTAGATTGCTATTCTGCTGGAAAATTTTAAACTGCTATGGTTTCTCTAAAGAAAGTATCCATTACTGCTAATCCAACATTTGGTACAGATAGGATGAGGTAGTGAGGTTGTGACTTGGAAGACAGGAGACATGGCCAATGGACCGAGACTATTTGGACGCAAAGATGGCAACGATGCAGAAGATCGTGAAAGGATTGGTCGGAAAAATTACTGCTCGGCGGTGTAGCATTCGATTGAATGTCACGCAGTACAAGGGAAAACAGAGCGGGGGAAAACATGGTTGAAATGTTTCAATGCTGTGGAAGAAGTCAGCAGTAGAAAAAAAAAGGTGAGGTAGACGGAAAGATGAATAAAGCGAGTATCAGTAGACGCAGAAGAAGTAAAAGTAAAAATAAAATAAAATTAAAAAACAACGTAAGGTAAAAGTTGAAAAAGACAGTGCGTGGGTAATGAGAAGAAAAACAAAGAAACACTTAAGAATTATCGAGTTGAGAGAAATTTGACTGGAGGAGTAAATATGAGTAAAAGTTTTTAGAAAAAATGTTAAAAAAGAGAATAATTTTATTGAGTTCAAAGCTAGAGAAAACAAAAAATCAGAGAAAATAAGATCCTCTATGGATGAAAAAGAGAAAAAAATGAAGTTGTAGAAGTAAAGATAGAAGAAATAAAGCGGAAAAAGAAAATGTTGAAAGAAATAGTTGGTGAACAGAAAAAGAAACGGAAAAAAAAATTCCGAGGTATAAGTGGTTGTTTTTGGTTTGGTTTGGTTTGATATGGTTTTATGGCATATCAAGCGTTGTAAGTTATTTCATGCCAAAAATCTTTTTATGCATACAAACAGTTCTATTTCAAACAATTCAGTTTAGCATCAGTGCACTGTTTAAATCTATTTGACGTATATAAAGGACCATATCAGGTACTCTCCCACCGAGCCAGAGTTACCTGGGATCGATGGCAATAAAGGGGTGTTCTGCATTCCTCAAAGATCCAGCATTACTGGAGCTTCACCGTTAGATCGTTTGGAGTCATACTCCTTGGTTGGGGGCTTACCCCTCAGCAGCCCCAGCCAAATGAACCATAGAAGCGGTTGTATATAATGATAAGAAAAGAAAAAAGGAAAATGAGTCAGAACCCTTAGGGCAATGGTCATAAAGAAGAAGAAGAAGAAGAAGAAGAAGAAGAAGAAGAAGAAGAAGAAGAAGAAGAAGAAGAAGAAGAAGAAGAAGAAGAAGAAGAAGCGGGGAGCGGAAGAGATACACCAAACTGTAACAAAATTATAGAAGAAAAAGAAGATGAAGAAGAAGAGGAGGAGGTCGAAGAGGGGAAGGACTGAAAAGAAAGTGGAAACAAAAAGTAACAGAAACACAAAACAGCAAGAAATTGAAAAATTAAAAAAGAAAGGCGAAAAACTTGCAACATAAGGAAACAATTTGTAATTGAAGAAGTATGAAGTGGGGGTGAAGGATAAGAAAGGGATTGGTAGAGGAGGAGGAAACTTTAAAACACTGTAAGAAAATATATAGAAGAAGAAGAAGAAGAAGAAGAAGAAGAACTCTAAGGCCGATTCACTGCAGTGATAATTGAAGTAATCGAAAAAGTATTTATAGAAAGGGAGAGTGATTATTCCTGAACAAAGAATGAATTGTGTGAGAGAATCTAAACAAACTTAAGAACTAAAATAGTTGCAGTGTTTATAAATAAATAAATAAATAAATAAATAAACAAAATCAAGAGAAATGAAAATAGGAAATGACAGGACGTTACTGGTTATGATTTTTAAAGAAGAAACAATTCTTCTTGTAAGAGGAGACAACAAAAAGGACAACAAGACTAAATTCAAGATGGAGTAAATGGCAGACACAGTGACAGAGAAGGACTAAAAGACTAGGAGTGAGACAGAAAAGGAAAGAAAATGTGTCTACTACAAAAATCAGTATCTGAAATACAATCTTTTTTATGGTGCAAATTCTCGCGACACAATATGAACAGTTTTTATGAATACATTAGCTTACTTTCTTAACGAATAAATACGAACAAAGGACATTTGTATGTCAAACCAGGAAATTGTTTTCGACTTACATTCCAAACAAATGAAAAATTTCATTAAATTTATTCGAAATCTCCGAAAAAAGGTCTTTTTCATTACTCCCAGGTCAACTCTCACCCCCAGTAGTTGTATATATTAGGGTCCCATCTAAAGGTTAAATATATCTGTTTAAGGGGTGTTTTTATTCAGAAGGAATACTTGATGCTATATAACTGTGCTTTTTTGTTTTAAGAATAATTACTTATTGGTTAGTTGTTTGGGTTTTATGGCATATCAACCTTTGTAGGTTATCTAATGCCAAATCCACTTTTATACAAATAACCAGTTCTATTTCAAACAATTAAGTTTAGCTTGAGTACACAGTTTAATTGTCAAAAACATTTTTATTTCAAGCAATTCAGTTTATTCGGACAGTTCTAATTCAGCCGATTCTGATTAGTATAAGTATAGATTTTGTTTACACAAAGTTAAAAGTCAAAACTGTACGATATTAAAAAAATCATTTTACCGTAAGTACAGTTTCAACGTCAAAAGCAGTTCCATTTCAAACAATTCAGTTTACCATAAGTATGCAGATTAATTCTATTTAACTCATGGATAGGGCCCGATCAGGTGCTACCATTTCCGGCCTGAGTGGATCGGGGGCAAAGGGATTGAAGAAGTGATCCACATTCCCCAACGCCCCACCATTTTATTGTTATGTGTCATATCTAGGACTCTCGTTGGGAGGGGGTTTTACACTCCGCAGAGGTACTGTCGGTGTATTCTACAACCCCAGTCGACTGAGCAATACACAGAGTTAATGTCAAAACAGTTTTATTTCAGATAATTCAGTTTAGATGTCAAAGCAGTTCAATTTCGATCAGTTCAGTTTAGCAAAAGTACGCAGTTTAAATGTAAAAATAAGTTCTATTTTAAACAATTGTTTAGCATAGTTTAAAACTTTTAGCTCGGTTTAACACATTGATAGGACTCTTATCAAGTGCTACCACTCCGGGCCAGAGTCGGTCTAGAAGCAATGGCAATGAAGGGGTACTCCGCATTCCCTAAAGGTCCAGCATTATAGGAACCTCACTATCAGATTGTTTAGTGTCATACCCAGGTCTCTTGTTGGGCGGGGGTCCTACCCTTCTGCAGAGAAGCAGTCGGAGTATTTTACAGCCCCAGCCCAGGCAAAACAATACCTACTTAAATCAATTATTATTTACTAAGGATAATTTACTTGAAACCATAATTTACTTGTAACTCTGTGCAAATAAATAACTATTAGTTAATCGGAATAATTAATTGAAAACATACAACTATTAGTATTCAATAGCATTTCTTGAAATCATAGCAAAGTGTGCAAATTATTTGTATTACATCGGGATACCTTATATATAAGAATGAATTATTTCAATTAAAAACAGTTCTGCGAAGCTATTATTATTATTATTATCATTAGTAGTAGTAGTATTAGTAGTAGTAGTATTTTACTCTCAGCAAGTTTTCATGCTAGCAATAGCTAGTGGTTTTTCTCAGGAGACTGAGAGACAACAAGTCTCCTCATGTCTCCAGGACTCTTCTGATCTTAGAAATACTGTGATCCGGAGGGTCTCGATTCTTCCTCTGATTTCCAATTCCTCCAAATTTCTTCCCAAACCTTTCGAAACCATTCCCACAAAGTTAGTGTTAGCGTCACTCCCATGATTCAATTTTTTTTTAGTTCGCAGGCAAGGTCAAAGTATTTGTCTGTTATTATTATTTACTCTTTGAGAGTTTTTCATATTGTCACGTGGTCTCCCACTGAGACGTAAGAAAGAAGATTACTACTATCCTCGTGTTCGAATTAACAGAAGCAAGCCGTTTAAGAATGACCGTTAAGAAAGAATGTGGGTCACAGTGGAAACCAGATGTTTGTACTTGGTGACCTCACTCGGGTTGCCTGACACGGGAAGGAAGAAGGTAGAAGCCAAACGATTGGCTGGGACCCTAAAACGGAAGTGGCACCTTCTTCCCGTCAGCGAAAAAAGGAAAAGAGAAGGTGAGTTGTTGGATAGAGTTCGTGGCGGACGGAACTAAAGCCAAGAACTCCGGGTAAACGAAGAGCCCGTAAAAGAAGAAAGATTCACCACAGGGATCCATCTAAATAAGATAAGTAACTTTGGGACTGTTTCTCCTTATACCCAATTTTATATACCCTCTCTCTCTCTCTATCTCTCTCTCTCTCTCAAAATTTGAAGAAAAACGAAAGAAAAGAAAAGAAGAAAGACAGTTATGTTCATGGACTATTCATTTATGATATATTTGACACGTTGAAGGTGTATATCTATGTGTAGTAAAAGATTGATATATTTTAATGTTCCCACGTGCTTGAAGTTGTTATTTGCAGCGTCTGCTACGAATTTGTTATGTAATATTTCTTTTCCAGCTTCTATTCGCCTTATGATATGCTCGCTTAAAATTGTCCTATTAATTCCTTTAAAATATCACACGGGAAATCGGAATTGCCGACTACTACAATATAATATCATTACGTCTAAACCTAGAGGTCCATATCTTCCATTGTTCTAGGGGAGGAAGACTAGCGGCCTTGGTGGGTGTGTGTATAGTGTGAAAATTGGAACCCCTTGCCAGTGGCGGTCAGTCTAGCCCTAAATTAATCCCCCACATGATATTCCAGTTCTTATATGCCTGAGAAAAAAGCTCTGAACGAGGACTTATTCTACAAGGGATCAAGTGCCAACCTGCCCCGTTTCGGGGATTTTAAAGAATTTGACGTCACAAAATCAGCGTTAGCTGATGGTCTTTCACTGGAGTTTTAGTGACAGGAATTCTCCTCAAGTCTTCAGGACTCTTCTCAGTATTCTGGCTGTTCTAAACAATGCTGTAGTTTGGATGGTCTCCATTTCTTCTTCAACTTCCAAGTCCTCCAGTCCCTTTAATAGTCCTTTAGTTACTGTACTGAATACACCAATCACGAGCGGTATAATCGTCACATTCATATTCCATAGTTTTTTCAATTCCCTTGCAAGGTCGAGGTACTTATCCTTCTTTTCACTATCTTTCAGTTGTATTCTGTAGTCACCCGGTACAGCAAAGTCCTCCATTCTGCAAGTTCTCTTTTTTTTTGTTGATTACAATAAGGTCTGATCTTCTGGCCAAGATTAGGTGATCCGTTTGTATGTCAAAGTTCAATAGTAGTTTGTGGATGTCATTCTCTAGGACAGCTGCCGGGTTGTGCGTATACCATTTTTTCGAACAGTCAAATTCAAATTACTTGCACATCTCCCAGTGGATCACCTTGCCCACCCAGTCGTGTCTAGTCTAATACTCATTCTGGCTAATTTGCTGCATTCACTTATGTGATTGATGGTTTCATCTTTGTCACGGCATAACCTACATTTGCCATTTTGTTGCGTCTTATCTATTCTCGCTTTGATATGATTGGTTCTTATGGCGTTGTTCTGTGCTGCTCTTAGGAGAGACTCATTATTATTATTATTATTATTAATATTATTATTATTATTATTATTATTATTATTATTATTATTTCACTCCTTGTGAGTTTTCCACACCAGCGTTAGCCGGTGACCTTTCACTAAAGTCTGAGTGACAGCCATTCTTCTCAGTTTTCCTAGGTTCTTCTCAGAATTCTAGCTGATCTCAGCAATAGTCTTCTAGATGGTTCCGATTCTCATACTAATATTCAATTGCTCCTACACCATCTCCAGGTTCTTGGAGACCTTGAAAGCGCACCCTCTACAGCAGTAATTGCCTTAACCTTGATGTTCCACAATTTTTCAATTCTTTGTTAAATTCCAAATATTATTATTAGCTAATTAAAACTATATAACTGAATGTAAAAAAAAATAAATATTATTAAGAAGAAATAATTGCTTGAAACCATATACTTATTAGTATTTGTGGGAATACTTGAAACCATACAACTGCAGGGATAAAGTTCTTAAGAAACAATTACACCCGAGACGATTTGTTATGCCGTTAACAACCATTCAACCAATCAGAAATAATTGAGGTGTAGCTTTGATGCAATGGAGGTACTGCAGCAAGAATAAATTATCTGTGAGCAAACACACTCCCTTTTTTTTTTCCCAAAGCAAAAAAATACTGAAGGAAATCAACAAATACGAAACTTCACATCCGAATCAATTCTGGGTAAAGATGTTTGTTGATTTACTCCTTAGCGGGTTGATTTTAAAAGAGATAATAGGGTCAGTCCTTGTGGAGTTATGGCTAAAGTGTTGGACTGCGACATAATAGTAAGCGAGTTTAATCTCCACTCGAGATATTACATTCACTTTAGGACCACTACCCCTGAGTACGGCATGAGCCCCCTTTTCCCTTGATGTATGGGTCAAAAAGTACATCTACTGTTCAATAAAGATGACTTTAGATTTAAATAACCCAGAAAGTTGGATATACCATTAAACAAAGAAAGCGAAGCCGAAAAGTGACAACGTCCAGTCGCTCCTGCCTAGAGAATTCAATCATTTACCTTATGTTCTTATTCGCCACCATTCTTCCCTGTAACTAATCGTGACATGCTAGAAATGGGACCTTTTGTTAGGAATTCTGAAGATGAAGCAGAAGAATCTTCAAGAGAAGTGAGTATGCCTCTTACCTAAACATATTAATATGAAGCAATCTAAAACAGCTTCAATCATGATTTCGAACACGTTTGTCCAGTTCCGTTGCCCATGCCGATATTTGTTACGCAACTCAGCATCTGCAGTTCGTTTGTAATATTAAACCTTGGTAATAAAATATAAACCCAAACAAAATACTAAAGAACAGTCATTAAGAGGGTACTTTTCTTCGTTGAATGATCTCTTGCTCTAAGGAACAAATGGAAACTTTTAAATTGGTGTATGGTTTCACGTGACAGGAAAACGCGAGAAAAGAGATAATTAGGACTACTTTTCTGATGCATTTAAGAGCTTCAAACGCCGATGAAATATCAAGTTTCCAGATTTTCACAAACAACAAGACTGAAGATAAATGAACTCTGTTGTTGGTTGGAAGCCTTTTTTGTTTGTTCAGTTTCTTTGTTTAATGGCATATCAACCTTCGTGGGTTATCCAATGCCAATGCAGTCTTTGTAGAAGAACAGAAGTAGTTCTAATTAACACATAGCAAGATTATTAGTCCAAATAGCTTACTACAATGTTATATGCCAGCACGTTAACCACAACGCCAAGGAGACCGCTCTTTAATGTTTTGTATTTAAACTTAATGCAGAGAAATTATAATGAAAACTCATAGTAAACAGTGATGTCCTTCTTATCAGTATCAAAAATCTGCGATCAAGCCTTGATAAACAGTCAGGGTTTTTTATGCAATTTCTTTTAGACATTCAGATTCAAATAATGGATTAATATAATCTTCCACTTCTGCCTCATCTGATACTATGCCTAACTTAACTAAAGTTATTAAATCTTCATAATAATGGTCCGTTTAACGTTACTCAGGTAAAACAACACATCGTAGAGTAATTTTTGTGGCAGCAATAGCGAAGCAAAAGAATAAAGTAACTTTCGGTCTAATTTTTAAAAAAATTATCAATATTCATGTACGGACGTTTCGCTTGACGATTGTATTTTTTCAAGAGAGATACTTGTTTAATGCTAATCTGACCTACAATTATTTATAGTACAAAATCTATGAAAAGGATTTACTAGATATCAAGCTTAATTGTTGCCAAGAGCTGCATTTAGGCGAATAACTGAATAAAATCTATAAAGATTTTAGTCATTGGTTCACATCTCAGTGGCTTATACGTCTTCGAGCCTGGGTAAAATCTGTTATTAAGGAACTTGGATTTCTGGGCTGGTACACGACATTTGGAAAATTAGCTCAAACCAATCACATATTTTGGAGGTGCGCTTAGCGAAACGGTCATCGCGTAGGAAATGGAATCGACCACCAAACTTCAAATCCAGCCTTAGGAAAAGACATTCATCCGTCTCTTCACCTCTCCAGCTACTAGTAAATGGCCTTGGTCCTTTAGCCTTGGTAAGGCCACCAGTCTAAGAGAAGGAAAACTTAGCATTCAGACCAGCAGTACTCCAATGAAAAACTGACCTTGTGTCACATCTGACTGAGTGATTTGGTAAATGCAGTCATTCATATTTTCCTTTCAAAATGGGCACCTCATTTCTAGTGATATCTTGACAAGCTTGAGTAGTAAGTCATTTTTCGTGTGTTCGATTCTCACAGGGTGCCCAATACTTCTATCTTAATGCCACAACTACGCTAAACCTTTCTAAATATCATGAAAATCGGACAGACGAGCACAACTATTTATCATTCAGCAATACTTTGCGTGAGAGACTCACGAACCATTTATAGTGCAAACTCGGACCCTATATATCTGACCGTGAATGGTAAAACAGGCTTACATAATCTTCGTATATCTACCCAAGCGTTGCTCTGGTTCTCAGATCCAAGTATGTCTGCATTCTTTGATAAAATCTTAATGAAGCGATATAAACAAACTATAGAAGTAATTATTACGAAATAAATATGATTATATCAGAATACCTTATTTAAACCAATAAACATTCCCTGAAGAATAAGTTTTTTGAATTGCGTAAGGAACGGATATCCTTAATAAAAGCAGACATCATCAGATTTCCTCAACTGTTAAGCTACTTTGCACATACATTATTCGATCGATAGACAAACTCAGGAAAACACACACACGTACACAGACACGCACACACATGCATACATATACAGAGACACACACACACACTGATAAACACACACACACACACACACATACGAAAAAAAATTTGCAGCAAGTTAACTAACGGAAAAGACTTATTCTCGCAATCATTAGGATAATAGAACGTAAAAAAGGAAGCTATTCTCACGACAAATGATGCTTTGTTAGCTGGTTGCATTTCGAGAATCTACAGAAGTTGAAGAAATTAGAAAGAGAAGCAAACGAACAGAGCAGGAAAAAAAAGAGAGATGGATTAGTATGTTCCTTGTCGAACACGTGCAACAGAGATTGATGTCGTCTCGAAAGAGTCCTTGGAATATGACCTGCATTGTTTTTGCACTTCAAAAAAAAAAAAAAAAGAAACTAAAAGAGAAACAAAAAACAACTGTCGGGTGGAAGAAGCAAAAAAAAAAAAAAGGACTTGTGAATACTTAATCAGTAAATAAAGTAAGAAAGATCATTAATATTAACATTGTATTCATGACTTGACTTGAGACATAGGGAAAGTGTTATATACTCATTTGCCGTATCATAACGACTCAATAATAGTAAAGACAGACGCACACAGAAAGACGCAAGAAGGAAGACACAGTAACAATTAAGATGCAGGAAGGAAGACGCATGAAGGAAGACGCATGAAGACTTCTTTAGAAAAATATTCACCTCTCACTTTATTGCAAGGTCCGAAAGGGTTGTTCAAAGGTTTGCATGTGAGAGGATGCTGGAGACCGAACATAAACTTCATATTTTGACCCCACTGTTATGACCATCACGTTGTGTCTTTTTTATTTTCCTGATGTTGGGGTCAACTCCATCGGGGCTTTCCGAGGGCCCCCTGGGTCGGGTGTGGCTTTCCCTACCACATCTGGTCTCTACTGTCTGGAATTCTACTGGCAACTGCTCTGGGACCCCGAACTCAACTGAGTTAAATAATAACTCAACGCCCACACGGTCGCCTACTGGATCTTTGAAATCGAATGTTTAATCGTCATCAAGCGGAAATAACTGTCATGCAGTTCAGAGGTTACTCTCTTCCGGGGCATCACTGTAGTGGCACAATGGAACCTTCACCTTGTCCCACCTCATAAGCCTTAATCCGCCCACGCGATCTCTTTCGATTACTGACCATTGGAATGTGTCACTTCCTTCCGGTGTATCACCTTGGAATAGTATTTTTGGGCTGGGTCGAAGGGTCAAAATATAACAAAAGCATCTGACGTAGGATGAAGTCAATTCAATTACTACTTTTACCCTTTCTCTCACCCTCTCTCTCTCTCACCCTCTGATGCTCATTCTTTGAAAACCTAATGCACCATATTTTAATTCTCTCTCTTTTTTAGAATATATATATATATATATATATACCATCAGCATCATCATCATGTCGTGCCGCCAGCTTGGATATCCCTGACCCTCTCTCGCCACTTCTCCCAATCGTTCATCGCCTCTGGCAGGTCCTCAGGGCTACATCCCGTATCCTCCCATAGCTGCTGAATGTATGTTAGAGCAGGTTGTCCTGCTTTTGCCCAGCAATATGTGGGGGTCCATAGGAGTGCATCACTTATGAGCTCCTCCCTGCTTCTCCAGCAGTGTCCTGCATGTCTGGTTCGTCTAACTTGGATAGTTTTCGTGATCGGAGGCAGGTGGCCGTATAGTTGGTGCCTTGTGGGGTGTTGCCGCCAGGACTTGTTCAATATTGCTTGCAACATTCTTGTGTAATTGCCGTCTAGCTTCTTTTCCAGCCGTTTAATTAGCGTCCAAGTAGTGCATCCATACACCAGTCTCGATACGACCGCTGGCTGGAAGAAACTGCGTTTCATTTTATCGGTCAGGTCTGATTTCCATATGATCGAGAGCCTATCGATAGCTATCCATGCCTTGGTTATCCGTGTGTGGATGTCTTTTTCGGTTGATGAGACACTGCTTCCTAGGTAGGTGAATTTGTCTACTAGTTTCAGATGGGTTCTGTCTAGTGAGGTGATATCGCCTGTTTGATTATAGCACATATATTCCGTTTTGTGTGCATTGACATGGAGGCCAATGCTGGCGGCAGCTCGTTCCAAACTATGCTGTAGTGTTTCGGCTTGTTTGGGTGTATTTCCTGTTGGTTTGCAGCTTTCAATTTTGCTTTGGCTGTGCTCTTCCTTCTATTCGCTTCGTTTATCGTTTGCCAGGCTATCCTAGATTGCCTATCTTCCACTGAGTCTCTAATCTTATCTATCTGATTTTGTATGTATTCAGTTTGTTCCTTTATATATATGCCTGCTAATTTATAGAGTGCCTTTTTTAGTTTTCGGGCATTTGTGTTTGTTGGGTTCTTTCGATAGCTTTTGGAGGTTGTTTTCACGTGTGCGCGTTTTTCTCTCACCGCTAACTTTTCCCATGGGACCCTATATTAAGTTCTAGGTTTTGTTGGAATACACTTCGCTGCCGCCACGACGTTTGCGTTGACGAAATTCTCATATTTGTCATTTGGGGTACCTTTTCCATCTTCTCTTATTGTGTGTCGAATCTGTTTCTCAATTCTACTACATATTTGTCTCTTATATCTCTGTTGTTGAGAAGGGGCTATTCAGAGGGTTTGGTGGATGCTGTTCGTGTGGCGTTTTTTCGTGGGCTTAGTCGTATTTTTGCCGTGACTATTCGGTGATCGGAGGACACACCCTCGAAAGAGGAGTATGCATCGCAATTCATTGCGCTATTTTTCCATTTCTTGTTTATAAAGACGTAGTCTATCTGAGCTTTACTATTGTTCACGTATGTGTAGGTCCATAATTTTCCCTCCCTTTTTTGATAGCATGATTATCTATTTTCTATCATGACATCTGATAGATGTTTTCCATTCTTATTTGACGCGTTGTGTAGGCTGTATTTGTTTTTTCCGTTTTTTCCAATTTGGGCATTCATATCTCCTCCAATGACTAGCTTGTTGTGTTTCGGAATGTTACGTACTAGAGATGATAGCTCATCGTAGAAGGCGACTAGTTCCGTTTCTTCACTAACATTGGTAGGGCTGTAGCAGTAGATGATTGTTGCTCTGGGGTTGCCATTAAACGTAGCTGCCATCATCTTAGGTTGTATTCTCTCAATGCTATTAAGTGTTTTTAACGCTCTAGGTCCAATAAGAATTCCTACTCATCCTACTGAGGCATTGACAGAGTTTTTCCATTCTGATACAGTGGCTAGCATCCATCCATTGCTAGTTTCGTGATATTTGATATCTTCGGTGTGCGTGTATCTGTGTTCTTGTATGCATATCGTGTCTATCTTATGTTCTACGGCCGATGCAGTCAGCTCTGGTAGTTGACCTATTCTATTTGAGGTTCTAACGTTAAATGTCGCTATTTGTATTGTTTGTTTGCATTTTAGTAGTTTATGTTGTTTGAGCTCTGTATCTGATTTTTCGAACACTGAGGTCAGGGCTCTAACCTCAGCAGGACGCGTCCCTTTTTTACCTGCGCGAAGTGCGATGCGGTTTATGCATGTGGTTTTAGTGTGGGTGATGGTTATCTTTCGATGGCTGTTTTTATTCTCATCGATAGAAGCCACTCTTATAGATGAGCAGCAGTAGTTCCCCGATCAAACTAACGATCCTGAGCGTTAATCCGCAAAACTCACGTCCTGGATCAGGTTAGGCATAGCGTTTGGCTGTCAGTGGGTTTATTCAGATACATTTACGTAAATCATGCTGCTTCCAATGTGTACGTAAAAGGGGGGGGGGCTTTAATTTCCCTTAAGTTGGGCATTGGGACTTTTACTTAGACTGTTTAGTTTTCTTCTAAGCTACTAGGGTGGGGCTGTGAGAATTCTAAGCTTTTAGAAAAGATTCGAAACTTTTTGCCGTGTACGCTGACACATGTGGACAGAGTCATATATTTAATTTAGGTTTACGGTAGAAGTGTCTTTACAGTTAAAATACAGAGTTTAACCAACATTTTATGCTGTTTTATTATATATATATATATGTATATATATGAAACGAACCGACTCAATTGCCCAGTGGGCTGAGTGTTTGCCATTGCTCTGGGTTCAATCCCAGGTCTCGTCATACTTTAAAAATTATGCCCCCTTGCTTAACACTCAGCAATATAAGGTACGTATCAAGGGTAAAGTAGAGCAATCCAGGGAGAAGAGTAACGCCCACCCCTACACCTCAGTGTAGTAGTTATTGAAAAGGGAGCCTTCTGGTCGCCCTAGACTACGGTCGTCAACTTTACTTACTAAATATAACGATATGTAAATCTAAAAACTTATCTATCCCTGCTTATTTCTCTAAAACAGGGGGACTTTTCTGATCTCTTAAAAATCCAACATTTTCAATCATCATTTCACGCGCTTAAAACGTACTTAATACTTTTGAATTAAGAACGCAAAATACACGTTTATATCTTTTTCTTTATATACATTTTATTTGGTCCTGTTATTTTGACAAGCATCCATCACTGCGTGAACAATTTGCATGATATCCATGTCATGATGAAGTTATTTAAACCGAGACGTTAAACGTTCGTTTTACGTCAAAATAAATTCATCTAATTTGGATTATTCTGTTTTTTGTAGTTTCTTCATACTGCCATCTTCAGCTCCATATTTACTTATATATATATATATACATATAGTCATAAACAGACAGATCTGTTTCGTTTTATCAGAACTCATCAGTGGGGCTAGACAGTATCACACCGTAGTTGGGATCGAAACCCAGTTGACTGAAACACCAAGCCAAAGCTTCTAACCATTTAGCTACGAGGAGATATTAGCTACGAAGTACATTTTTAAACGGTTATGAATCACAATTACTATTGTTTACATACATCCGTTCAAACGGCCGCCGAGATCTTAATTCGAATACGAAGAGACTTGCAAAGGCGCTTATGGCAACACGATTACTTCTTCGCAAGAGAACTCAACCCTACGGGGGTAGGGGAGTATATATATATATATATATATATATATATATATATATATGTGTGTGTGCATGTGTGCTTGTGTGTTTTTTTTATTTCGTTTTTTATTGCACATTAAAACTTGATACACAAATAATTGTTGGAGACCCCATGTTCAAGATCTGAACGAAGCTGTTTGCATTTTACATACCACTAATGCACAACGGAATAATATGAATCCTACTATTCTCCTTCCTGCAAGGAATAAAAAGCAGTCTGGTCTCTTTAACTTTGGTATGGCAACCAAACGAGGAGATCGAAAACTATGTCAAAGTCAGCTCTTAAAATTGAGCTTGTATTCTATTTTGCTCGTGAATATATATATATATATATATATATATATATATATATATATATATATATATATCCTAAGCTTCGGTTAGTCTAACCCATTCTCGCAAGTACAGGGTGGCAATTGAACTCTTGAAATAATGATGGTCTGTTCCATATATATATTCTTCCTAAGCAATATATATATATATATATATATATATATATATATATATATATATATGTATTGAATATGAGGTAAGTTAATTATAAAATTTAATGCGGACTCCTATATTCCTTCATATTATGTTTTCCTGTAATTCGTTCCATCAGACAAAAACTATAATACAAAGAACAATTAATCGATCGTCTCTCTCTCTATGTAATTGATATACAAAAATAAATACCGGCTAAAATCTGAAACAAAGAAAAAAATAGTTGCTTTCAATAAGAAAAAAAAGAAGACTTCTGAAGAAATAATCTTCCGTTTTAACCCACAATGAAAAACCAAAGAACGAAATCACACACACACACACACACACACACACACACACACACACACACATATATATATATATATATATATATATATATATATATATATATATATAATGTACGTGTATTTATGTATATGCAAGATTAGTAGATTTAGTCAAGGACGGTGTTGCATGGTTGGATTTTATGGCAAGTCAACCTTTGAGTCAATTTTTCTCGAAGCCTTTTTTTAATATTTTTTCTGATAGTGTATACTTGAAAGGGAGCGGTTATTATCTGCTTAAGTCAGTGTTTTGGTTGAAGCTATGAATATTCAAGAGTGAATATGGTTACTTCTTTTCCAAGAGAGTTTTATGGACCTATATTCTTGACTGCAGGCCTACTTTTTATCCAGAAGTTGATTATGTTGTTAGGATCTCCCATTTGCTATTGAACTTCAATATTTTATTTATTTCAAAATTTTTTTACCTTATAGAAAGTTCTTTGAGAAGTGGCGAGATTTTTACATTCCGTCAATAAGTGTTTAATCATGTATAACTTTCCACATGATTTAGAGGATGGAATGCCTTATTAAAATAAAATGAAGAAAAATTTATGGAGATGTGGTTCTTTATTTCCTGATGGAGTGATTAAAGAGATATGTGGAATGACAGGCGAGACACGGAAACGCAAGTTAAAATGACAGATGAATAGATTGATCATCTCAAGGGATTTGTGTGTGATCAGACTCAGGAAACACAGAATAACTTGAGCGATCAACAGATTTATTAATTTGTTTCAAATCACTAAATTTTTTGATGTCTTTCACCAGTGCGATTTTTCTCTCTTTACCTCTATTTGTTTATAGCTCTCGATTTATCTTTTTCTCTTCTACATAAAATAATATATATATATATATATATATATATATATATATATATATATATATATATATATTATTTTAAAACATTCTCATCAGATGAAACTTTTTTTTTTCAATTCTGTTTATTTTTCTTTTTTTTAGAAATAGTATATATATATATATATATATATACTATTTTTTAAAAAAGAAAAATAAACAGAACTAAAAAAAAGAAGTTTCAACTGATGAGAATGTTTTATACTGCTCCGCGGGCTAGCGGTTGAGCACTTTTGATTCATCAAACCCTTCTTGAATGATTGTTCTCTTATCTCTCGGTCTATCTATCTATCAATATATATATATATATTTATATATATATATATATATATATATGTATGTGTGTGTGTGTGTGTGTGTGTTAGCTGTCGCAAATACACGCAAATGCATTTGTTAGATTCCCAAAAATTTTACAAATAATAACTTTTAAAAAGAAATAATATTTATTCATATATTCTGAATGACTGAATTTTTCCAGTTTGGATTCATTATATTTAACCAAACGAGAGTCAAATAAAAGGTTATAGGTTCCTATAATTAAAATTAGTAGAAATATAATTGAAAATAATTTGCTACCTTGTCTGGACGCTGATTATATATAGAGTAAATTATTCATCAAATTATCAATATATCATTTTGGCAAAGGTCATTTTAAGTAAGACCACCAGTTATTATATTGTGACAATATATATATATATATATATATATATATATATATATAGAGAGAGAGAGAGAGAGAGAGGCAAAGACGGAGACAAAGACAGACTGACATTTAAATTTCGAACATAAGGGAACAACAGAAAACTAACATTTGAGACTTAGGCTTGAGCTAATTTTCTCTTGATCTATTCATAAACTTACACAATGAAAATCACCAGAATTTGTATATAAGAAACCTTGACTGCTTGGTTGCTTGACTGATCGATTTTAACGGCATATCAACCAGTCTAGGGTATTTTATATATAGAAGTAAGCGACGTTTATATTTTCATTTTCTTGTGTATTTGTTTCCTAAGTTTTGTTTTGTTTGTGCACAGTCCTATCTAATACGAATAATTTTTAAAGAGATCTTTTTGACCAACTCATTAAACCCTAACAGTTATTACCAATCTGAGTCAGTGGACCTGGGAATAACGGCAAGAAAAAGTTGCTACATAGTTCTTACTGGTCTATTGGGTAGAGTGTTCGCCTATGGCCACGGAAACCGAGGTTCATCCCCAGGTCGAGTCATACCAAGACTCAAAAATGGTACTTAATATCTATCTCCTTGCTTAACACTCAGAATTATGAGGTACATATCGAGGGTAAAGTGGAGCGCCCTTTCCTACACCTTGGTCTAGTAGCTATTGAAAAGGGAATCGTTGGGTCGCTCTCGACTACGGTAGCCAAATTTACTTTGCATACTCATCAGATCTTTAGGGTGGATCTGCACCATTAGATGCAGTTTAGTGTCACACCTGAAACATCTTGTTTTTCTTTTTACTCCTTTGCAAGGCGATACAGTCGCCATATTCTAAGTTCCAGTTACAGGAAGAGAGAAAATTTTTTTCGAATGAAAATAAGGGGTAACGCCTAAACGAGCGATTATTTCGGAAAGTAAATTTCGATAAGAATTACCAAAAAGAAAAATATTCTATCTAAATAAAATTTATTTATTTTAGACGAATAAGCAGGTCACGGATCTTGCGAAACTATTAATAAAAGGAACTACTCCCTTCCAGTAGAAAGCTTTTATGTTTAAGTTCTTATTCTATGCTATTTCTATAAAAATATCGAGAGAGCATTTTATTTTTGTAGGTGTGCACAGTAATTCAATGCACCTCAGATGCAGCAGTGTTGTCTTTTCGTTGTATAAATTCTTTATGACTTGTTTTTAGTCGATAGAAAAACCACTCAGATGAAAATATCCAAAAATTCTTAAAAAACGTCTTTATTTTACGAAGACCTTGAAACGTACGGACCATACAAAGTTTGTTTTAACTTTAACTATACCTAACAAGGTTATAAATGACAAAGATAAAGTGGATATAGGATTTATCGACTGCTTCTAGGTTAAACAACTACTGTGCCATGCAAAAGTATTCGGAACTTTAAACTGTAAATTTCTACATATTTCCAGGTTATAAATAGCTATTTCGCTTTGGGTTTTTTATAGATGAAATATTGGTCCTGTTGGAGTAATCTCTAATCATTTTCCTTTGAAATCCTACTTACCCAACCCCTCCGCTCAGGCAGGATATGACACAAGGTCAATTTTTAAGCGGAGTTTAACAGGTTTGAATTCAGAGTTTTCCGTCTCCTAGACTAGTTGCCTCACTAAGGCTGAAGAACTCAGTCTGCCCTACCATTTACCAATAGCTGGAGGGAGAATAATTGGATTCATACATTTCTCAAGGGTATTAGTGCTATGTGAAATGCAATCAGTCTCATCCAGGATTTGAACTCGTGTCGCCGTGTCCATTTCCTACGACGATAACCATTACACCACGGGCACCTTTGTAATAGGCGTTTTTAATGTAAAGGGAAGGCGTGAAATCACTCCAAAAATGGCTGTGCAAATGTTTTCGTCCAACTAACATAAACCAATCAATATTTTGACCAGTCAGCTGGAGCTGTAGAATACACCGTTTGCTTCTCCGCAAACGAGTGTCCTCTATATTACCCTAAACAATCTGATGGTGAGGATCCAATAATACTGGAACTTTGGGGAATGTGAAGAAGCTATTTATTGCCATCGCTCCCAGGACCACTATGGCCCAAACAGCAGCACCTGATATAGTCCTATCTATGGATTAAATAGAACTAATCAGTGTACTTATGCTAAACTGAAATGTTTGAAATAGAACTCATTTTTACATTGAAACTGTGTACTTACGTAAAACTGAATTGTTTGAAATAGAATTGTTTTGACATTTAACTGTGTGTAAACAAAAAATTATACTTATTATAAACTGAATTGTTTGCTATAGAACTCTTTTTGACATTGAAACTGTGCACTTATGTAAAACTGAACTGTTTGAAATAGAACTGTTTTGGCATTTAACTGCGTGTAAACAAAAAATATACTTATTCTAAACTGAATTGTTTGAAACAGAACTGTATTTGACATTTAAACTATTTACATATGCTAAGCTGAATTGTTTGAAATAGAACTGTTTTTGAACGGAATTCTTTAAAATGGAACTGTTTGACATTTAACTGTGTGTAAGCAAAAAAAGTATACTTATACTTACTGAATTGTTTGAAATAGGACTATTTATATGCATAAAAAATGGATTTGGCATTAATAACCTAAAGTAGTAATCCAAACCTTGACAAAACAAACCAAAAAATGTCCGTCCTTATAACTATGATTTCGCTAATTTTTGCCATATTTCAACCCTATAGTCCAGAATTGTTAGAACCTCTTCCTGTAAATATTTTAAACTATATTTAAAGATTCACTTCAAAGTTTTCTTTCTTCTTTATCTTTTATATTCACCTTCAATGAGAAAGTGTCCGTATGACACCTACTCTCTCTCTCTCTCTCTCTCTCTCTCTCTCTCTCTCTCTCTCTCTCTCTCTCTTGATAACCGTTACGATATATCTCTATATCGATTTAGACATCCTATTCCGGCCAGATGCCGCACTAAGATGGATTCTATTTTATTTCACTTACGGAAATATGTTAGAAACACACATTTTAAATAATCTCGTTTAATATTATTCACTACGCGTCTGGAAAATAATAAAATTAAATACTTATTCAAAATATTTATCAATTTTCAAGGGTTTTCAGTGCTGCTTCACCATGAATCAAAAATTATCTTTCGTACACTTACACTCAGTTTAAAAAAAGCAGTCAACTATTTGTAAACGAACGATGAACACAAATAAAACGTCTTTAATTACGATATAACATTCTAAATTGTAATAAAACGCAATCGTCTGGGGTTTGAATACGCTGAATGAGCACCTCGGGTGATGTAATGTTTAGCAAGCTAGTCTAGTGAGTTCGAGTTTCATTGGGTGTCCCATTCATACGGCCTTGTGCCACATCTAAGCAAAAAGCTTAGCGAATTTCTATAGAATACGCTGAATCCATCTCTGCAGAGGGTTACACCTTGTAGTGAAGCGACCCATAATTTTTGCGAATAGGGTCTTAATGGCTGAGTAGCCCGTGATCCGACAACAGAACTTTGGCCTTTACGGGGTTAGACGATCAGTCAAAGATACCCGATCCGATCACCTGGCTAGTCATATACCACCTATACGATTGTCCTGTCCGTATTCTTCAAATTCCTTTTCTGGTAAACCAGTAAGCAAACCTCTTATATCTCAAAGATACCAGAAGGCAGTGTTTGGGGGTCAATTGGCATGCAATGACAATACTTGAGACTGTTTGTACTGTGCAAAGAAATGATTAATATTAAGTAGATTACTATATTAGTATTAGATTGTAATACTTAAAAATCATTTAAGTATGTGCAAAGAATGAATTTTGTCAAACGGATGGATTAGATTTGGATAGTAATACTTGATACTATTTAGTGCGCTGGCTATGACATTAAATTGCATGTCATGGTGAGGTTTCAATCAATGAGTTTGGTGAATTGAGGTTGCCCTTCTTTACGATTACTCCAAGGTTCACTCTGACCTGTTAGAGTCAAATAAAACAGTTCTATATTTTACTTGGGATTATAATTAGTAGTAATTTGAAACCATATATTTGTGTATAATTTATTCGTATTTCATATGAACATTTGATGAAAAAATTACTAATAGTATATAACATTACTTCAAACCATTAAACAGAATACAAACTAATGAATATATATTCAATAAAATTATTACCGTGGGTAATATTTGAAACTATGTAATTGGGTATATAAATGGGGTCTTACACAATTAAAAAAATGTTACCTCGTGGTGTAAGGGTTAAAGCGATGAACTGCGGAATCGTAGTACGCGAGTTCGTACTCCAGTCGCGCTATTATGTTCACTTTCGGGCAAATACCCTTGGGAAAGGTATGAACCCCCTTATTCTCCCTCCAGCTATGGGTAAATAGTAGGACGGACTAGGTTCTTCAGCCTTGTTGAGGCAACTAGTCTAGGAGAAGGAAAACTCTGAATTCAAACCTGTTAAACTCCGCTTAAAAATTGACCTTGTGTCATATCCTGCCCGAGCGGAGGGGTTGGTAAATAGTACCTTTAAAATATTCGATTCACAAATAACACATCATACACGTGCACATGTACATAACCCCCATAATATATACAGTGTATCACAAAAGTGAGAACACCCCTGACATTTCTGAAGATATTTAAGTATATCTCTACATGGGACAACACTGACAAAATGAAACTTTGACAATGAAAAGTAGTCTGTGTGGAGCTTATATAACAGAGTTAATTTATTTTCCCCTCAAAATAACTCAAAATATAGCCATTAAAAGCTAAACCCCTGCCAACAAAAGTGAGTACACCACTCAGGGAAAGTTGTCAATATAAACATACTATGTCAACTGTCAATATTTTGTGTTGCCACCATCATTATCCAGAACTGCCTTTACTCTCCTGGGCATGGAGTTTACCAGAACTTCACAGGTAGCCACTGGAATGCCCTTCCACTCCTCCATAACGACGTCGCGGAGCTGGCGGACATTTGAGATTTTGCGCACCCCCACCTTCCGCTTGAAGATACCCCAAAGATGTTCTGTGAGGTTCAAGTCAGGAGAGATGCTCGGCCAGTCCATCACCTTTGCCATCAGCCTCTTCAGTAAAGCAGTGGTCGTCTTGGAGGTGTGTTTGCTGGAACACTGCCCTGCCACCCAGTTTCTGGAGGGAGGGATCATGCTCTGTTTCAGTATTTCATAGTCCATGTTGGTGCTTAATGAAATTTAATTCTCCAACACCTGCAGTACTCATGTTGCCCTATACCATGACATTCCCACCACCATTCCTGACTGTAGGCATGACGCACTTATCTTTGTACTCCTCACATGATCACCGCCACACATGCTTGAAGCCATCGGAAACAAACAAATTAATCTTCATCCCATCAGACAATAGGACATGGTTCCAATGATCCATCTGTTTTGTTGACATGCCTTCAGCAAACTGTTTGCGTGACTTCTTGTGTATTGTCTTCAGAAGAGGTTTTCTCCTGAGGTGACAGCCATGCACACCAATATGATGTCGAGTGTGGCGTATGATCTGAGCACTAACAGGCTGACCCCCCACCTCTTCAATCTCTGCAGCAATTCTGACAGCATTCCTATGCAGATCTTTCACAGAAAGCATTTGGAAGTGACGCCCTGCACGTGCACTCGGCTTCTTTGGACGACCTACCTAAGGCCTGTTCTGAGTGGACCCAGCTCTTTTAAAACGCTGGATGATCTTAGCCACTGTGCTGCAGCTCAGTGTCAGGGTGTTGGCAATCTTCTTGTAGCCTTGGCCATCTTTATGTAGTGCAACAATACGTCTTTTAAGATCCTCAGAGAGTTCTTTGCCATGTGGTGCCATGTTGGAACTTTCAGTGACCAGTATGAGAGAGTGTGAGAGCTGCGGTACAAATTTGAACACACCTGCTCCCTATGCACACATGGGCCTAGTAACACATGGGCCTAGTAACACAAATGTGTCACATGACATTTTAGAAGGAAAATGACAAGCAGTACTCAATTTGGACATTTAGGGGTGTAGTTTCTTTGGGGTGTACTCACTTTTGTTGGCAGGGGTTTAGCTTTTAATGGTTATATTTTAAGTTATTTTGAGGGGAAAATAAATTAACTCTGTTATATAAGCTGCGCACAGACTACTTCTCATAGTATCAAAGTGTCATTTTGTCAGTGTTGTTCCATGAAGAGATATACTTAAATATCTGGAGAAATGTGAGGGGTGTA